>CM046377.1:1089119-1174626 GCA_025413485.1 Ficus microcarpa | reverse complement strand
GATGTATTTGTATTTATAGAAAATTAATGCCTTAAATTTTGAACTTACCGATATCTTTTATATAACTTAACAGAGAGAAATTATTACCAATTTCTCTTGTGAAGGTTTAGAGGAAAGTCAAATTTCATGAAAAGATGACAAGTTGAAGGCTTTCAAACGTAACGTCTAGACAAGTTGAAAAGTTACTGAGCAAAATAATAATAATAATGTAAAGATGACCTCAATTTTATGAAAGACTTGATTGAAACACAACACTATAGTTGGTTCTCTAGACAGATTGTTTAATATAAATTCGTACAAATTCAAAGAGAAACAAAACAATAGAAAAATTGTCCAAACTATTGTAAACATATATTTTTATCTTTATCTTTATTTTTATTTTTAAAAATACATTTTTAGTGAAACCTTTAGGTAGTAAAAGCCAATTAATTTGTATTTGTCGAAAGATTAAATGCAGATTCAAGTTTAATTTACGAATTTTCATTTATATATGTGGGTTAATATGATAGTACTAAGCTCCAAGTTTTTCAAGGAAAATAAATGATTTCTTTTAAATAATTATATTATTTATAAAAAATAAAAATAAAAAAATAGCTTCAGAAGTTTATATATTAGAATAATTAATTTGAATAAAGAACAATGATGATATTCAATAACAATTTGGGCACATGTTTGCTGACAAGTCTGGGGAATGGAATCTTTCGATTTTGTCTCTTCTTTTGTGACTAAAATTAGGGCCCGCCCTAGTCATTACATGCCCTTTCAACCCATCCATCTTCTTTGTGGGTGGTGATGATTTTAGGATATTGATTAGCGATCTGCCCGTCAATTGTTCTTAGTATAAATTATATTATATAATATTTATATTTAACATTTTGACTTATGAGCCCCATTATTTACTATTACTATTATTTTTTTATTCTTGCTGAAATTAAAATGTTAATGACTTACATACTAATAATACTATAATAGTAATAGTAAACTATTCAAAAATATTCAACGTTTATTCACTATATCTCTTGTTTCTCCTCGTCTCTTCATCCCTCATTCTCAAACTCTTAAGCATCAACTTCTGTACATGCAGATGGATTTATATACATACACAGGATTGCAAAATCTCCATGCCTTATTGTGTTATCTTTTATCTTTGCATCTTTTCAAGCTATTACCTACGGACGGTAATCAATTTTAAGTCTTAAGTTTGTTACATATTTGAACTTTTTTTTTTTTTTCATTTTTTCATTTTTTATGTTTTAATTCAATTCCTTTCCCTCTATTAAAAAAATTCTCTCAACATTCTCTACCCACCAGCCAAACCATCCATCCCTATCTATCCTCATCCACCTCCAACCTGCCTAAACCATCTATTAGTTGGGCTGGTATATGGGTTGAGATTTTGACAATTTTATTGTCTTTTAACCTGCCAAGCACCCACCCGTCACCCGCTGAACCCGCCCATGCACACCCCTCTTCTATAGGATCACAGTTTTCTATGCTTAGTTGCTTAAGTTGTTGAAGGCTTTAATCAAATGTAGCTATAGATGGTAAACCATTGCACCTTTCAATTCTCAACTCCTGAAGATTCTCAAACATAAGCTCCAAAGATGACTTCATCAATTTTGTGAATGACTTAGTTGAAACACGGTATTGTCATTGGCTCTCTAGACAAACTTTTTCATGAATATAAAATTCTTACAAATTAAAAAAAAAGTGCAAAAATTGTTCAACATTTACAAATGAAATATTTTATTCTTATATTTATTTTAGGAAAAAAAAGTTTAGAGAAACCTTTTGGTAGTAAAAGTCAAGTTTATTTGTATTTTTCAAAGGATTAAACACAGATTTAAGTTTAATTATGATTTTCCATATGTATATGTTGTTAGTGCTGCGTGAACATGATAGCGGCATACATAGTGCTAACTCCACGTTTAAAAAAAAATAGATTTCTTTTGTTGATTTATTTATACTTTTCTATTTTTCATTTTTTCAAAAAAAAAAAAAACATAAACAAAACAAAACAAAACAAAGCAGCTTAAGAAGTTTATATATGGGATACGTAATTAATTTCAATAAAGAACTATAATGATATTGAATATAATATGCATAGATATGTTAGTATAGTAAGTAATGCGCTAGTAATTTTGGCATGTGTTTTGGTTCATTATGGAAGCTTAATAAGGAGCATTATGTTTGCTCTTGCCTGATATTATATTCCGAAATAGAGAAATATTAATGAAGTTGATAGAAGAAATTAAAATAGGATCAGGCGAATAAGTTCGGTCCCTGATAGTAATGATAATTTAATGAATTATATATACAGAAACATGTACGATATAATAAGTTCAGTACCTCTTGTCGTTGACTGATGATCTTGTTGGTGAGTGTATAATTAATCTTTTAGGTTTTATTTGACGCGCGCCTGTACACACATATATATATATATACAGAGAGAGAGAGGCCAGGATTGGAAAGTTTGAACTTCTTCTCTGTTCAAACTGGAATCATGAGTTCAAATAGGTGTTTTAAGGGACAAAAAAATAAATGGTTACGGTTTGGATTTCGAAAAGGTAAAAAAAAAAAAAAAAAAAAAAGGAAGGAATTTTATTTAATAATTCAATTTGAATTATATAGATCAAGATTGGGTATCTGAATGGCCCAAGATATATCTATAAACTTTTGCATAGGTTTTGTTTCTAACGACGTTTCTGTTATGAATTGATTTTCTTTTCTTTTCTTTTTTTTGGTTTTTTTTTTTGGTTAAGAATCGGTTAATAGTCAATCGATTATGTTTTATTTCATTCTCTATGGAATCGATTGATTATGTTTTGATCTATATATAATCTTACAAGATATCTATCACCTTCGATTGAATCAACCATTAGATTATAAAGAATAATTAGAGAATGAAAGCCAAATGGAAATTAGTTAGGGAAAACGAAAGTAAGAAAAATAAGAAATTACCTTTTGGCTAAACAAAATTTCTTGAGCCATTCTTCTCTATTCTACTTCTTCCACGGTAGTACTTGTTGAAGAAATGGACTTGGCAACGAATGTCCTCAATTCAGTACAATTAGCAATGTCTATTCTTAATAGTGATGGAAATTCTACGGTATAATGATCATCTGCTTGACACAATCCAAACCTTTTGAGTTTTGGAAGATTTTGAAGTTTAAGAGATTCAAGTTTGGGGAATGTGATCTTCTTCGACTTTGTTTCCTCATGATCTCCTGCTTCTTTTGTGATTACTAATATCTCTTCTATGAGATCACAGTCAACAATGCTTAGCTTCTTAAGTTCTTGAAGGCTTTCAAACGTAGCTAAAGCCCATACAGACAACAAACTTTTGCACCGTCTAATAGTCAACTCTTGTAGATTGTTAAAGACAACCTGCACAAATGACTTTAATTTTGTAAATGACTTGATTGAAACACAATGCTATCAATGGTTCTCTAAATAAATCATTTCAATATAAAATTCTTATAAATTAAAAACCCAAAAAACAAAAAACAAAAAACAAAATGTACAAAAATTGTTCAAAATTTTGTGAATGAAATATTTTATTCTTATTTTTATTTAAGGAAAGGAAATTTAGAGAAATCTTTTGGTGGTAAAAACTAGAACTATGCTAAGCTTCTTAAGTTGTTGAAGGCTTTCAAAAGTAGCTAAAGCCCACATAGATTGCAAGCATTTGCACTCATTAATGATCAATTTTTGTAGATCGTTAAATACAGCCTGTAAAGATGACTTTAATTTTATGAATGACTTAATTAAAACACAATACTATAATTGGTTCTCTAAACAAAATATTTCAATATAAATTCTTGCAAATTAAGTCAGAGAAACAAATTAAACAAAATAAAAATTGTTCAGAATTTTGTAAATAAAATATTTTATTCTTACTTTTTTAATATACATTTTTAGAGAAACCTTTACCTAGTAAAAACCAATTTAATATGTATTTCTCCAGAGATTAAATGCATATTATTCAAATTTTTCTTATGATTTTTTTTTTTCATTTCAATATGTAGATATGCTAGGTCAACATGGTAGTACTTAATCTCAAAGTTTTCCAAGGAGAAAATATATTATTTCTTTTAATTGATTGTCTTATCTATAAAAAAAATTAATTAAAAAAATTAGTAATATTTGAAGGTTATATATTGGATACACAATTAATTTCAATAAAGAATCAATAATGATATTCAATAAAATATGCATACATAAGTAGTAACTAGTGTTAGTAATTTGGGTGGGCATGTGTTTGGGTTCTTATTGGGAAATAGAGAAATAATGACAATAATATAAAGAAGAAATTAGAATAGGAATAAATTAATGAAATTTAATAATGAAATAAAGATGTTAAAAGAGTAACTGGGGCTACCTTGTCGTTGAAGAGAGTCGGTCGTTCAATTGATCTTGTTGGTGGTGACGTCGTCGGCATAAAGCTTTCCAGGTCTTCCAGTTGAATAAGCTCCAGACACTCCAAGTCCTGAAAACTGCTTGCATCTAATTCATTAACAATATGGCTAACACCTGGGATAGACTCCAATCTCAACTCATCAGACTTTTTCATGAACCTTTGAAAGCCATCCTCATATAATAGACTTCTATCCTTGGGATTGTTGACCCGCAACACTCTTGTTGATTGTTTGAAGGAAAATCCATCATACGGACCAATTTGAATGAGCCACTTTTCCAAATTCAGAAGATTAAACATGTCTTCTGGCACAAAACTACCACCTGGTATACGTATATGCAAAACTCTAAGCTTTCGCAGATCTTTTATTTCACACACAAGACTGGAATTAATTTCATCGACATCCTCCATATACAACTCTTCTAGCTGAACCAATCTTGAGATGACATTTGGTTCAATGTGATCACAGTGTCCTATGCTTAACTTTTTAAGCTGTTGAAGGCTTTCAACCGTAGCTAAAACCCATACAGACATCAAACTTTTACACCCTTAAATAGTCAACTCTTGTAGATTGTTACACACAACCTGCAAAGATGACTTTAATTTTGTAAATAACTTGATTGAAATACAATACTATCAATGATTCTCTAAACAAATCATTTTAATATAAAACTCTAATAAATTAAAAACAAAAAAACAAAAAACAAAATGTACAAAAATTATTCAAACTTTTGTGAATGAAATATTTTATTCTTATTTTTATTAAAAAAAATTTAGAGAAACCTTTTGGCAGTAAAAACCAAATTTATTTGTATTTCTCTAAATATTAAACGTAGATTCAAGTTTTCATTTTGATTTTTCGTATTTTATCTTGTTAGTGCTGAATCAACTTGATAGTAGCATAAATAGTGTTAATCTCCACGTTTAAAAACAAAAAATTCTTTAATTGATATATAATTTTCTACTTATTTTTTTTTTCAAAAAAAAATGAAAATCAGCATCAAAACTTTATATATGGGATAAGTAATTAATTTCAATACAGAACATTAATGATATTCAATATAATATGCATATATATAAAAGTATAGTAAGTAATGCTAATACGTATAGTACTTGATTACGTTTTCTTTCTTTTTCTACAGGATCAATTGATTACGTTTTTTTTAATTTTTTAATGTTTTTATCTATGTGTAATCTTAAAAGAGATCTATCACATTCAATTGAACCTATCATTAATAGATTGTAAAGAACAATTAGAGAATGAAAACCAAATGGAAATTACCAAGGGAAAATGAAAGTAAGTAAAATAAGAAATCACCTTTTGGCTGACCTGAATTTCTTGAGCCATTCTCTCTTCTACTTCTCCCACGGTAGTACTTGTTGAAGGTATGGGCTTGGCGACGCCTGCCCTCAATTCAGGACGATGAGTAATGTATATTCTTAATAGTGACGGAAATTCCACAGTATAATGATCATCTGATTGACACAACCCAAACCTTTTGAGTTTTGGAAGATATTTTAGTTCAAGAGATTCAAGTTTGGGGAATGTGATCTTCTTCGACTTTGTCTCCTCATGATCCGCTGCTTCATTTGTGATTACCAATACCTCTTCTATGAGATCACAGTCTTTTATGCTTAGCATCGTAAGCTGTTGAAGGCTTTTAAACGTGGCTAAAGCCCATACAAACCTCAAACTTTTGCACCTTTGAATAGTCAACTCTTGTAGCTTGCTAAAGACAACCTGCAAAAATGACTTTGATTTTGTAAATGACTTGATTGAAACACAATATTGTCAACGGTTCTCTAAACAAATCATTTCAATATTAAATTGTTGTAAATTAAAAACAAAAAAACAAAAAACAAAATGTTCAAAAATTGTTCAAAATTTTGTGAATGAAATATTTTATTCTTATTTTTATTCAAGGAAAGAAAATTTAGAGAAACGTTTTGGTGGTAAAAACTACAATATGCTTAGCTTCTTAAGCTGTTGAAGGCTTTCAAAAGTAGCTAAAGCCCACATAGACTGCAAGCTTTTGCACTCATTAATGATCAACTTTTGTAGATTGTTAAACACAACCTGTAAAGATGACTTTAATTTTGTGAATGACTTAATTAAAACACAATACTATAATTGGTTCTCTAAACAAATCATTTCAATATAAATTCTTGCAAATTAAGTCAAAGAGAAAACAAATTAAACAAAATAAAAATTGTTCAGAATTTCGTAAATGAAATATTTTATTCTTATTTTTTTAATATACATTTTTAGAGAAACCTTTACCTAGTAAAAACCAATTTAATATGCATTTCTCGAAAGATTAAATGCATATTATTCAAATTTTTATTATGATTTTTTTTTTCATTTCAATATGTAGATATGCTAGGTCAACATGGTAGTACTTAATCTCAAAGTTTTACAAGGAGAAAATATATTATTTCTTTTAATTGATTGTCTTATCTATAAAAAAAATTAATTAAAAAAATCAGTAATATTTGAAGGTTATATAGTGGATACACAATTAATTTCTATAAAGAATCAATAATGATATTCAATAAAATATGCATACATAAGTAGTAAGTAGTGTTAGTAATTTGGGCGGGCATGTGTTTGGGTTCTTATTCGGAAATAGAGAAATAATGACAATAATATAAAGAAGAAATTAGAATAGGAATAAATTAATGGAATTTTAATAATGAAATAAAGATGTTAAAAGAGCAACAGGGGCTACCTTGTCGTTGAACAGAATCGGTCGTTCAATTGATGTTGTTGGTGGTGACGTCGGCATAAAGCTTTCTAGGTTTTCCAGTTGAATAAGCTCCAGACACTCCAAGTCTTGAAAACTGCTTGCATCTAATGCATTAACAATATGGCTAACACCTGGGATAGACTCCAATCTCAACTCATCAGACTTTTTCATGAACCTTTGAAAGCCATCCTCATATAATAGACTTCTATCCTTGGGATTGTTAACCCGCAACGCTCTTGTTGATTTTTTGAAGGAATATCCATTATACGGTCCAATTTGAATGTGGTGCCTTTCCAAATTCAGAAGATTAAACATGTCTTCTGGCACAAAACTACCACCTGGTATACGTATATGCAAAACTCTAAGGTTTCGCAGATCTTTTATTTCACTCACAAGACTGGAATTAATTTCACCGACATCCTCCACATACAACTCTTCTTGCTGAACCAATCTTGTGATGACATTTGGTTCAATGTGATCACAGTGTCCTATGCTTAGCGTCTTAAGCTATTGAAGGCTTTCAACCATAGCTAAAGCCCATACAGACACCAAACTTTTACACCCTTGAATAGTCAACTCTTGTAGATTGTTAAACACAACCTGCAAAGATGACTTTAATTTTGTAAATAACTTGATTGAAACACAATACTATCAATAGTTCTCTAAACAAATCATTTCAATATAAAATTCTTATAAATTAAAAACAAAAATACAAAAAACAAAATATACAAAAATTGTTCAAAATTTTGTGAACGAAATATTTTATTCTTATTTTTATTTAAGGAAAGGAAATTTAGAGAAATCTTTTGGTGGTAAAAACTAGAACTATGCTAAGCTTCTTAAGTTGTTGAAGGCTTTCAAAAGTACCTGAAGCCCACATAGATTGCAAGCTTTTGCACTCATTAATGATCAACTTTTGTAGATTGTTAAACACAGCCTCTAAAGATGACTTTAATTTTATGAGTGACTTAATTAAAACACAATACTATAATTGATTCTCTAAACAAATTATTTCAATATAAATTCTTGCAAATTAAGTCATGGAAAAAACAAATTAAACAAAATAAAAATTGTTCAGAATTTCATAAATGAAATATTTTATTCTTACTTTTTTTAATATACATTTTTAGAGAAACCTCTACCTAGTAAAAACCAATTTAATTTGTATTTTGCCAAATATTAAATGCATATTATTCAAATTTTTTTATGATTTTTTTTTTTTTCATTTCAGTATGTAGATATGCTAAGTCAACATGGTAGTACTTAATCTCACAGTTTTCCAAGGAGAAAATATATTATTTCTTTTAATTGATTGTCTTATCTATAAAAAAAATTAATAAAAAAAATCAGCAATATTTGAAGGTTATATATTGGATACACAATTAATTTCAATAAAGAATCAATAATGATATTCAATAAAATATCCATACATAAGTAGTATCTAGTGTTAGTAATTTGGGCAGGCATGTGTTTGGGTTCTTATTCGGAAATAGAGAAATAATGACAATAATATAAAGAAGAAATTAGAATAGGAATACATTAATGAAATTTAATAATGAAATAAAGATGTTAAAAAAGCAACAGGGGCTATCTTGTCGTTGAAGAGAGTCGGTCGTTCAAGTGACGTCGGCATAAAGCTTTCCAGGTTAATTTTCCAGTTCAATAAGCTCCAGACGCTTCAAGTCCTGAAAACTGCTTGCATCTAATTCATTAACAATATGGCTAACACCTGGGATAGACTTCAAGCACAACTCATCAGACTTTTTCATCAACCTTTGAAAGCCATCCTCATAAAATGGACTTCTATCCTTGAGATTGTTGACCCGCAACACTCTTGTTGATTCTTTGAAGGAAATCCCAGAATACCATCCAATTTGAATGTGGTACCTTTCCAAATTCAGATGACTAAACATGTCTTCTGGCACAAAACTAACATCTGGTATTTCTATATGCAGAACTCTAAGCTTTCGCAGATCTTTTATTTCACTCGTAAGACTGGCATTACTTCGATCGACACTCCCCATATACAACTCTTCTAGCTGTACCAATCTTGAGATGACATTTGGTTCAATCACCTTAAGACCGTAACAATGACTCAGGTTTAACACTTGTAGACGGCTCAAGTTTCCTATTTCTTTTGGCAACGCCACCAGATCCATGGAACCTGAAAGATCAAGAATCAACAAATTCGTCAGCTCTCCAATTATAGCTATGTCGACATCTTCTCCTTTCCAAATTCTCAAATGTAGTGCTTTGAGATTTTGAAGTGAACGAAAGGATGAAGCTAGCTTTTTTCCACCTTTAACATCCAAACGCAATGCTTTCAGCGCTTCGGTTTCTTCAAAGAATCTATCGGTAATTTCTAGGCCACCGATGGCCCTCAACATTAGTAACTTGAGCCTTGGACATGCCAGCCTTTCAGGAAGCTGATCATCATTAAAACCACCACCTCCACGCACTGTAATTGCATACAACTGTTTGAAATTCTCCCTGGTCAAGCAATCTTCAAACCTAACACTCTCTCTGAGGCAATACATGGGATTCTTCTCTAGTTCAGAGGCAATCGTTATGGCAACATCACGGATAACATCATGCACTTTAACCGTTCTATGATAATTGCCATCCGACAGCAAACTATAAGCTTTGAGGTTATTTACCAATGATTCCACGCTGTCACTTGCCTCTTCCAATGTCTGCACACATCCAAACAAGTCCAAAACCATAACATAACCCATCAGTTTCTCAAGAGACACATTTTCATCTTCATCATGTGCACTACAAATCAACAATAACGACTTTGCTTCATTTCCTAATGCATCGAAACTTGTCTTGAAACACTGCTTGTATATCATTCTGTGAATTTCACTTTCTGCGGGCAATCGCTTCAGTCGTCGCAAGGCATCTCTCCAAAAAGACAAGCTCTGATTAATCTTTAATGCACTTGCAGTTATCACAATGGCAAGAGGTAAGCCTCCACATTCTCTAATCACTTCAGTTGTTAAAGATTCCAACTCAGGTTCTATGTCACCCACAGTTTTGTTAAACAAATTCACTGCTTCTCCATTGGTTAACCTTTTGATCTCGAAAGTAGTCTTCTCATCAGCACCCATGGCCTTGCATGCGTCTCGGTCTCTAGAGGTCAGTATTATCTTGTATTCCTTGCCATCATCCTCAAAACGGATTCCAACTTTAGACAGGTCAAGCTTATCCCCCAAAACATCATCCCTCCAAACATCATCAAAAATTATAAGAATCTTCTGCTCATCTTTTAATCTTTTTGCGAGTCGCACTGCTCCGGTGCTTTCGTTATCTTCCTTTAACTCCAGACCTAAAAAATTGGCGATCTGTTGTTGAATCTGCTTAATGTCAGGATTTTGTGATACGACAGCCAATATTGGAGTGCTAAATAGATTCTCTTCCTTAGCTAGACGTGCAACTTCTTTGACGAGCATGGTTTTACCCATGCCACCAAGGCCACACAACCCAATCATTCTAACCTCAGGATTCCGCAAGGCCTCCATCATTTTCCTCAGAGTTTCCTCTCTCGTCTCAAACTTCTCAAAATTTTTTTCCACGAAAGAAGGTTGTACAACAGGACGGAAGGAAATATTGTCGCCAAAAGCGTCCTTCTTTCTGATCGGATCTTCAATTTTGTCAGCCTTCTCCTTTGCTTCCTTGCTTAACCGCCGCCGCATTGCCAAGTTTGGGAGGGGCCGACGACATGAACACCTCGCTCTTGTGTGGTCCGGATGAGGGTTTAGGAAATGCTCTGCCTCCTTTGATTTAGTTGTCGCCTCCTCTTGCCAATCTTGAACATGCCCCTTAATGGCATTTCCCCTGTTTTTGGCTTGTTCGGTGTCACTCTGAATCTGCTTTATCTTGTCATCCAGCTCTACACGTCGTCTTTTGAGATTTTTTATGTTGTCCTTGTAGGAAAATATATATTCTAGTTGATGGCCCACTGGAGCAAACATACATTCACAAACAGGCCCCAGAATTGCACCACCGATAGTAACAAGACAATCCATCACTAATATTATTATTTTGATTTTGCTCGTTGGTTGCTCTCTGAGAATGGAAAGAAATAGAAAACTATTAAAATGATGGACATCCCTCAACTTTTCTATATTAAAAAATTTGTAATTAGAAAATTCGGGAGTTCTGGGTAATAAATATTAACCACATTTGAATATAAAGGGGAAAAAAAAAAGACTAGAATCAGAATAATAACCACAAGAAGGGAATAACACCGACATCGATACATGAATTAAGGGGCCGGGTTAATATTTGTAATTGTATCGGGAAAAAAATATTTAAGTAGTAATACATTTGGGAACTACTCCACAATAGATAAAAAAGGGTGGAAGAACTCTAAAGAAACAAAAAAAAAAATAAATAAATAAAGAAAAGGATGGAAGCCAAATTTAGCAGGGCTATTAAGGAAAAAAAATTATATGAGCGATATTTCAAAAAATTAAATTATAGAGGAATAAAAAGAAAAAAAAATTAAGTAGCACACACTTGAGTTTAGTTGGTAAATAAGATAGAATATTAATTATTAGGTATTATAAGAAAGTAATAGTTGAGGAGCACGCATGAAAAAACATGAAACCACGTTTGAAAAACAATGTTATTTTAGACGATAGCAAGAAAAAACATCTTTTTTTCTCTAATGGTTCATGCTTTTAGTTTATATATATAAGTATGGTTTATGCTTTTTTTTTTTTTTTTTGTCTCTAATGGTTCATGCATTTAGTTTATATGTATAAGTTTGGTTTATGCTATTAGTTAATTACTATTTGAATTCCCTCATATTCTTTTTAAGTTTTTTTTTTAAATTTTATTTTCTTATTTTTTTGTCTTAGGATAATATTATTCGTACACCACATTTTACTTTGACAAAATTGTGCCAATAACCTTTTTAATGCACATGTTTTGAATTTTTGTCCCACTTAATTATTGGGCCGGATTTTTTGACCAATAATTGACTACTTTTTACTCTCTCTCTCTCCTTCTCTCTCTACCGAGCTCTCTCTCTCCTCTCTCTTTCTCTCCTCATGGTAGGCAACGATACCGATGAGGGCATCATGCTTTCTCTTACCCCCACACTCTCTCTTCACTCCTCTGTGATATCTACCATCTTTGTCACACCGCGTCTCTACCTCGTGAACTCTACCGCCGCATGCCACGATCGCTACGACATCCACCGCCGAATCTTCTTTCTCCGTCTGCCTTGAGGTGGTGTGGGGAGGAGATAAAAATTATGGTTTGCTCAAATTGGGGATTTTTCATACTTGGGGTTAAAGAGTTTTTTAAAAATAATTATAATTTTTTATTTGCTTTAGTTATTTCAATTTATTTTTCTATTTAATAAAACTTTATTTATGATTTTAGTTATGAAATAAATTTATTAAAGGAAGTTATATTGTTATGCTACTTATTTTTATTTTTGTATGTTTTTTCGTTGATAAATTTAAAAAATAATATATTAAATAATGAAGAAGAATGTCGACGAGTATTCTACAAAAATACAAAGAGTATTTTATAAGAATACTAAAAGTATTCTACTAAAATGTTCATTTCTTTGATCCCTCACTGTCGCGACATCGCCCGTGCGAGATCCGGACCATGAACCCCTAAGTATGCTTATTCAAACATTATTTGTGACCACGGAGCAGTTGCTGAGACGAAGAGGACCGGTCCCCTCCTCGTTTTTTTTTTTTAATTTGGTTTTTTATTAAAAGTTGAGTGTTTTTTTAATCAATATTGTCCATGTTGTTTTAATAAAATACCCACACAATTGTTTTGACATGAGTTTCAGTGATAACTTGTTGGGTTGTCCGCCCATGTTGTGGGCTAGACATTGATGGGCTAAAAGCCCAATAGCTTTTGTTTATTTTATTAAAAAAAAAAAAAAAAGGGGGGGATATAAAGGTTGTTGAACAAGCCGTGTGTGGGTGTAGCAGAAAAAAGAAAAAAAGGGCTACTGTGGGTCAATGAAGAACAGAGAGCGTGAGGGAGAAACAGAAAGAGAGAAGGTGGAGTTTTGGGTTTGTGCAAGAAGATTGGGTGGTGAAATGGTGTACGTTGATACTCAAATTTGACGTGGTGAATCCTTGTGACAAGCTCTTCTCATCTATCGGTTCCGATTTTCGAATTGGTGTCTCCAAGGTGCTTTTCCCAAAAACCCATTTGAGAACAAAAACTGATTTCTTTTTATGCTTTATGCTGAAATCCATCTTGTTGATGATGAACCTTGTTGTTTAGCCAAGATTATGTTTTATCTTGATGATTGTGAGCCTATGGTTGTATCTAGAGAGAACTTTGTAATCCCATTATTGTTGATATAGTGGAAGTTGATATCAGACTACGGTCCCGTGGTTTTTCCCTTCGCATTGGAGGGTTTTCCTCATAAAAATCTGTCTTTTGTGTGGTTGTCTTTATTTGGTTTTTCTTAACAAAGTGGTATCAAAGCTTTTAGTTAGCTAGAGAAAAATTCTTATGTGTTGAGATGGATGAACAAAATTCGTCTGGAATGATAAAATTAACCCCGTTGAAATATTCCATTTGGAAGCGGAAAATGCAAGACATGTTGTATTGTAGAGATTTGTTTAGGCCTGTTCTAGGCAAGGAAAAGCCAGAAAAATTGAGCAATGAGGACTGGGAGATATTGCATATGAAGGCTGCTGCTACAATAAGGCAGTGGGTTGATCACAATATATTCCATCACATTACTGAAGAAACCAAAGCTGATGCTCTCTAGCAAAAGTTAGCGGCGATGTATGAGAAGAATACTTTTAGAAATAAAGCCATGCTCATTAGAACGCTTGTGAATTTGAAGTACAAAGATGGGAAGAGTATGACTGAACATACAAGCGATTTTCAAGGCTTGGTTAACCAGTTGACAACTATGAAGATAAAACTTGAAGATGAGCTACAAGCTTTGTTACTTCTCAGCTCATTGCCTGAAAGCTGGAAACACTAGTGGTGTCACTAAGCACTTCAGCGCCAGAAGGAAAGCTAACCATGGAGATGGTTAAGTATAGTTTGCTCAATGAAGAAGCTAGGAGAAAGGAAAAGGGTAAATCTTCTTATGAGGTACTAGTTTCTGAAAAACATGAAAGACATGGAAGAAGCAAGAGCAAGCATCTTCAAGGTCATGGCAAAAAGGATACATCTAGAGGAAAATCCCAATACAGAAAAAGTTTCAAGTGTTACCACTACAACAAACCAGGTCACATGAAGAAAGAGTGCAGGCTTTGGAAAAGAGAGCAGGGTGAAGGAAAGAAAGATGAGAAAGAGACTAATACAGTAACCACTGCGGGTGATGTTGTCATTGTTTGTGATGATAGTTATGTTAGCCTCGCATGCCAGGAGAGTGATTAGGTATTTGATTCTGGTGCTTCATTTCATGTTACTGCTCATGGTAATTTATTCACTTCTTACTCTGCCGGTGATTTTGGCAATGTCAAGATGGGAAACGGTGATGCCTCTAAAATTGTAGGTATTGGTGATATTTGCTTGGAGACCAATCTTGGAAGCAAGTTAATACTCAAGGATGTCAGACATGTACCGGATATTCGCCTCAACTTGATTTCTATAGGCAGACTTGACGACGAGGGTTTCATTAATTATTTTGGTGAAAGTAAATGGAAGCTCACCAAAGGTTCTCTAGTGATTGCAAGAGGAAAAAATATGAATACGCTCTATGTCACACAAGCAAAGCTCAACAAGGGAGAGATAAA
This sequence comes from Ficus microcarpa, assembly GCA_025413485.1. NCBI lineage: Eukaryota > Viridiplantae > Streptophyta > Magnoliopsida > Rosales > Moraceae > Ficus > Ficus microcarpa. The sequence goes on along the minus strand of CM046377.1, from coordinate 1,159,717 downwards.
TGCTATTCAGAAATATGCAAGTATTGATCTTTGGCACAAGAGGCTTGGTCACATTAGCGAGAAAGGACTACAAATTCTTGCTAGAAAGCAATTCCTCCCCAATTTGCAAGGTATGCCTCTTAAAACTTGTGTTGATTGTTTAGCTGGAAAAACACATAGAGTTGCATTTCATTCACACCCTCCATTTAGAAGATCAAATATTCTTGATTTGATTCATACTGATGTCTGCTCTATGCTAACTAAAACTCTTGGAGGTTCACTCTATTTTGTAACTTTTATTGATGACCACTCAAGAAAAGTTTGGATTACTGCTTTGAAAACTAAAGACCAGGTGTTCGATGTCTTTAAAGAATTTCATGCCAAGATTGAAAGAGAGACGGGAAAGCAGTTGAAGTCAGTTCGAGCTGATAATGGTGGTGAATATAGGGGGCCATTTGAAAACTATTGCAAAGCCTATGGAATCAGGCTTGAGAAAACTCCAGCAAAGACACCTCAGCTAAATGGTGTGGCAGAAAGAATGAACAGGACCATTGAAAAAGGATAAGATGTATGCTTTCTCATGCTAAGCTTCCTAAGTCTTTTTGGGGGGAGGCTATGAGGACTGCAGTCGACTTGATTAATCTTTCCCTAGCAGCTGCGTTGAATGGTGATGTTCCTAACAAAGTTTGGACAGGAAAGATGTCTCTTATAGTTATTTGAGAGTTTGGCTGCAGGGCATTTATTCATATTCCTAAAGATGAGAGGTCTAAGCTTGACGATAAGGCAAAATCATGTATTTTCTTGGGATATGGTCATGAATTGTTTGGGTACAGATTATGGGATCCAGTGAACATGAAAATTGTCAGAAGCAGAGATGTTGTGTTTCTTAAAGATCAACTTGGTGATGATGCGGATAAAGTTGAAAAGACTAGTTTCTCTGTTGAGATTCCTGTCAATTTGAATCCAGTTCCTCCACATGTAGTGAATACTGATCACAGGGGAGACAGTCAAGAAAATGGTGGAGTTATTGTTGATGATGAGTCCCCTCTTGCTAATGATGTTGTCCCTCCAACTAATGATGTTATCCCTCCAGTTGAACAAGTTGAGCAATCACCGCCACCACCAACAGATGAGCCTCCACTGAGAAGATCTAGTAGAGAGCGCCAACCTCCTTCAAGATACAATTCAAGTGAGTATGTGATGCTTACGGATGGTGGAGAGCCTAAAACTTATCAAGAAGCCATTTCTCATGAGCAAAAGAAAGAGTGGTCTAATGCCATGTAGGAAAAGATGAAATCCTTGTGTGAAAACCACACCTACGACTTGGTAAAGTTACCAAAAGGCAAGAAAGCACTCAAGAACAAATGGGTTTACAGGTTGAAAGCTGAAAACAATAGCTCACAACTAAAGTACAAAGCTCGGTTGGTTGTGAAAGGATTTGGTCAGAAGAAAGGTGTTGACTTTGAAGAGATATTTTCTCCGATAGTGAAGATGTCATCCATCAGAGTTGTTCTTAGTTTAGCTGCCCACTTAAATTTAGAGATAGAGCAACTTGATGTGAAAACTGCATTTCTTCATGGTGATTTAGAAGAAGAAATTTATATGGAGCAGCTAGAAGAGTTCAAAGTAAAGGGAAAGGAGAATCATGTGTGCAAGCTTCGAAAGAGTTTGTATAGGCTCAAACAGGCACCAAGACAGTGGTACAAGAAGTTTGATTCTTTTATAGTGAGTCATGGGTACTCTAGAACTTCATTTGATCATTGTGTGTTTATAAAGAAACACTTCAGTGATGATTTCTTTATCCTCCTACTATATGTTGATGATATGCTGATTATTGGCCATGCTACTAGCAAGATTGAAAAGCTTAAAAAGGAGTCAAGTAAGTCTTTTGCAATGAAAGACTTGGGATCGACAAAACAAATACTCGACATGAAAATCTCCCGTGATAGGAAGAATGGGAAACTTTGGCTATCTCAAGAAAGTTATATTGAAAAAGTTCTTGAAAGGTTCAATATGAGCAAGGCAAAAGCAATTTGTTCTCTACTTGCAGGGCATTTTAAGCTTACTTCTAAGCAATGTCCAGCAAGTGAGAAAGAAAAAGAAGAAATGAGTAAAGTTTCCTATGCATCTGCAGTTGGCAGTTTGATGTATGCCATGGTTTGCATAAGACTAGATATTGCTCATGCTATTGGAGTTGTCAGTCGATTTCTTTCTAATCCTAGAAAAGAACATTAGGCAGCGGTGAAATGGATATTAAGATATCTGAGAGGTACTTCTAGGGTGTATTTATGCTTTAGCAGTGGTGAGCCTATTTTAGAAGGGTACACTGATTCAGAAATGGCAGGTGATGTTGATTCCAGGAAGTCCACTTCGGGGTTCTTGATGACCTTTGCAAAGGGAGCAGTCTCTTGGCAATCTAAGTTACAGAAATATGTTGCTTTATCCAGTACAGAAGCTGAGTACATTGCAATTATTGAAGATGGCAAAAAAGCTTTGTGGATGAAAAAGTTTCTTGAAAAATTGGGTCTGTAACAAGAGAAGTACATTGTCTACAGTGACAGTTAGAGTGCCATCCACCTCTCCAAAAATTCAACACTCCATTCAAGATCCAAGCATATTGATGTTAGGCATCACTTGGAGAAAGTTCATACAAGTGAGAATGGATCGGATATGTTGACAAAATCTTTGCCTAAGGAGAAACTTGAAGCGTGCAAGAGAGAGCGGGCTTGGTCGAGCCCAGTACATGACACGGAGGGGGAGAATTGTTGGGTTGTCCGCCCATGTTGTGGGCTGGACATTAATGGGCTAAAAGCCCAATAGCTTTTGTTTAAAAAAAAAAAAAAAAAAAAAAAAAAGGGATATAAAGCTTGTTGAACAAGCCGTGTGTGGGTATAGTAGAAAAAAGAAAAAAAGGGCTGCTGTGGGTCAATGAAGAACAGAGAGCGTGAAGGAGAAACAGAGAGAGAGAAGGTGGAGTTTTTGAGTTTGTGCAAGAAGATTGAGCAGTGAAATGGTGTCCGTTGATGCTCAAATTTGACGTGGTGAATCCTTGTGACAAGCTCTTCTCATCTACCAGTTCTGATTTTCGAATTGGTGTCTCTAAGGTGCTTTTCCCAAAAACCCATTTGAGAGCTAAAACTGATTTCCTTTTATGCTTTATGCTGAAATCCATCTTATTGATGATGAACCTTATTGTTTAGCGAAGATTGTGTTTTATCTTGATGATTGTGAGCCTCTGGCTGTATCTAGAGAGAACTTTGTAATCCCATTATTATTGATATAGTGGAAGTTGATATCGGACTACGGTCCCGTGGTTTTTCCCTTCGCATTGAAGGGTTTTTCACGTAAAAATCGGTGTCTCTTGTGTGGTTGTCTTTATTTGGTTTTTCTTAACATAACCTCAGTAAATAAAGAGGATCATTTTGCACCTTTTTACTACATTCAAGGATCGATCAATCTGGAAAAAAAAAAGTTGGAGGATCAATCAACAATATCACAATGTATTCGAGGACAAACAATATATTTGTCTCTACCACTCAATAACTAATTGACTCAATTATTATTATTTTAATGATTAGCAGTCATTTAAAAATTAAAAAAAAAAAAAAAAAAAAAACATGTTACGGCCTTTTTTTTAGAGTATCTGCCAAATTTTTCCAACATTAAATGCGAGCTACCTCAAAAAACAAGAAGTTAAAGATTTCAAATTTTGTTTAAAGACTTGTAAAATATAAAACAAAGCTGTTCAAATCAAAAATAGAGAAAGAAGATAAAGAGGTGATAAAAAATGCATGGGCATAGAGCAATTATTGAAATTTACCGAAGACCCAATTCAAAAACCAAAGGAAGTAGGAAAATATATGAATTTCTAAAAGGAACAGAGGATCCACCAAATGAAAATAATAATAATAAAAAGAACAAAAAGAAACAAAAGAAATAAAGCAATTTACGTTAACGTACTAATGAATTTTTTTCTTTTTGTCAGAGGTAATTTTATATGCTTTAATTTAGGACACAAATGTTACAAACTAAATAAGCTGATAAGTTAAAATATGTAGTTAAAATATGAAGATGAAAATGAAAATGAAAATGAAAATGAAAATAAAAAAAAAATAAAAGAAAGAAAGAAAAAAAGAGAAGATCACCTTGATGAAGAGCGGCTGTTCTCTTTTCGTAATGAAGTTCTAGATGCTGATGACAGTACAAGTATCTCACACTTCTTCTTTAAATAAAAAATAAAAAAAAATAGTTAGATGTAAGTTCGTTGAATTTGTAAATAATAATTTCCAGGTAAAAATGGATTTTCACTTCTTTTTTTTTTTTTTTTTCCAAAAGATGTAGAGGAAGTAATAAACTAATATATTTTACTGGCTGATCATTCTACCATCAAGATGACAGGTTACAAAACAAAACAAAACACTTTTTTTTTTTTTGGGTTTGTTATTTCAAATATGTAAAAATGAAACAAAGTAAAACAAAATTATTACAAGAGGCTGAAAATAAAAAAGACAAATTACATTTCTCGCTGGGTTTAGAACTTATCACAAAATGTAATCAGAATTTTAATTTATAATATTTTTTCCTTTGAATTTTAAAAAAGTTTACGAATTTTCTCTCTCAATTAAATTTTTGACAAAAAAAAAAATACATATAACACTCATTAGAAGTATCGTTTGGAGTATTAAGTATTGAATCATGAAATAACAAACATTAACAGCAATCCTAACAACCATTACTCTATTAATTATGAAATAACAAAGTTGCCTACAAGAGATATGTATGAGAACAAAAAAAGATAATCAACCCCAAAGATTTACTATTTTAACTTAATTATAAATATTTTACATTTAATATTAACAACTCATGTTTCAAACGAATGTCATATGTATTTTTTTGTCAAAAAAATTAATTGAGAGGGAAAATTCACAAAATTTTCCAAAATTCGAGGGGAAAATGTTAAAATTAAAGTTCGAGAGATATTATGTGATAATATCTAAAATTCAGGGGGAAATTTAATTAGTCCAAATAAAAAATAAGAAAGAGGCAGAAAGCTGGGGATGGAGAAAGTTTTCAAAGTATTTTTGATCTTTCGAGAAATAAACACAGAAGAATTTAACTAAAGTTTCAGTTTGTAGGGTATTCAATCATGGTAAAGCACTCCATTATGTTATTGTTATTTTATTTTTTAAACAGATCAGTCACAATTATCCTTTCAATTTTATGATTTATCAGTCTATGAGTAGTTAAACCAAAAAAAAAAAAAAAAAAAATCAAAAGCTATTACAAAATGAGATTCAACAACATTTAAAAACTGAAAGAAATAAGTCAATAGAGAAGAATAAATAGAGTGCCATACTAACAAACAGGGGGACTTGAAAAGCAACTTGACAAAGATCAAAGAGTTCTCCTTAAAAGAAAAAAAAAATGTTGTTTTACTAAAATACCCGCACAATTATTTTCACGTGATGTACGATTGTGAAAAATTAAACGTTAGTTAGTAAGAATTATCATTTTGCACCTTTTTAACACATTTGGGGATTGATCATTCAAGAAAAAAAAAATTTTGAGGACCAAATGGAACCTCATAAAGAATTTTTATTGATCGATCAATAAAGCATGTATGAACTGAAGGATTTTTTCTTTTTGTCTGAATTTATTTATTTATTCACTTTAATATACAAACTTAATATGCGGATAAGTTAAAATAAATAAATACTTCAAAAAAAAAAGTTAAAATATATAAATATAGTCAGGTCAAACATAAAATGAACGTAAATGAAAAAAGAAAAGAAAAGAAAGAAAATAAAATAAAATGAATGTTTCGTAATGGGGCAAGATGAGCTTGTATAGCAGACGGTTTTTTTTTTTTTTAAACGCCAGGTGCTGAGAAAGAGCAAAAGATTTCACAAATTCCTAAGAAAAACATGTAAAAATAAAACAAAGTAGTGCAAATCAAAAATGGAGAAAGAAGAGAGGGAACTTCACCAAACAAGCATATTTTACAAGTTCTTCACAAATCAACCTTTTTTTTTTGTTTTTGTTTTTTGTTTTTTTAGTGATTGATCATTCTACCAACAAGATGAGATGTTATAAAACAAAACAACAACAAGAAGGAAAAAAAAAAACTTTTTTTTGGGTTTTTTTTTTCAAACTCGTGAGATAAAACAAAGCAAAAACAAAATTATTACAAGAGATTGACTCAAAATTCAAAACAAAAGAAAGAAGAACAAAGCTGGGGATCGAGAAACTTTTCAAAAGTGTTTATGATCTTTTTGGAAAAATAAACACAAAAGGATTTAATTGAATCGCAGGCAGCAGAATAAAAAACAAAAAACAGAACTTTTTTTGGGTTTTTTTTTTTTTTCAAACTCGTAAAAAAAAACAGAGTAAAACAAAATTATTACAAGAGATTGACTCAAAACTCAAAACAAAAGAAAGAAGAACAAAGTTGGGGATCGAAAAACTTTTCAAGAGTGTTTATGATCTTTTTGGAAAAATAAACACAAAAGGATTTAATTGAATCGCAGGCAGCAGAATAAAAAACAAAAAACAGAACTTTTTTTTGGGTTTTTTTTTTTTTCAAACTAGTAAAATAAAACAAAGTAAAACAAAATTATTACAAGAGATTGACTCAAAACTCAAAACAAAAGAAAGAAGAACAAAGTTGGGGATCGAAAAACTTTTCAAGAGTGTTTATGATCTTTTTGGAAAAATAAACACAGAAGGACTGAATTGAATCGCAAGCAGGCAAAGTGAAATATTGGATAAATGGAAGAGCAAAAAGAAGAAGAGTAGAGTATCGTTTAGATTAGACTTGAGATCAAGAGGAATTATTGAGAGGAGTGCGCAACAAATTATTCGAATATGACAATGCTGAAAAAGTACGCAAGTGTAGGCCTTTTACAATAAAGGAAATGGAATAAAATGACAGCCATTCAATAAGACAAGGTATGGGGTCCACGTATAACCTGATTAAAAATAGTGTAGTATGATGTGCCACCACTAGCATTGTCAGTAATTGCTTTGCCATAAGAGTAAATATTCGGCAGTTCGAGGAAATATTTGAATTTACAAATATAATTTCAAGCGTACATATTTAAGAAAAATGTGATTCTCATAATGGTAAAATGCAAAAAATAATTAGAGATGACGTGTTTTTAACTTTTTTTTTTGTTTATTGGGTATGGAATATCATGTATTTTTTTTATTAGATTCTCATTTTAGCTTGATTATAATAACATTAAAATGATGATTGACGTCATAAAATGACTAAGTTAAAAATAAATCTTTTTTTGTCGTACTCAAAAAAGTAAATTTTATTTATGAGATTAAAATTAAGGTGATGATAAAATCATTACTGAAGCATATTTTACTTATCAAAGAAATGTAAAAAGTAATTTAACCAAAAAAAAAAAACCAAAAGCCAAAAGCAATAAAGTTTGAAAAATGTAAAAAAGAAAAAGAAAAAAATAGAAGCCGACAAAACAAATCGGCTTAAAAAAAAAATTCAAAAGCAACAAAGATTGAAAAAGTAAAAAGAAAAAAAAAATAGAAAAACAAAAGCTGACAAAACAAGTCTGTGGAAATTTTGAATGATGGAGAAGATTGAAACTCTCCATTTTATAACTAGTTGAAGATATGTGCTTTACATCCGTGGATGCTTTATTATAACCTTTTTAGTATTTTAAGTTTATAACAATTATTTTGAACTAAACAAGATATTAGATTTGAAATTATAAAAAAAAAAAAAAAAAAAAAAAAGGGCTTGGCTGCTCTTTCTTTTTTTTTTTTTTTTTGATATTATGGGTGTATTAAATTTTAACAACATTGGGTATATTTCTTTATCTTAAAATTGATAATGACTCTTTAAAAAAAATCACTATAACACAAAATAACTGAACTTAAAATTTAAATAGTAAATTATGAGAGAGTAAACAGCAAACAAACCCTTGTAATTATTGTTGGATTATATAATCTTTATCTTTATTATATTTTACTATATATATATATACACGTACTATATTAAAAGTGCAAAAATATTCTTTTTTTTACAATTCCTTCGTCATTTAATACATGGTATCTTTTTTTTTTTCCTTTTCTTTTTCAAAAATGCTTTTATAGTTCCAGGGTATAAATTCTATGAACCATGTGGCCTGATGGGTCCCACATAATTTATTTATTAATTTTTGAGAGAACAAAGGCGTCTTCTATGTAAGAGACTTTAAATCCAGTAGAGAGAGAGAGAAACAAGCCAAGGACAAACCCTCTTGCCACGGTCCACAAAGGGAGAAAACAAATCTATACAATTGAGAGTTGAAGAAGGAAAGAGAGACAAGAACACAAAAACAAGTTCAAAGGATAAAGAAAGGATGACCATGCAATTGGTATTGTTTTGAATCAGATCTTGAATCTATTACTCATGTCTGATGCACGATATACGCCCATGTTTTAGATCGAAAAGCGCATGTAGTTTCCAATGATGTTTAAGATCTCAATATTCCATAGCTCTCATGTAACTCTGTCAAGAATAGAAGAAATTAAATCTTTTTTTTTTTTTAATGTAGAAAATGGGTCTACTTTAGTTTCTTGCCGTTATCATGAAGCTCTTGTCCTCTATAAAGAGAAAGAAGGCATAGCATGTTAAAAATAGGGACGGCTGTGGTAAAGGTTTTTGAGCGGCACTGTTAATAGAGTCTACTTTTTTGACCATCAAAACTAAATCAAATGACGAAACATCATGGGATTACTCAAAAGTTCACATGCACACAACCGTAGGCTAGCCAAATTTTTTTCTCTTTCTTTTTTTTTTTTTTAATGGGTGATGCAATTTGTAAAACTCACCTTCATTTTTTGTGTTCAAAATCATCTTAAACATTTTTGTTTTTATATATTCAAAATTTATTCACAGACATACAAACTTCTAAGCTTTTCTTTTGTTGATGCCAAAAATTCTCCGGCACAACACCCGATGTGATCGGCTGTTCCGATCAGTCTTGCTCGGTTACTCTGCAGTCGATCTCCTGCAAAAGAAAAGCACTTTGAAGTGATAGGGACACCAGTGCGCTGTCTGCCGTGGGCACTCTGATGCTTAAGTTAGAAGAGAAGCTGATAAGCAAACGGAGAGGCAGAGTTTAGACAAAGAAAAAATATTCATACCTGAAGTAGAGGGATGACCCTCTATTTATAGGCACTTCCCACGAATTTGGATACTCGGGTGACCCGGTCGGGTCGGTCCTCTAGGGCTCCCGGCGAGTGAGTAGACGTATGGTGTACAAGGGCTAAGGGTCAGTAGGGTGACACCACGTGTCCTCAGCCTCATATTAGGGTGCACTAGGGTGGTTACCATAAGCATCGGTAGGGGTAGCCCCTAGCAAAAATAGGCGGTGGAAGTTAAGAAAATGATGGAAGCATGTGGTGGAAAACGGTGATTTGACCCCTGGAATTGAGGGCCATACTTCATACGTAAGGCAACGTACGGTAGCGCATGTAAAGATTGGATGCTCGGAGCAGTTGCCTGTTCTCCAAGCACATGCTAACCTGAACCATGGAGAGAGTTGTCGGTATAGCTGGCCAATCCTAGTCGGGTAGCCTGGGTTTGCGAGATAGGCCTTCTAGTCAGATCGAGACGGGTAAGGAGCACTAAGCTCGGATAGCTGTGTATGGTTCCGTCGTTTTGAGGTGATCGGGTTACCTCCCGGAATAGGAGTCTCTGGTCGGAGCAGGTTATGACCTCAACATAAGCCCCCCAGCATCTCTGGGCTGATCAGACTAAGGGGTGCTACTCGCTTCGGTGGTACGACGATGGTCGCGCACTCAACTAGTCGGATGTCCTCCACTTGTCCTCGGGCCTTCCCGGGTTCTCGCTAGTTGGTCCGGCCAATTTGGTCCGACGTGGCCCTTAGGGCTGGCAGCTAACATGTCATGCTTCCACGTGCTGCATACTGATTGGTGGGAAGACTGAACAGCACTTCAAATTTTGAATGCTGGAATTGGCGAGATTGGCAAGGAACCGCAACGTCGCCTCGAAATTAATGCCCGAATTTCCCACCAAACGAACTCCTATAAATAGGAGGTGAGGGTCCTCCATTCTCCCATCATTTGCAAGAAGCTACCAAGATTTGCTGACCAAGACAACTTTGCTGGAGACTCAAAGAACTTCTGAGAAGGTAAGTCCTTCATTTCTCTCTTCAATATGAGCTGCCCATCTGATTCCGAGAACGACAACTTGTCTGGGAACGTGGGTGTCACCGGGGACACAAGCACGAGCATGAGCACAAGTTCGAACTCGACCCGAGGGGCGACGGAACTAGTAGCCCAGACACCAGATAACTTGTCCGGAATATCGGACATACCTTACCCGGCTAGGCTTGATGTGCCGACTAGCCAGGCAAGGGAGGGATTAGCCCATCTATAGGAGATCTTGCAAGTGGGCCCAGGCACCTGACCTGACCTGACCTGGCCAGAGATTCATTGCCGAGCTGCAGGGAGTCCGGGCGTAACAACCTGCCCCCGTGGTTGACTTGAGTACAGGTGGGGATGCGGCGTCCGAGAGGACAACCAACCAGGCTAGTACATCAGGCCAAGAAGGGTCTGAGAGCTCGGGTAGCACAACTCTAGAAGGGGAACTCGTCCAAGCTCGTCAAACGATCGAGGCTGAACATTGCATGTGAACGGTCTCCTAGTCTACAGGATGGCTGACTGGGAGATGGAGAACCTAGCAGGTGACTGCCCCGTATATGCTATGGATTATTTCACATCGGCGGTCACTTTGAATTATCTGGAAGCACTCTTGGAAGAATTCGAGATCTTGAAGTACGTAGAATTGATTGTTCCCGATCGAAATGACCTCCCATCAATACCTCACCCCGGGTGCATCACATTATCAGCCGAGTTCTTTCGAGCAAGACTCAGGCTACCTTTCCAACCATATTTGAGGCAAACATTCACAAGGCTCAACGAGTTGCCCTTTAGGGCATTGCCAATGCAGCTTAATGCCAATGCCTACCACATACTAATAGGTTGCTACATCCTCTGGAAGAAGAAGTTTGGCACCGAGTTGCCCTTTAGGGCATTCCAGAATTTGTATCAGATGAAGTCGGCCCCATCATTCTCCGGGTCCTATTATTTCCAAGGGTACAAAGGGACATTTATCACCAGGTGCCCCAATTAAGACAAACAATTCAAGCACCTCTGATTCTGCGCGGGAGGTAGGTGGCTACACGGTCAGCTTCCATATAGCGAGCTCCCAAGTGGGGAATGAATTCCAGTCATATTCAGGCGTGACTATGTATGGACCCAGGAACCACAGGTAAACGGGAGGAGCTTGAGCAGAATTGATGAACTCTGGGAAACAACTGACCCAGAGAGGAACCAGAACAAGCTCATATCCTCGGCCAGCTTGACCAAGTACAGCTGGGTTGGCTCGTCCTCCACCTTCGCCGATCCTGATGACCGACCACGGGAAAGGGTGCTCGGAAAGTCACCGTCGCTTCACGCATACTCGATCGGCCGTGCACTACAAAGCCCGGACAGTTGACACCACCAATAAGATGGCCTCCTTTAGTTAGTCCGAAATTCCATATAGGCATGGCAATTCGTGTTAAACATGTCAATTGTGTCAGCCCATTTCTGGCCCATTTATTTTCGTGTTAAACGTGTTGACCCAATTTCGACCCAATTATTAATCGTGCGGTCCAAACCCATTTATTACGTGTCGTTCTCGTGTCGTGTCACCGTGTCATGTCCGAATAATTTGAAAATTCTAACAAATAATTTAAAATTTCTAACATAAATGTGTTAAACGTGTTAATCGTGTCAGCCCATTTCTGACCCATTTATTTTCGTGTTAAACGTGTCGACCCAATTATTAATCGTGCAGTCCAAACCCATTTATTACGTGTCGTTCTCATGTCGTGTCACCGTGTCGTGTCCGAAATTATCGGCCCTAATTCCGTGGGGGGTGCCGGTGGCTTCAACCCATGGTTCGACGTCCGGTAGTTCCTTCCCCAGGAGTTAGGGTCCGAGGATCACCGACGAGGACATAGACTTGCTGCTCAGGCAACTCTAGCCGGGGTAGGATCTTCGGATTGAAGGTTGTTATATTAAATCGTTTACTCCGGGTAAGCTCATTACCGAGTACTAATTAACTTGCTTTACATTTGTAGACCAATGATGGCCGATCGTGAGCGGCATGGAAGCAAGCGCTCTAGCGTGCAGGATAGGCTGGCACTGCTCCAAAAAGTCGCCAAGACAGGTAATGGTGGCCAGAGCAAAGCGAGAACCTCAGTAGCTGCCTTGGGTAGCCGACTGGCATAAGCGGCCCTGGCTTACCGAGCCACACCGGTGACTTGAGCTCGAGCTCTTCGCCTGTGGGGGGAATGCCTAGTAGTATAGGTCGAGGCTCTTAAGAGAAAGACTTTGGCCTAAAAGATGTTCGTTGTAAAATTCGACGAACGCCTAACTTTAGAGATGGCCGAGTTGTCTTGGTACTCGACCCAGTAGACGCTACAAGTGACCTGATCGGCAAACTGGTTGAGGTATGTGACCTTGGTCGGTAAGCTTTACTTGTTCTTAAGTGATGTCCTGAGCACTGTTAACTTGATTCCTCCGCAGGCTGTTTGTCTCGCTTTCTTGGGGAACACAGCTGCCTAGACCTACGTGAATCATATGGAGGAGAAGTTAAACTCCTATGATTTGGAAGCCAAGAAGGCTAAGAGTGGCAAGATGAAGGCTGAGACGAGAGCTAAGGACACCGAGGAGAAGTTGAAAAATTCCAAAAAAGGGGCATCCGAGGCTGAGGTTGCTTGGAGGAAGGCTGAGGAGGCAATGAAGAGAGTCGAAGAAGCTCTGGCCGCCGTCCAGCAAGAGCACTCTCGGTATCTCTGAAAGGTGCTTCCCGTTGCCCTCGATCAGGCCAAGCGTAAGGCAATTGAGGACTTCCAGCAAACAGAGGAGTTCAATGCCCGCCTACTTGCCAAGTACAAGGAGGGCATACGGGACATGAAGGCCAGTTTCATTTTGACCAACCCAACAGTAACTGGGGTTGATTGGTCATTCGTGTCGAAAATTTTTGGGGAGACCTCTGCCGATGGGGAATGTGCCCTTGAGGCCGAAGAGGGCGAGGTTACCGGGGGCACCAATGTAGCTGAGGAAGTAGTCGTTCTTGATGAGCCCGAATAGCCTCCAGCTCCCGACCAGCCAGCTATTCTTGAGCAGACGGCTCCTGCTGGCCCGGTCACACTGCCAGACCAGATTGACTGATGTTCTTTTTCTTCTTCTGTTTGCTTTTTGTTTTTTCTTACATACATTTTTTTTTGGGCTCTGGGGTGTCCCAATTGTAACCCCTCCTTATTATATCAATAGAATTTTCCTTTCTTTTTCACTCAATTGTATTTATCTATCTTTTATTTCTAAGTCCAATCCTAGTCGGTTAATTGGGTCCTGCTTGGACACCTTATTGTTTTGGCCTAGGACTTCTTTGGAATTAGCCCAAGTCCAACCCTGGTCAGTGCTCGGGGTAGGGATCTCGCTCTGTGGTCTGGGGACCGTCGGAGTTATGTTTGTGAAGGCAGGTATTTTAGGGGGTCCTGCTCGGGCACTAACCCTCATTGGTGTCCGGTCTTGGGACCTAATTCAGTGGTCCAGGGACTACGGGAGTTTGTTTGCTGGGGTAGATGCTTTGGGGGGTCCCGCTCGGGCACCTCCTTATGGTTGGTGCTTGATCTAGGAACCTAATTCCGTGGTTCGGGGACCACGGGGGTCGTCTGCTAAGGCAGATAGTGGGTCCTGCTCGAGCACCTCTTTGTGGACGGTGCTCGGTCTAGGGACCTAATTCCGTAGTACGGGAACTACAAGAGTTGTCTATTAAGGCAAAGAGTGGTCCTGCTCGAGCACCTCTTTGTGGATGGTGCTCGGTCTTGGGACCTAACTTCGTAGTCTGGGAACTACGAGGGTTGTCTGCTAAGCCAGATAGTGGGTTCTACTCGAGCACCTCTTTGTGATCGATACTCGATCTTGGGACCTAACTCCATAGTCCGGGAACTACGGGGGTTGTTTACTAAGGTAGATAGTGGGTCCTGCTCGAGCACCTTTTTATGGTCAGTGCTTGGTCTTGGGACCTAACATTATTCTCAAACACATCGGATCTTGATGAAATATTCTTGTTTATTGACTTGGTTTTTACATCAAATAACAAAAGAAGTCATTGGTAGAAGCGCTTCAGTGGTCGGCGTTCTAGGGGTGTCCAAGATAGTTCTCATCATGGTCGGCTAGTCGATATATGCCTGGTCAAACGACTTCAATGACAGTGTATGGTCCATCTCATTTGGGACTGAATGAACCTAAACCGAGCTCTTGGACCAGAACCTTTTTGAGCATGAAGTTGCCTACTCAAAAGACTCGCGGCCGGAACCTCTTGTCGTAATACCCAGCGACGACTTGGTTACACGCAGCTATCTGGACAAGAGCTCGTTCTCGCTTTTCCTCAATCAGGTCTCGAATGGCCAAGAGTTGTTTGCCATTATCTTCTTTACAATAGCCTTTTACCCGAAGGCTCGGTAGACCTACCTCTGCCAGGATGACAACTTCAACCCCGAACGCCATTGTGAAGGGGGTTTCTCCGATCGCGGTGCTCTTGGTTGTCTGATAGGCCCAGAGTATTCGCGGTAGTTCGTCGATCTAAGCACCCTTATGCTTTTCAAGATTCTTTTTCAAGTTCTCCTTCATGGTCTTATTGGTGGCTTCGACTTGGCCATTGCTTTGGGGGTGCCCGGGAGAAGAGAAAACTTTCTTTATCATGAACTGTTCGTAGAGCGCGATGAACTTTGGGTTGTCAAACTGTTTTCCATTATCCGTGACCACAGTATAGGGGATCTCGAATTGGCATATAATGTTCTTCCACAAAAAGTTCGTACACTTTGCCTCAGTCTATTGGGCTAATGACTTCACTTCTACCCACTTGGTGAGATAGCCTATTACAACTAGGCAGAAGCGGAGTTGTGCCCGGGCCATCGGCAGCGGTCTAATCAGGTCAAGGGCCCATTTGGCGAATGGCCAAGTGCATACTACTGAGGTAAGCCTCTTGGGGTGGGACTTGATTGCCTTGGCGAATTGTTGGCACTTGAAGCACTTTCGGGTGAATTCCATCGTATCCTTGTCCATGGTGGACCAGTAATATCCTTGACGAAGGCATTTAAAGGATATGGCATTTCCCTCAGAATGGTTCCCGCATACTCCACTATGAATTTCCTTCATTAAATAGTCGGCCTCAACTGGCCCGACACACCGTTGGTACGGGATAGAGTACCCGCGCCTGTACAACTTCCCGTTGATGATTGTGTACCTGGCCGAGGTGTTCTTGATCTAGCGAACTTCTTCTCGGTCATCAGGTAGCTGGGCAGAGGTTAGGTATTCCATGATCGGATCCATCTAGGTCCGGGTGCTCTCGACACAGAGACTTGCTCTTGCTGTTCGATACTCGGCTAGCTCAGTTTCTTTATAGGGAACGAGAAGAGACCATCTATCTTGTTCTCCGAAGCAAGCCGTGCAAGAGCGTCAACTTCACTGTTCTCTGACCATCGTATCCGTGTCACCCCGACAACTTCAGAATTGACCGATCAATGTTTTCACCTTCTCTAGGTACTTGACCATCCGTTCTTCCTTTGCCTGGAATTCCCAAGTCACTTGCTTAACGATGAGCATCGAGTCACTGAAAAATTTGATGTCCTGCATACCAAGTTCTCGGGCAAGCCCTAGGCCTGCTATCATCACCTCGTAGTCCGCTTCATTGTTGGAAGCCTTAAAGTCGAAACGGAGTGCTTGACTGGTCTTGTACTGGTCCGGGTTGATGAATACGAGCCCTGCCTCAGAGTCCCCTAAGTTGGATGATCCGTCTACGAACAGTCTCTACCTATTTGTTTCATTGGGTGCTAACGTCGCCTGACACCAGTCGGTTTCCTTAGATATAGGCTCATTCTCGGGACTCTTCGAATCTGGTCCCGGGGTTCCTGTGAATTCAGCCACAAAGTCAGCAAAAGCTTGTGCTTTGATTATTATCCAAGGGACATATTCAATATCGAACTCCCCAAGCTCTATTGCCGATTTCGCAATTCACCCTGACAATTCTGGGTTCTATAGGACTTGGCGCAACGAATAGCTGGTCAAGACACGAATCGGGTTACCCTGGAAGTAAGGCCTAGGCTTGTAGACCGACGAGACTAATGTCAGGGATAGCTTTTCTAGAGGGTTGTATCTCTCTTTTGCCCCCTGAAAAGCCTTGCTGCTATAATAGACGGGGACTTGCACCTTGTCCTCTTCTCGGATGAACATGGAGCTGACCGCCTTCTCGGAGACGGCCAAGTACACATAAAGTACTTCTCCGGGAAGTGACTTTGATAATAGCGGCAGATTTGCCAAATAAGCTTTCAGGCCTTCGAAAGCCTCTTCAAATTTGTCGTCCCAGCTAATCTTGCCCTTGCCCTTGAGGGCTTGGAAAAATAGGAGACATTTGTCGGTAGATTGGGAAATGAACCGAGAAGGGTAGCTATCATCCCGGTTAGTCTTTGAATCTCCTTGACTGTTTGTGGGGGTTGTAAGTCCATGACCGCTTATGACTTGATTGGGTTACCTTCGATATCCTGGTAGTTGACCATGAATCCAAGGAACTTTCCTGATTCCACGCCGAACGCGCACTTGACTGGGTTCAGTTTCATTATGTACTGGCGTAGGGTGTCGAAACCAGCCCGTAGATCTTTGATGTGGTTGCTTACACATCTACTCTTGATCAGCATGTCGTCCACATGCACTTCCATGGATCTCCCGATGAGCAAGGCAAACATCTTGTTCATGAGCCGCTGGTAAGTCGCTTTAGCGTTCTTGAGATCGAACGGCATAACCTCGTAGCAATAGAGACCCTGGTCCGTAGTAAATGTGGTTTTTGCCTGGTCGGATTTGCTAAGCGGAATCTGGTTGTACCCCGAGTACGCATCCATAAAGCTAATAAGCTCGTGCCCCACTGTTGCATCTACTAGTTGATCTATCCAGGGAAGTGGGAAGCAAACCTTGAGACAGGTCTTGTTAAGGTTGTGTAATCGATGCAGACCCACCATTTCTCATTGGATTTCTTGAGCAAGACAACGTTGGCGAGCCACTCCGGGTAGGTCACTTCCTAAATAAATCCTGCTGTGAGTAGTTTCTTCACTTCTATGTTGATGGCCTCATATCTCTCTAGGTTGAAGGCTCTCATCTTCTGAATTACCGGCTTATACTTCGGGTTCACACATAATCAGTGGCATATCACCGCAGGGTCTATCCTGGGCATATCCTCATGGGACTAGGCTAAGACATCCTTGTAATCGCTGAGGAAGTGCTCTAACTTCCTTCGGATATTCGGGTTGAGCGCGGACCTAACATGATTGTCCTCTCCGGGTGCTCGGGGTCTAGTCAATACGGGACCAGGTCTTCGACTGGATCTACCCGGATTTCCTCCTCGGGCATTTGGAGATCTAGGTCACTCAGATGTCTGACCTCCCCGCCCGGGGTATCGATCTCGTCTACCTTGAAAATGGTTGTTACAACGACTGGTGCTTGGGCCTTGCGGCAGACCTTGTTGACTGCTTCCAGGTAACACTTCCTGACTCATTCCTGGTTTCCCCAGAAGACTCCAACACCACTCGGGGTGGGGAATTTCATGGTCAGGTGGTACGTGGAAACCACTGCTTTCAGTGCATTGAGGGTTGGTCTTCCTAGGATAATGTTGTAGACAGATAGTCGATTCACAACAATGAATTCAACCATCCGGGTTACCTTCTCCGGACCGTCTCCGACCGTTACGGGGAGTTCGATGGTGCCCAGCCTGGACACACTCACCCGTGAACCCGTAGAGAGGGGTTTAAGCTGGTGTTCGCGTGGCTCCCTCAATCTTCATTCTGGCAAATGCATCTATGAACAGGATATCGGCGGAGTTGCCGTTGTCGATGAGGACTCGACGAATGACATTGTCAGCTACTCGGATTTCTTCGACCAGTGCGTCATCATGGGGGTGGAGTAGCCGGTCAGCTTCATCGTTAGTGAAGGTTATTGGAGTATTCTCCTGACGGTAAATTTTGGTGACATCTTCCGCCATGTTAATGTATTCCCCACGTGTAAACCGCCTGGCCTCGCGGGCATAACTTCTACGGCTACTAGCGGTGTTGCCAGTTGCCTTTCCAATGAAGATGGTGTGGACAACATGCTCCAGTTCCTGGTCATTGGGCCGGGCACTCGGTCCCGGGTTGGCTTGCATGGTCGGCGCAGCCCTGCCTGATGCTTCTATCGGGGTAATTACTCTTTCCAGAAATTACCGCAAGTGACTATCTCGGATCAGCATTTCAATCTGATCGCGCAGCTATATGCAATCCTCTATGTCTGGCCGATATCTTTGTGGAAATTGCAGTATTTGTTCTGGTTTCACCGAGCACGATATGACTGGAGCAGCGGTGGGTCCTAGAGCAGTCCCCAACCAGAAACCTAGTTTAGGACGTGCTCGATGGTGGCCACAAGGGCAGTGTACTGACGAAATCTTACTGTCGAAGTTCTCGGGGTAGAGCGGGCTTCAACCTTCCCTTCCAAGCTCAAAGCCTTTCCCTTTTCTGCCCGGCTTGGCCCAGCTACGTTCTTATACGACTTCTTTCCGGGAAGTCATGATTATTCCCGAGCTGTTAGGCCCCACCTTTTTATGTACTTGTCTGCCTCGGTGTGCTTCCAAGCGATCCCCCTAAGATGCGCGAAGGTTGGAGGCACGTCGTAGGTGAGTATCCAGACTAGCCACCGGTCCTTGACTCCCTCTCGGAATGCTTGGATCAGAGTGTCGTCGGAGCAGCTCTTGATTTGCACTATGGCCTTGTCAAAGTGTTCGAGGTACTCCTTAAGAGGCTTGTTGTCGCCTTGTTTTATTTCGAACGAGTATGAGGCCTCCAATTTTTGGGTCTTCAAACCAAGGAACGCAGCTGCAAAAGCATCTATCAGTTGTTTGAAGAAGTCGATGGAGTCAAGCCTTAGCCTCCGATACCACTGCCTGGCAGTTCCGGTCAGGGTTAGGCAGAAGGCCTTGCAGAGAGCAGCCTTGTTAGCATTCTGGATGAGCATGTATGCTTGGTAGTTTTCAAAATGCTCATCGACATTTGTGGAGCCATCGTAAGACGCTATAGATGGCATTTTAAATCGGATGGGTACGGTGAGGCCATGATAGCCAGGGTAAAAGGGGGATCAACCGTTCCGACATGCTCTAACCCGTATTGCTGGTCTACGAGTTGGTCCAATTGTCATTAAATGTGATCAAGTCTGTCCTGGTTGTCTCTCTCTTCCTTTGCCAGTCTATCAATTGAATGGTTTCGGATTCGTCGTTAGCTGGCACCAAGATCTCCCAGGTGCTCAAACACAAAGGTTGTGCTCCCATGCATGTTAATGGTATCCCGCCAATCATGTTTGGCGGTCGTCTGAGGTGCAGCCGTTCTCGAGTAGGTGCCCAGGTAGTTGCGCCTCCTCGAGCGCACCCAACCCGGCCTGACTTCCTCATCTTGCGGTAATTGTCCTAGGCTCACCCGTTTGGTCTGACCACTCCTCCGTTCATCTTCAAGAGACATGTCTCGAGGTCGGCTGGTCGACCCGGAATGTCTGGTCGGCGTTGACTCGGTCGTTTTTGACTGTGCTCAAGGAAACCGCACGTTGTGCGTCTTTCTGTGAGCGTCCACCAGTAACCTGGCGATATCGGTCAGGTTCCTGACATTTTCAGCAAGTATCTCTGTCTGCGTGGGTTTCCGCCATGCTCACGCGCCTCGTCGGCGTTGAGGTCGCCAAGTGCTCAGTGACCCCGTTTGAGTCGGGTTCTCGATGTCTTGGACGTCCTGGCTAGCTCGTCCGTCCATCGTAGCGTTGCAGCTGGGTGCTAGAGGAACGTGTGTGAAGATGATGTGGTTAATGGGAAGGCTTGGTCAGCCCTCCTTCTAGTGCCAAAATGTTGATGCCAAAAAGTCTCCGGCACAACACCCGATGTGATCAGCTGTTCCGATCAGTCTTGCCCGATTACTCTACGGTCGATCTCCTGCAAAAGGAAAGCACCTCGAAATGATGAAGACACCGGTGTGGTGTTTGCGTGGGCATTCCAATGCTTAAGTCAAAAAAGAAGCTGATGAGCAAACGAAGAGGCAGAGTTCAGGCAAGGAAAAAATGCCCATACTTGAAGTGGAGGGATGACCCTCTATTTATAGGCACTTCCCGCGGGTTCGGGTGCTCAGGTGACTTGGTCAGGTCGGTCCCCTAGGGCTCCCGGCGGGTGAGTAGGCGTATGGTGTACAAGGGCTAAGGGCCAGTAAGGTGGCACCACGTGTCCTCAGCCTCATAGTAGGGTGCACTAGGGTGGTTACCATAGGCACCGGTAGGGGTAACCCCTAGAAGGAATAGGTGACGGAAGTTAAGGAAATGATGGAATCAGGTAGTGGAAAATGGCGATTTGACCCTTGGAATTGAGGGCCATACTTCATATTTAAGGCAACATACAGTGGCGCGTGTAAAGATTGGATGCTCGGAACAGTTGCCTGTTCTCCAAGTACATGCTAATCCAGACCGTGGAGAGAGTTGTCGGTATAGCTGGCCAATCCTAGTCGGGTAGCCTGGGTTCGTGAGATAGGCCTTCTGGTAAGATCGAGACCGGTAAGGAGCACTTAGCTCGAATAACCGTGTATGGTTCCATTGTTTTGACGTGACCGGGTTACCTCCCGGAACAGGAGTCTCTAGTTGGAGCAGGTTACAACCTCAACATCTTTCTTTGAATAAAATTTTTATCTGAAGATATTCGTTGCAGATTTAAATTAAAGAATCTCAATCACTGATTAAAAAGAAAACAAATTTCCAAAAAAAAAAAAAACTTTTGACAGAAGATTTCA
Organism: Ficus microcarpa; assembly: GCA_025413485.1. NCBI lineage: Eukaryota > Viridiplantae > Streptophyta > Magnoliopsida > Rosales > Moraceae > Ficus > Ficus microcarpa. Next base: position 1,138,820 of record CM046377.1, on the reverse strand, counting down.
TCTCTCCTCTCTCTCTCTCTCTCTATCTTCTTCATAGCTGCTTCCCACCCCTAAGGCAAATTAACAATTTCGTGGGCGAGCTCGACAATTCAGTGGGTGAGATCACAGTTCGATGGATTTGATGATTTCTCATCCCGAATTCCTTCCTCGTCTGGTGACCTTCAAATGCCTCCCCTGCCGAAAAAAATGGCAAACGAGGCGACCTACAAATGGTGAGATCTAGAGGCAGCGACTGTGAAGCTCATCGCGAACCTGTTTACCGTGGAGCCATGACTCAAAGATTGAGGTGGCCAATGGGAGATGGTTTTCTGGGCTGGTAGAAGTGGTGATGAGAGTATGAGAGAGTAGAGACATAGTGAAAATAAAAAGAAAGAAGATTTTGTAACAATCCTCCGTAAAAACTCAATGAGTCTTCAAAATTTTCTTGTTTGTTGTTGGTTCCCCAAAGATTTGCAGAGGTATTTTTAGGTTGAAAAATGACTTGTGGAGTTGTAATGATGGTTTGGGTTTTTAAAGAACATTTGTGGAAAACAAAAAAGAGCAAAATTTATGCACAAGAACATGGAAAGAAAAACGTTGGGCTAGCCTGCGGTTGTCTGCACGTGAACTTTTATGTAACTTGTTGATATTTTACCATTTGAGTTTTAATGGCTCCAAAATTGAGATCTACGGTAGTGCATCTCAACAAGGCTCTACTGCAGTCTCCCTTATTAAAAATGAAGTAAAATGAAGATAACTTCAAGGATTTGTTGAGTAAAAAGAAGAAAGAATGTTGTTCAGTTCTGAAGAGATAGAGAGAGAGAGAGAGAGCCCACTAGATAAAAAAAGAGATACGTCAACCATCAAATAACATACATGTGAGGTCATGAGAAATTCTAGTCATGCTAAATAGTAGCCCTCTTCCATTTTTCATTCTTTCATCTTTTTTAATTTTTTTAGGCTCAATTGAAACTTTTTTTTTCCTCTCATATGTATCCTTATCTATTTTTTATTTTTTTTCCCATATAACTCATTTAACTACTATCTTCTTATAGTATCTCACAAATAACTTTTTATTTGATTTGCTTTTTTTTTTTTTTAATTGTGCATGATATGTGTGGAGTACGTGCTCACCGCTAGTATAGATAGATAGATTAATTCTGACAAACAACTTTATCATCGTGAGCATTAGAGCAAAAGAGAATATATGTTTACGTATTAAATATTTCATCTTTCTCTAAGTAGATTTAGATGTCTCCTTTCCTACTTACGTTATTGTGATCTCACTCAACAATTATTCAGCCATAGAGAACTCATCATCAAAAGGTATCTTTCTAAAGGATGTCAAACAAACAATGGGAATTTGAGGAAAATATTTTTGCATTTGAAATTAACTCAAAAATGCACTGTATAATCTATATGCAGAGAGTCATAAAGAATCTAAAGAAAAGACAGATTTCCTCAAATTATTGGTGTTCACAGAATTAACAAATAATGCTAACTATAATACAACAATGATAACAATTTTTATTCAAAAAAAAAAACATTATTGATTACAAAAGTACAAAATCATTCTCACAGAAAACATTCCTCTGAACACGTTTACTTTATATAAAAGGAAAAAAGAAAATTTAAACAGTCATTTCCTTTCCTACTTAATTATATGATTATTTATAAAATTGATAATAAAAGTTTAGCAATGGACAACAATGTAGAAAGGGAATGTCTTTACAATCTCTCTTGATATTGGTTCATTGTCAAAAAAAAAAGAAAAAAGGAAAAAAAAGAATGAATGTCAAATCACTATGAGTATTATATATTAATGACATCTTAATCACTGGAAGTGATGAACGGGTAATTCAAAATTATAACATTTGCAAACTCTACAATATGTAAAGTTTGTTAGAATTACTTTTACTTAGGGAGAATTTGGAGCATACACTTCAATTAAAGTCGTGGAAATACTTTGATTGAAAATTAGTAAATGTTGGAATTGTGCGTTTGATTGAAAATGAGTGAATATTTTGAGTGAATGTTTGCATCATCTTATTCTCCTTAAAATAGGACTAAAGCAAAGTTTCTTCACCTTAAGTGCAATTCAGATGGTAATTAAAGTTAAATCAAACTAAAAGAGTGGCCCCAAGCAACCAATTAAAAAGATGAAGCTACACAATACGAATTTGTTTTCTTTTTCTTCTTTTTCCTTTGCTCTACAAAAATTAACTGTACAACTATGAAGAAATATTTAACAAATTTGGTACGAGTTGCTCTCTTTTTATATGTATATATATAAATAGAGAGAAGAGATGAGTGTTTTTTTCTCTGTTTTTTCCCCCTTGGTCTACGGATGTGTTTTTTCCTTAATGTTTTAATTTCACGTTCATGGATAATTTACTAAATTCACTTAAGGTTTTTAAAGTTACTGTGATTTTAAGTCTAAAGTTTAAAGCCCTTTGGGAGAGAACAGATGAGCGTTTTTCTCTCTGTTTTTTCCCCCTTGGTCTATGGATGTGTTTTTTCTTTAATGTTTTAATTTTAATATGTTCATGGAAAATTTACTAAATTCACTTAAGGTTTTTAAAGTTACTGTGATTTTATGTCTAAAGTTTAAAGCCCTTTGGGAAAGAGGACCAAAGTGCACCCTTTTTAGTAGTTGAGGAGCTTTTAATTAAAAAAAAAAATCGGAGACAAAAAACAACTTGGTATAAAGTTTCTTTCTTTTGCATTTTGCCACTATTAAAATCACATTCTTAACTTTGTAATATTTAAATAATTGAAAATTCTAATTTTCTTCTGCTAAATATTTTCTCTGAGAGAAAATCGAGTAATCACTAGAGGTGGGAATTTGGACCGGACCAAACGGGCCGGCCCGCGGCCCGTAATTTGGGCCCGGCTCGCATTTTGTTGGCCTGGCCCTAACTCTAGGGCCGGGCCGGGCTCTCCTTTTAGGCCCGACGGGCCGAGCCGGCCCGGCCCGAATGTTTAAGCCCAATGGGCCGGCCCGGCCCGCCCATTATTTAAAAAAATAAAAAAAATAATTAAAAAATTTATATATATAAAAAATAAAATAAAAGTTTAATTATTACCTTAAACAACTAAAATTAAAAGTTTAATTATAATATTAAGTTAACTAACTAACTAATATTATAATTATTAAGTACTAACTAAGCAATTATAATATAAATATAAATACAAAAATTAATAGAAATAGTATAATAAAATTTTTTTAACAAAGTATAAAAGTTTTTATTTTTTATCTAAGATAAAATATTAAGATAAATTATTAAATTATCAAAAATATACAAATTTATTCAAAAATTACAAATAATAAAAAAATTAAATAAAAATTTTAAAAATTGAACCGGCCCGCTCTAAGCCCACGGGCCGGGCCGGGCTTGCAGTTCAAAAATTCGGGCCGAGCCGACCCGGCCCGAATTTTAAATGGGCCGGGCCGAGCAGGCCCGAATTTTTGAAATGGCCCATCAGACTCGGGCCGGGCGGCCCGAAATCTCACCTCTAGTAATCACAGAGATATGTGTATATATATATATATATTTTTTTTTTTTTGGTAAGTATATATGTACATGTAGTCCTTGCAACAAGTGCACTAATGCTAGTCGGGGCACATCATATGTACTACAAAATTTTTTATGAGGCCATATGCCATATGGGGAAGTGGATCTCTATTACTCTTTTTTTTTTTTTTTTTTAATCGAGATTTCATTTTTAATCTAAATAACTACAACATTTTTCATGAGGCCATATGCCATATGGGGAAGTGGATCTTTATTACTCTTTTTTTTTAATCAAGATTTCATTTTTAGTCTAAATAACTTATTTCTAAACTATAACATTGACATTTAAAATTTAATCAGATCTTAATTTAATCTATACCGGCTAAATTGACTCTCTTGGAGCCAACTAAAATCGAATTTTTGACTGAATATGATTTTCACATTATGGTTTAATTCAAAATTAAAATTTAAGAATATCCTTAAATTTTCATTGATCACTGTATAGGTTGAATCTTAATCACTTGTCACCTTAAATCTCCTTATGGTACATATGGAACTTATGGACATCAGTTCGACCTTCGTTTTCATTTTATTAACTTACTTTAGTCGTCTGCATTTTTTATGATTATATGCGTGCATATAGAACTGTAATAATTTTGAAGTGGTTTCTACATTCATTTCATGGACTTGATTCAACACATTTCACCTCTAAATCTTCATGCCTGCACCCATAGGATTTAAGATCATGTTTGGGGCTTTCCATTTACTTCCTCTGACTTAAAAATTCTTGTCATATTTTTTTCTAAATTCTTAGTTTTAGAATTTAAATCTTTCAAAAAATTTGTTAAACTTATAGGAATTTAAGGATACACTTTCATCTTAATAATTTAAATTCTAAGCAATCATTAATGTCATGAAATCCTTACTACAATTTATAATTAGAATGTTTATCTAATGTGCCAAGCCATGCGAATCATATTTTATGCTTACATTATGTTGACAGATTTCCTCTTTCAAGGATCTTATTTTAACGTACATGTGATGTGTATATATTTTCTGAAGATAAAACGTTTTGTGAAGTAATGGATGTACTTACTAAGCATTCGCTTATTATAATGTCTTCACATTGCAGATAAAGGTAAAGCTAAGGCATAAGATTGGAGGAGGCTTGGTGTGGAAGTGTGCGTGGTGGCGGAGTAGGTTATCAAAACTTTTCTATTTTAAAATAACCTACGTTTATGTGTTTTCTAAGATGATGTTTTCGGCATCATGATTTTTATAATGTTTAGATTTCCTTTTAATATCATAAAGTTTAGTTTTTCTCCAAATTGTTTTGAGCATGAGACAAGTTTTTAACATTTTGGTATTTCATGTTTTAAACGTTTTTTTTTTTTTTTTTAATTCACCTTTTCTACAAATACTAGTTCACAGTGATGTTAAAGATAGAAACTGTGGCATCCCGTTAAAAGAGTGTTACACATATACACCATAGCTCATGTTCCATAGTTTTTTTTTCCTGTAATTTTCTTAATAGCTTTGTTTTTTTCTAATTTTATTAATAGCTTCCAACTATAGAAACTCATTTAAATTCCTATATTCTCAACGAACAAATCAAAGTTCAAAATATCCGATTTAAGTTCGATTTCTAAAATTTTCTCACTACCCATGACATAAACATGAACATAATCATATGAATAATCAAAAACACTATATTGTCAAACCACCAATTCTAATTTTGACAGTATTTCACTTAAATATTAACCTATTATATTGTGAACTAAAAGAATAATGAATAGAGTTTCGGTTTGAAAACTACCTCGACGATTGGAATTTCCACTGGAAAACGGAGCTAGAACTTGCTTGAGAAACTTCTTAAAGGGGCTTGAAGGATTTCTTCAACTAAGAAGGTGTTCAGGAGGTGGGAAAATGGAAGGAAAATTTTTGAAGGCTAGAGAAAATTTTCTAAAGAGAACTTCTAGAGAGAGTTTCTAGAGAGATAAACCCTAGAGAGATGAAAGAGTGAATTTTTGAGGTGCGAGAAAAAATGAGTGGGGGTGATGCCTATTTATAGGCAAAGCTTAATGACACTTAGTTTAATTAAGCAAGCTTAACCTTGATTAATTAAGATTTACATAACCTCCATAGCCTAGGGTTTTTAATTACATTATAGGCTTTTTAGGCATGTGGAAGAAGAGATAATATGAAAAGATTTGGTTAAATCTAATTCATCGGTCAATGTACTAATTAATCCCTAACAATTGGATCTAAAATTTCATATTTTCCTAATTTAAGACAATTGAAGATAATTCTTTAATATTATCCTCAATAGATAATTCTTTAGATTGTTAACTTGGCATATCAGTAATTTTCCTTAATCTCCCACTAATACAATTCTCAAAGTCCTATATTGTCAAAAAGTTAATAAGTACTAATTTTTACTGCATAGGAAACTTATCCTAATAGGCTTTCTACAAAAAATTAATTCAGTAAAAATCTTATCTGACATCAAGATTTATCCAATAAGTTCTCTTATTGAAAAAATAATTCAGTAAAAATCTTATTTAACATTAAGACTTATCCATTAAGTTCCCAAACTGAAAAAAGTAATCTTTCAAATTTTATCTATCAAAAAGTTAGATAGTATCATTTTCATTTGACCAAAAAGTTGATGCCAACTTCTTAATGCATATAATGAAACTAGATGGAGGGGGCATTTTGAACGGTTTTCTATACATAAGGGAGGGGTAGTGGTTTGAATGGTTTTGAAAATTCAGGAGATAAAATGAATGAGGATCGCCCCAATCTAACTTTCATGCCTCTGTTCTCATGCATAGAAGAACTATTAGTGCTTAACAATACCACGTGGAAGCCATTCCAAAAGACTATAGAAGAACGTCAAAATCCAAGCATGTCTGAAGCATCGTCATCTAGGAATGCTTCGACATATGTTGCTCCCTCGGCCTCTCTCTCCAAATTGAGGACTTTATGTGTTATTCTTGGCCAAAATGTTAGCTTTTCAGTGAAGATTCTTTTATTTTTACTTATTTTACTGCTTTATCCTACAATCTTAGTCAATTCTTGCATTTGGTGTCTGATATATTATAGGATGTATTGGAGAACTTTTTTTTTTTTTTTTTACCATAATATATATATTTGAAGACTTATTTATTGTATTCTTGATTCTAATAATAACCCATTATTGTTTTTTTTATTTTTATTTTAACTCAAACTAGGATATTGATGATCTATTGCATTCCGCTATAATAAGGATAGTAACTTGATAACATTAACTACTTGGCAATACTACTTGGTGGTCCTCCATGCTAGACTTTGTTTTCATCTCGGCTTTCAAAGCATAGGGAGGGTCCTTTGGAAGTATGTCAGACGTCGGATTCTCTCCAAGGTCACGTACTCCTTTCTCTTTGTTTAGATTCTTTTCCCACTGTTTTTTTTTTTTTTTTTCTGACAATAATTTTGAACACGGCATGCTCTTTATTTCTTTATCAGATGAGTAGATCCTTTAGAGCTTAATTCAGTTCAATTTTTTCTAGATTTCATTTCAGTGGTTATTTTTGTTTTCATAAGTTACAGCTCATGTTAGATAATCATTGTCATTTGTATGTAAATTTAGACTGACTTTTGACTGTCTGTGTATTTCTTTTTGTAAGACCTGCTCATGAATAGATAAAACAAATTATGTGACTACAAAATCACTCAGCAAACCACCATTAGCATGTTTCCACTATAACTTAAACATTGTGTGGATAAACTAAAATAATGATTAATAAAAGGATAAATTGCTCCACTAGTCTTGATCTTTATACGAAGTTGTTTTTTGTCTCCGATATTTTTTTTTTAAATTAAAAGCTCCTCAACTCCTAAAAATGGTGTACTTTGGTCCTCTTTCCCAAAAGGCTTTAAACTTTAGACATAAAATCACAGTAACTTTGAAAACCTTAAGTGAATTTAGTAAATTATCTATGAACGTATTGAAATTAAAACATTAAGGAAAAAACACATCCGTAGACCAAAGGGGAAAAAACAGAGAGAAAAACACTCATCTCTTCTCTCTATTTATATATATACATATAAAAAGAGAGAAATTCATACCAAATTTGTTAAATATTACTTCATAGTTGTACAGTTAATTTTTGTAGAGCAAAGAAAAAAGAAGAAAAAGAAAACAAATTCGTATTGTGTAGCTCCATCTTTTTAATTGGTTGCTTGGGACCACTCTTTTAGTTTGATTTAACTTCAATTACCATCTAAATTGCACTTAAGGTGAAGAAACTTTGCTTTAGTCCTATTTTAAGGAGAATAAGATGATGTAAACATTCACTCAAAATATTCACTCATTTTTCAATCAAACGCACAATTCCAACATTCACTCATTTTCAATCATAGTATTTCCACGACTTTAATTGGAATGTATGCTCCAAATTCTCCCTAAGTAAAAGTAATTCTAACAAACTTTACATATTGTAAAGTTTGCAAATGTTATAACTTTGAATTACTTGTTCATCACTTCCAGTGATTAAGATGTCATTAATATATAATACTCATAATAATTTGACATTCATTCATTTTTATTTTTTTTTTTGACAATGAATCAATAACAAGAGAGATTGTAAAGACATTCCCTTTCCACATTCTTGTCCATTACTAAACTTTTATTATCAATTTTATAAATAAACATATGATTAAGTAGGAAAGGAAATGACTGTTTATATTTTCTTTTTTCCTTTTATGTAAAGTAAACGTGTTTGAAGGAATGTTTTCTGTGAGAATGATTTTGTACTTTTGTAATCAATGATGTTTTTTTTTTTAATACAAATTGTTATCATTGTTGTATTATAGCTAGCATTATTTGTTAATTCTGTGAACACCAATAATTTCGGGATCACATCTGTCTTTTCTCTAAATTCTTCATGACTCTCTACATATAGATTATACAGCGTATTTCTGAGTTAATTTCAAATGCAAAAATATTTTCCTCAAACTCCCATTGTTTGTTTGAGATCCTTTAGAAATATACCTTTTGATGATGAGTTCTTTATGGTTGAATAATTGTTGAGTGAGATCACAATAACGTAAGTAAGAAAGAAGACATCTAAATCTACTTAGAGAATGATGAAATATTTAATATGTAAACGTATATTCTCTTTTGCTCTAATGCTCACGATGATAAAGATGTTTGTCAAAATTAATCTATCTATCCATACTAGCGGTGAGTACGTACTCCACATATATCATGCACAATTAAAAAAAAAAAAAGCAAATCAAATAAAAAAGCTATTTGTGATATACTATTAGAAGATAGTAGTTGAATGAGTTATTTGGGAAAAAAAAATAGATAAGGATACATATGAGAGGGGGAAAAAAAGTTTCAATTGAGCCTAAAAAAATTAAAAAAGATGAAAGAATGAAAAATGAAAGAGGGCTACTATTTAGCATGACTGGAATTTGTCATGACCTCATATGTATGTTATTTGATGGTTGACGTGTCTCTTTTTTATCCAGTGGACTCTCTCTCTCTCTCTCTCTCTCTAGAACTGAACAACATTCTTTCTTCTTTTTACTCAACATATCCTTGAAGTTATTTTCATTTTACTTCATTTTTAACGGGAGAGACTGCGGTAGAGCCTTGTTGAGAGTAGAGCTCAATTTTGGAGCCATTAAAACTCAAATGGTAAAATATCAACAAGTTACACAAAAGTTCACGTGCAGACAACCGCAGGCTAGCCAAACATTTTTCTTTTCATGTTCCCGTGCATAAATTTTGCTCTTTTTTGTTTTCCACAAATGTTCTTTAAAAACCAAAACCATCGTTACAACTCCACAAGTCATTTTTCAACCTAAAAATACCTCTGCAAATCTTTGGGGAACCAACAACAAACAAGAAAATTTTGTAGATTTATTGAGTTTTTATGGAGGATTGTTACAAAATCTTCTTTCTTTTTATTTTATCTACGTCTCTACTCTCTCATACTCTCATCACCACTTCTACCAACCTAGAAAACCATCTCCCACCGGCCACCTCAATCTTTGAGTCATGGCTCCACGGCAAACAGGTTCGCGATGAGTTTCACGGCCGCTGCCTCCAGATCTCACCATTTGTAGGTCCCCATCGTTTGCCATTTTTTTCGGCAGGGGAGGCATTTGAAGGTCACCAGACGAGGACGGAATTTGGGATGAGAAATCATTGAATCCATCGAACTGTGATCTCACCCACTGAATTGTCGACCTCGCCCACGAAATCGTCAATTTGCCTTAGGGGTGGGAAGCAGCTGTGAAGAAGATAGAGAGAGAGAGAGAGAGGAGAGATGAAATCTTCTGTCAAAAGTTTTTTTTTTTTTTTTGGGAAATTTGTTTTCTTTTTAATCAGTGATTGAGATTCTTTAATTTAAATTTGCAACGAATATCTTCAGATAAACGTTTTATTCAAAGAAAGAGAAGCTTAGAATTTTGTATGCCTATGAATAAATTTTGAATATGTAAAAACAAAAATGTTTAAGATGATTTTGAACACAAAAAATGAAGGTGAGTTTTACAAATTGCATCATCCATTAAAAAAAAAAAAAAGAAATAGAAAAAAATTTGGCTAGCCTACGGTTGTGTGCGGGTGAACTTTTGAGTAATCCCATGATATTTCGCCATTTAATTTAGTTTTGATGGTCAAAAACAGTGGACTCTATTAATAGTGCCTCTCAAAAACCTTTACCACAGCCATCCCTATTTTTAACATGCTATGCCTTCTTTCTCTTTATAGAGGACGAGAGCTTCGTGATGACGGCAAGAAACTAAAGGAGACCCATTTTCTACATTAAAAAAAAAAAAAAAGATTAAACTTCTTCTACTATTGACAGAGTTACATGAGAGCTATTGAATACTGAGATCTTGAACATCATTGGAAACTACATGCGCTTTTAGATCTAAAGCATGGGCATATATCGTGCATCTGACATGAGTAATAGATTCAAGATCTGACTCAAAACAATACCAATTGCATGGTCATCCTTTCTTTATCCCTTGAACTTGTTTTTGTGTCCTTGTCTCTCTCTCCTTCTTCTACTCTCAATTCTATAGATTTGTTTTCTCCCTTTGTGGACCGTGGCAAGAGGGTTTGTCCTTGGCTTGTTTCTCTCTCTCTCTATTGGGTTTAAAGTCTCTTACATAGAAGACGCCTTTGTTCTCTCAAAAATTAATAAATAAATTATGTGGGACCCATCATACCGCATGGTTCGTAGAATTTGCCCCCTCGGACTATAAAAGCATTTTTGAAAAAGAAAAGGACAAGAAAAAAAAAAGATGCCATGTATTAAATGACAAAGGAATTGTAAAAAAAGAATATTTTTGCTCTTTTAATATAGTAAGTGTATATATATATAGTAAAATATAATAATTTATATAATCTAACAATAATTACAAGAGTTTGTTTGGCGTTTATTCTCTCATAATTTACTATTTAAATTTTAAGTTAAGTTATTTTGTGTTGTAGTGATTTTTTTTAAAGAGTCATTATCAATTTTAAGATAAAGCAATATACCCCAATGTTGTTAAAATTTAATACACCCATAATATTAAAAAAAAAAAAAAAAAAAAGCAGCCAAGCCCTATTTTTTTTTTTAAATTTCAAATCTAATATCTTGTTTAGGTCAAAATAATTGTTATAAACTTAAAATACTAAAAAGGTTATAATAAAGCATTCGCACATGTAAAGCACATATTTTCAACTTGTTATAAGATGGAGAGTTTCAATCTTCTCCGTCATTCAAAATTTCCACCGACTTGTTTTGTCAGCTTTTGTTTTTTCCATTTTTTTCTTTTTACTTTTTCAATCTTTGTTGCTTTTGAATTTTTTTGAAGCCGATTTGTTCTCTCAAAAATTAATAAATAAATTATGTGGGACCCATCAGACCACATGGTTCGTAGAATTTGCCCCCCTCGGACTATAAAAGCATTTTTGAAAAAGAAAAGGACAAGAAAAAAAAAAAAAGATGCCATGTAGTAAATGACAAAGGAATTGTAAAAAAAGAATATTTTTGCTCTTTTAATATAGTAAGTATATATATATTGAAATATAATAATTTATATAATCTAACAATAATTACAAGAGTTTGTTTGCCGTTTACTCTCTCATAATTTACTATTTAAATTTTAAGTTAAGTTATTTTGTGTTGTAGTGATTTTTTTTTAAAGAGTCATTATCAATTTTAAGGTAAAGAAATATACCCCAATGTTGTTAAAATTTAATTCACCCATAATATCAAAAAAAAAAAAAAAAGGCAACCAAGCCCTTTTTTTTTTTTTTTTAATTTCAAATCTAATATCTTGTTTAGTTCAAAATAATTGTTATAAACTTAAAATACTAAAAAGGTTATAATAAAGCATTCGCACATGTAAAACACAAATTTTCAACTTGTTATAAGATGGAGAGTTTCAATCTTCTCCGTCATTCAAAATTTCCACCAACTTGTTTTGTCAGCTTTTGTTTTTTCTATTTTTTTCTTTTTACTTTTTCAATCTATGTTGCTTTTGAATTTTTTTTAAGCCGATTTGTTCTCTCAAAAATTAATAAATAAATTATGTGGGACCCATCAAATCACATGGTTCGTAGAATTTGCCCCCTCGGACTATAAAAGCATTTTTGAAAAAGAAAAGGACAAGGAAAAAAAAAAGATGTCATGTATTAAATGACAAAGGAATTGTAAGAAAAGAATATTTTTGCTCTTTTAATATAGTAAATATATATATATAGTAAAATATAATAATTTATATAATCTAACAATAATTACAAGAGTTTGTTTGCCGTTTACTCTCTCATAATTTACTATTTAAATTTAAAGTTAAGTTATTTTGTGTTGTAGTGATTTCTTTTTTTTTAAAGAGTCATTATCAATTTTAAGATAAAGAAATATACCCCAATGTTGTTAAAATTTAATTCACCCATAATATCAAAAAAAAAAAAAAAAAGCAACCAAGCCCTTTTTTTTTTTTTTTTTAATTTCAAATCTAATATCTTGTTTAGTTCAAAATAATAGTTATAAGCTTAAAATACTAAAAAGGTTATAATAAAGCATTCGCACATGTAAAACACAAATTTTCAACTTGTTATAAGATGGAGAGTTTTAATCTTTTCCGTCATTCAAAATTTCCACCAACTTGTTTTGTCAGCTTTTGTTTTTTCTATTTTTTTTCTTTTTACTTTTTCAATCTATGTTGCCTTTGAATTTTTTTTAAGCCGATTTGTTCTCTCAAAAATTAATAAATAAATTATGTGGGACCCATCAAACCACATGGTTCATAGAATTTGCCCCCTCGGACTATAAAAGCATTTTTGAAAAAGAAAAGGACAAAGAAAAAAAAAAGATGCCATGTATTAAATGACAAAGGAATTGTAAAAAAGAATATTTTTGCTCTTTTAATATAGTAAGTATATATATATATAGTAAAATATAATAATTTATATAATCTAACAATAATTACAAGAGTTTGTTTGCTGTTTACTCTCTCATAATTTACTATTTAAATTTTAAGTTAAGTTATTTTGTGTTGTAGTGATTTTTTTTTTTAAAGAGTCATTATCAATTTTAAGATAAAAAAAAATATACCCCAATGTTGTTAAAATTTAATACATCCATAATATCAAAAAAAAAAAAAAAAAGCAGCCAAGCCCTTTTTTTTTTTAAATTTCAAATCTAATATCTCATTTAGTTCAAAATAATTGTTATAAACTTAAAATACTAAAAAGGTTATAGTAAAGCATTCACACGTGCAAAACACATATTTTCAACTAGTTATAAAATGGAGAGTTTCAACGGGATCTCGAAAACCGAGTAATGTCTGCTGGGTTTTTATCCTTTTTTTTAGGTTCATTAGGGTTTTTATTGGTAGGAATCTTATACCGTTATCTCCCTCTCAGCAACTAATTCTTTTTCCATAAGAAATCGTTATCATTTTTTATCATAGCATCGCAATATTCTTCAGAAAATTCTATCAATTATTCTTGTACTGAGGGTGGCCAGCGATTTTTTTTTTTCACTTATAAAAGAATCATCGTTATCAATTTCAAAAATCTTATTTTCAATATCAAAATATAGGGAGTAACTATCCCTATTACTATCCATAACTAAAAAAGTGTCATCAAATAGGAGATTCCGAATGTACCCTACGCCGACTGAATGATCAACATTATTGTAATTAGAATTGTTACTATCACTCCCACTAGGAATGTCTTTATCCATATCATTTAAAATCGGATCTTCATTTACATTAGTATTTTCAATAGGATCACCAAGACTATTTATTGATTTACTTAGCCCGCACCTGTATTATAATATCCCGTTAAAGAATATTGAATCGAATTGCCATTTTTCCGTAGACCTCTCTTGCCCCTATTTACATGAAAATACAATAGATGAATAATCATTTGATGAAAATCATTTGAATATTCCGATTCGAATCAGAATAAGCAATAAATGCAATCACCAGGATTATTAACTAATAACAAGTGGGTACTGAAAAAAAGGTTCTCATGATATACGATTTAAATAACGAAAAATCCAATATTTAAAAATTGTATTTAAAATGACTGAAAAAGTAGAAACAACGCCAGATATAATTTGATCATTTTAAGCAAATCCAAAATCTTTGTAGACAGAGGCAATGGGCTTATTTATCATTTCTATATGTTTCTACATGAAATATATATGATAATATACGATAATTCACTCTACTTTTTTTTATTATTTTATTCATTATTTTTATTAGTCTATTTTTTTGTATCTATTCTTTTTATTAGTCTTTAAAAAAAAAAAATTATTCAGCCACTTGTGAACCCTTAGGTACTGTCTTACTCAATGTTTGTTCAATTACTCTTTTACCTGCAAATGCAATATAGGCATTGGACTCGGCAATAATGATATCTCCCAACATATCAAAACTAACTGTCACCCCACCTATAGTAAGAGATGTAATAATTGATATATAAAATAACTTTTTATTTAATTGATAATCATGTAAAGCAAAAGATATTTTAACCATTTGCATCAAACTTAAACTTCCTTCCGGCTTTTGTTTTTTCTATTGTTTTTCTTTTGACCTTTTCAATCTTCGTTGCTTTTGAATTTTTTTTAAAGCCAATTTGTTTTGTCGGCTTCTATTTTTTCTTTTCCTTTTTTACATTTTTCAAACTTTGTTGCTTTTGGCTTTTGGCTTTATTTTTTTTTTTTTTGGTTCAATTACTTTTTACATTTTTTTTATAAGTAAAATAAGCTTTAGTAATAATTTTATCATCACCTTAATTTTAGCATCAGTTTGGTTCATCAGTTCAAACTATAGTTTGAATTGATTTTTTTGTCCTTTTTCTAAAAAAATTTTTGTCTTTTCTAAAAAAGTTTTTTGTCTTTTCTAAAAAGTTAACAAAAATTACTATTGAAACTTAAAATTTCCAATTCAAACTGCTGAACCAAACAGAGTTTTAATCTCATAAATAAAATTTACTTTTTTGAGTATAATAAAAAAAAGATTTGTTTTTAACTTAGTCATTTTATGTCGTCAATCATCGTTTTAATGTTATTATAGCCAAGTTAAAATGAGAATCTAATAAAAAATACATGATATTCGAAACCCAATAACCAAAAAAAAAAAAAGATTAAAAAACACGTCATCTCTAATTATTTATTACATTTTATCATTATGAAAATCACATTTTTCTTAAATATGTACGCTTGAAATTATATTTGTAAATTCAAATATTTCCTCGAACTACCGAATATTTACTCTTGATGGAAAATCAAGTACTGACAATGCTAGTGGTGGCACATCATACTACATTATTTTTAATCAGGTTATACGTGGACCCCATACCTTGTCTTATTGAACGGCTGTCATTTTATTCCATCGCCTTTATTGTAAAAGGTCTTTGCGTACTTTTCAGCTTTTTTCACAATTGGGACTTGGTAAACGTCAATAATTAATTGCTCACTCCGCCTCTCAATAATTCATCGTGATCTCAAGTCTCATCTAAACAATACTCCACCCCTTCTTCTTTTTGCTCTTCCATTTATCCAATATTTCTACTTTGCCCGCGATTCAACCCAATCCTTCTGTGTTTATTTTTCCAAAAAATCACCATCCTAGTGCGGCCAAATCTAAAACGGAGTCCCATTGGAAGTCTATTGCTTCGTTTGATTTATTAATTTGAGTTAAAAATTTTAAATTTTAATAATAATTTTTGTTGACTTTTTAAAAAAGATAAAAAACTTTTTTTGAAAAGATTTTTTCTAAAAAAATAAAAAATATTTTCAGAAAAAGATAAAAACTGAGATGAAAAATTTAAGTTGAAATCGTGAACTAAACGTCCCCTGTGAGATTCAAATCTTGGTGAACTAAGAAAAAAACTAAAAAAGGCATCATCTCCAATTATTTTTTGCATTTTACCATTATGAAAATCACATTTTTCTTAAATATGTATACTTGAAATTATACTGTAAATTCAAATATTTCCTCTAATAGCAAATCAAGTACTTACAACGCTAGTGGTGGCACATCATACTACAGCATTTTTGTTCAGGTTATATGTCAATATGTGGAAGTGGACCCCAAACCTTATCTTATTGCATGGCTATCCTTTGTTGTAAAAGGACTACACTCGCAATTGGGCCTTGGTAAACGTCAATGATTAATTGCTCACTCCTCCTCTGAATAATTCCTCCTGATCTCAAGTCTCATCTAAACAATACTCCACCCTTCTTCTTTTTGCTTTTCCATTTATCCAATATTTCACTTTGCTATTCCATTTTTCCAAAAGGAGACTTCTACAGAAACTCTAGAGAGATGGCAGAGTGTGTTGATGCCAAAAACGTCTCCGGCACCAACACCCAATGTGGTCGACTGTTCCGACCGTCCTCGCCCGTGTGCTCTGCTCGTGCTCTCGTACTCCTGCAAGACAAGAAGGAAGCACCTAGAAGTGACGGGGACACCGGTGGGGTGCCTGCCGTGGGTACTCCGATGCTTAAGTCAGAACTTGGGTCTGTTGAGCGAAGGGAGAGGCAGAGTTTTGGCAAGGATGAAAAGTCCGTACCTGGGATGGAGGAAAGGTCCTCTATTTATAGGCGTTTCCCGCGGGCCTGGGTGCTCAGGGCGACCCGATCGGGTCGGCTCCCTACGGCGCCCGGCGGGTAAGTAGGGGCATGGTGCCCGCAGGTTGTGGGCCAATCTGGTGGCGCCACGTGGTATCTGCCCTGCGTCAGGGACACCGGGGTGGTTGTAGCAGGTGGCGGCAGGGATGGCTCCAGCCGGTTCAGACGGCGGAAATTCGGGAGATAGTGGTGGCAGGTGGCGGTAGGCCGTGATTTGACCTCCGGAAGTTATGGGGTGTACTTCCTCGTGGAGTGGCGGCGCACGGACGCAAGGTGGGTGTCCAGGCGTTCCGAGCACATGGGTGTTCCCGAGCATGAGGAGGCGAGCCCCCCGGTACCCTGATGGAGTGGTCGGACGTGCTCGGGGTGAGGCACGGTCGGAGGCGGTCGGCCATGCGCATAGCGTGTGGTCGACGCCGGTCGGCGCATGTGTGCCCGATCACATGTTAGTGCTCGATTGGGGATCCCTTGGTGGTCTTCTGGTGTGGTCGGATGTGATCGTGAATATGGGCTTTGCCGGGCACTAAGTGTTCCCGGTGTGCAAGTACGATATCGGAGCGGGTAATGACCTCAACATAAGCCCCCCTAGCATCTTTGGGCGGGCACGACCAGGGGTGCTAAACGAGTTGTATTGGTATCGCGCGACGAAACGTGGCACGGGCTCGCTCAGGGCATATTAGGCGAGGACATGGGTGTGATCGCTGAGGCCCGAGGTGCCCCATCGCGAGGCATCGGAGTGGTCGGGGCGTTCATAGGTGAGTTCGAGACTGGGCTGGCGTTGCAGCGAATGAGGGTGACGTGGCTTAAGCGGCTGACGTGGCCTCTCCACGCGTCGTGATTCGGTTGGCCGGAAGGTCAAACGGCATTTTCGGGGCATTTAATGCTGAAGTGATGGAATTGGCGGGAAACCGAAGCGTCGCCTCGAAACCGATGTCCGCTTTTCCCGCCGAAGTGGCACCTATAAATGGGGGGTCTTGGCTCCTCATTTTTTACCAAGCATTCGAAGGATCCGAAGGCTGCCGAGATCAACCGAGAACTGCCGACGAGGAAGGTGATCGAGGAGCGTTCGTTGTCGACCATATCCAAGGACTTTCGAGAAGGGGGTTCGCGAGAGTGTTTTGTGGACGACCAGACCATCTCCGACCAGGTAACCGTCTATTTCCACCATGAGTAGTCCGTCCGATTCCGAGAACGAGAACCTGTCCGTGGACATCGACGTGACCGGGTACACGAGCAGCAGCTCAAGCTCAAGCTCAAGTTCTAACCCGCCAGGAGACCTGTCCGGGCTGTCGGACATCCCTACTCCGCGAGCACAGCCGGCCGAGCACGTGGCCGAGGGAGAGGATATTCCCGAGAGGTCCGCCGAGGGGGCGAGCACTTCAGGTAGGGAAGGGTCAGAGAGCTCGGCGAGCACGGCGCCGCCCGGTGAGAGTTTCGAGAGGCAAAGGAGGTCCATGCGTCCGATGCGCGTGAATGGTCAGCGTGTCTACAAAATGAGTGACGCGGAGGCCGAGCAGCTGGCAGGCGCCCTCCCCCTCTACACGGTCGACTACTTCACCACTGGGGTCACTCCGGGTTATCTGCAGGCGCTCCGAGAAGAATTCAGCATCCCCGAGTCTGTGCAGCTTGTGGTTCCGAGTCCAGGGGACCTTCCGTCCCGGCCCCCGCGCGGGCACATCACCCTGTCCGCTGAATTTTTCAGGGCCGGGCTCAGGCTTCCATTCCACCCCTTCCTAAGGCGTGCACTTACCCGATTCAATATGGCGCCGATGCAGCTGAACGCGAACGCCTACCGTATTCTGGTCGGTTGTTATGTACTGTGGAGGAAGACTTTCGGCGTCGAGATGCCGCTGCGCGTGTTCCAGAACTTGTATCGCATCAAGTCTGCTCCCTCTTCCTTGGGGTCTTATTATTTTCAAGGGCACAAGGGGACGTTCATCACAGGGTGCCCGGACTCGGACAAACAATTCAAGCACCTGTGGTTCTATGCCGGGGGCAGGTGGTTGCACGAGCATCTGGCACGGCGAGAACTTCCGGGGGCTGAAAAGGTGCCCGTCGTCTTCCGGCGCGGGTACGTGTGGGCCAGGTCTCCCCATGTAGACGAGGGGAGCCGGAGCGGGATCGACAGGCTCCGGGAGCTGTCCGATCCGGAGAGGAATCAGCAAGGGCTGCTCGCCTCGGACAGCCTTGCGAGATATGGCTGGGTCGGCTTGTCGTCATCCACGGCCAACCCCGACGACCAACCCGTAAGAGGGGTGACCATCGCGTCTTCGATGCCCGTCCCGAGCGTTCATTACACGGCGCGGACAGTCGTTGTCCCGGACAGGGGGGAGTCCTCGAGTCGGTCCGAGGTCCCGCGGGGGGTGCCGATGGCCTCGTCCCATGGTCCGTCTTCTGGCGGCTCCTCCCCCGGGAGCTGGGGCCCAAGGATAGCCGACGAGGACATGGACAGGGTGGTCAGGCAACTATACCCCACGCGGGGGATTCGGATCGAAGGTTATTTTCTTCCAAGTCAAGTGTTCTCGGGTAAGCTTCGTTTGAGTTACTGATCTGGTTGTTGTGATTGCAGAACCCATGGCCGACAGGGAGAGACGCGGGACCAAACGCCCGAGCACCGAGGACCGCGTTGCTCGGCTTCAGCGGTTCAAGACCGGAGCCGGGGAGAAAGGGAAAAGTTCGTCTGCGGCCCCAAGTCAGGGGGCCCCGGCCAGCAGGTCCTCCCAGGGGGCCCCGGTTAGCCGATCCTCTCAAGGGGCCTCGGCGAGCAGGTCGTCTCAGGGCGCCCCGAGCGGCCATCGCTCGCAAGATGATCCGCCGAGCGCTCGGCATTCTGAAGAGGCCCCGAGCGCTCGTTCTGCTCAGCCCCCATCGGATAGTCGGGCCATCGTCGCGGCGTTGCCAAGTCAGCAGCGTTCCGGGTCGGTGGTCCGTGAGGGCCGCTCGGCTCGGACCAGGGAGGAGCACCAGGCCCAAGCAACATCTTCCCGGGCCAGGCGAGACGAGCCCAGGGAGGAGCAGGCGCAGGCGACATCG
Source organism: Ficus microcarpa (assembly GCA_025413485.1). Classification (NCBI taxonomy): domain Eukaryota; kingdom Viridiplantae; phylum Streptophyta; class Magnoliopsida; order Rosales; family Moraceae; genus Ficus; species Ficus microcarpa. The sequence goes on along the minus strand of CM046377.1, from coordinate 1,119,151 downwards.
TCGCGGGCAAGGCGAGACGAGCACAGGGCTCGGGAAGACCGTCCGACTCCTGCTGTGGCCGAGGCTCCTCAGAGGAGCACAGTGCAGATGGCGCTCCTCCGGAAGTTTGACGAGCGCTTGACGGACAAGGTGGCCGAGTCGGCCAAGTGCTCGGACCCGATCGAGGCCACCGATGGGGTGGTTCAGAGGCTGGTGGAGGTAAGCGTATTCTGCTCGCGAATTTTCGTTTTTCCATCCTTTTCTTGTCTCACTGAAGTTTCCTTGTAGGCGGTCTGTCTGGCCTTCACGGCGAACTCGGCCTCTCGTGGGTACTCTAATGCAATGGAGGCCAAGCTTCGGTCCGCTGAGACAGATGCTGCGAAGGCACGAACCGAGAAGAGGAAGGCCGAGTCCGATGCCGAAACAGCCGAGCAGAGGGCCAAGGAATCCGAGCTGAAGGCCCTGGACGCCGAGAAGAAGGCGGCTGAAGCTCTGGCGAGGGCTGCGGAGGCAGAGGCTGCCCGTGCAGACGAGGAGCGTCTGCGCCGCGAGGCTGAGGAGGCTTGCACGTTGGTCGAGGAGACCGTGGCCACCCAGGACCGCGAGCGTGCTCGGTATCTGCAAGAGGAACTCCCTAGGGTCCTCGAGCAGACAAGGGTGGCCGCCATTGAGGAGTACTCCAGGTCGGCGGAGTTCAAGCTGGCGCTCGAGCAAGCAGGTGCGGCTGCCGTAGAAGAGTACTCCCGGTCGGCGGAGCTTAAGGCACTCATGGAGGCCGAATACAAGGATGGTATTCGGGACATGATTGCCGGGTTCAACCTTGCCAACCCGACTGTGACCGGGGTGGATTGGACCTTTGCACCGGAACTTTCGGGGGAGACCGCGGCCGAGGATGGGGAGGGCCCTGTTGCCGAGGAGGGTGAGGTGACCGGGGCCACGCCCCCTCTGGAAGACTTGATAGTCATTGACGATCCGGAGCAGGCTTCCCCCGTCGACCGTTCTGCTGATCCTTCTTCGGTGGTCGGGCAACAGCACCCGGAGCAAGCGCGCGAGCCGCAGCCATCCGAGCAGCCTCCTTCTGAGCAGACGACCGTTGGCTCTGTCGTCCTTCCTGGCCAGATGGATTAGTTTTGCTGCCCCTTTTTTTTTTTTTTTTTTTTTTTTGCGGGCTCGGGGGTGTCCGTATTGTACCCCCCACCTATTTTGATTTGAATGAATGTTTCTTTTTTCAACTTGTCTCTGCTTTTTCTTTTCAATATTTGCAACTGTTTTCCTGGTCGGATCTGTCCTTCGAGCACGGCCTCCGCTATGTTGGGTTGTGGAGCTCATCCCCGTCCTACCCCCCCCAGTGCGGGGGCCGAGTGTCTCGGTCCGCCGTCTGTGAGGCCTGGGATGAGGCGGGGTCCAGTGCTCGGATTGAGGGGCTAAGCGAGTTGTCAAAGGGTAGTCCCGGTCGGGCACCAATCTTCGTAGGTGCTCGGTCGTGGGACCTGGTCTCTGGTCCGAGGACCGAGGGGCTTGCTTGATTGCGCGGGTCCTGGTCGGGCACCGATCTTGGTGGGTGCTCGGTCGTGGGACCTGGTCCCTGGTCCCTGGTCCGAGGACCGAGGGACTTGTTTGATTACGTGGGTCCTGGTCGGGCACCGATCTTGTGGGTGCTCGGTCGTGGGACCTGGTCCCTGGTCCGGGGACCGAGGGACTTGCTGTATTGCAGGGGTCTTGGTCGGGCACCGATCTTGGTCGGTGCTCGGTCGTGGGACCTGATTTACGTGGGGTCCTGGTCGGGCACCGATCTTGGTCGGTGTTCGGTCATGGGACCTGGTCCCGGGTCCGGGGACCGAGGGACTTGCTGTATTGCAGGGGTTCTGGTCGGGCACCGATCTTGGTCGGTGCTCGGTCGTGGGACCTGATTTACGTGGGGTCCTGGTCGGGCACCGATCTTGGTCGGTGCTCGGTCGCGGGACCTGGTCCCTGGTCCGAGGACCGAGGGACTTGTTTGATTACGTGGGTCCTGGTCGGGCACCGATCTTGTGGGTGCTCGGTCGTGGGACCTGGTCCCTGGTCCGGGGACCGAGGGACTTGCTGTATTGTAGGGGTCCTGGTCGGGCACCGATCTTGGTCGGTGCTCGGTCGTGGGACCTGATTTACGTGGGGTCCTGGTCGGGCACCGATCTTGGTCGGTGTTCGGTCGTGGGACCTGGTCCCTGGTCCGGGGACCGAGGGACCCGCTGTATTGCAGGGGTCCTGGTCGGGCACCGATCTTGGTCGGTGCTCGGTCGCGGGACCTGATTTACGTGGGGTCCTGGTCGGGCACCGATCTTGGTCGGTGTTCGGTCGTGGGACCTGGTCCCTGGTCCGGGGACCAAGGGACTCGCTGTATTGCAAGGGTCCTGGTCGGGCACCGATCTTGGTCGGTGCTCGGTCGCGGGACCTGATTGCGTGGGTCCTGGTCGGGCACCGATCTTGGTCGGTGCTCGGTCGTGGGACCTGATTTACGTGGGGTCCTGGTCGGGCACCAATCTTGGTCGGTGTTCGGTCGTGGGACCTGGTCCCTGGTCCGGGGACCGAGGGACTTGCTACAAACGAGTGACCGTCTTTGGGCGAGTGGGGGTCTCGAAATAGAAACTTTATTCATTGATCTTCGTAATTTGTACAAGTATTACTGATAAAAGCGCTTTAAGTGGTCAGCATTCCACGGGTGGCCGAGCAGATTGCCTTCTTGGTCTTGGAGCCGGTACGTGCCTGGTCGGACCACCTCCGTGATGGTGTAGGGTCCCTCCCACTTGGGGCCGAACGAGCCTACTCCGGGTTGGGGGATCAGGACCTTCTTTAGGACGAAGTCGCCTGCTCGGAATGTGCGTGGTCGGAATTTCTTGTCGTAGTATCTCGCGACGACCTGGTTCCGAGCGGCCGTGCGAATGAGGGCCCGGTCGCGCTTCTCTTCCACTAGGTCTCGGATTGACAGCAGCTGTTCCTCGTTGTCTTCTTCGTCATAACCCTCTATCCGGAGACTAGGCAGGCCGACTTCGGCGGGGATCACAGCCTCGACCCCGAATGCCATGGCGAAGGGGGTCTCCCCGGTCGCCGTCCTCTTTGTGGTGCGGTAGGCCCATAGTACCCGGGGGAGTTCATCGATCCAGGCTCCTTTGTGCTTCTCCAGGTTCTTCTTCAGATTGTCCTTGATAGTCTTGTTGACGGCTTCGACCTGACCGTTGCTTTGGGGGTACCCTGGGGACGAGTAGACTTTTCTTATTCCGAACTGTTCGCACAGTGCCTTGAATTTCGGGTTGTCGAACTGTTTGCCGTTGTCAGTGACCACCGTGTGAGGGATCCCGAAACGGCAGATGATGCTCTTCCATAAGAAGGCTGTGCACTTTGGTTCGGTTTGTTGTGCTAACGGCTCCACTTCAACCCACTTGGTGAGGTAGTCGATCGCGACCAAGCAATAGCGGAGTTGGGACCGGGCCATCGGAAGCGGCCCGATCAGGTCGAGAGCCCATTTTGCAAACGGCCAGGCGCTCACAACCGAGGTGAGCTTCTCCGGATGAGACTTGATGGCTTTGGCGAATTGCTGACACTTGATGCACTTTCGTGCGAATTCCGTCGTGTCCTTGTCCATCGTCGGCCAATAGTACCCCTGACGGAGGCACTTGAAGGCGAGTGCTTTCCCCCCCGAGTGGTTTCCGCATACCCCGCTGTGGATTTCCTTCATCAGGTAGTCTGCTTCGGCTGGGCCGATGCACCTTTGGTAGGGGGCGGAAAAGCCTCTTCGGTAGAGTTTTCCGTCGATAATAATGAATCGGGCAGAGGTGCGTTTGATCCGGCGGGCCTCTTCCCTGTTCTCGGGCAGCCGTGCGGAGGTGAGATATTCTGTGATTGGGTCCATCCACGTCGTGGTACTCTCGGAGCAGTGGACGTGCTCTGGTTGGTCAACGGTTGGTTGGCTTAACTTCCCGATGGGGAATGAGACCAGGCCTTCCGCGTCAGTCCCCGAGGCCAGGCGTGCAAGAGCGTCGGCCTCGCTATTCTCGGACCGCGGGATACGGGTTACGCGGTAGCTTGTGAACTGATTGAGCAGGGCCTTCACTCTCTCAAGGTACTTTGCCATCCGTTCTTCTCGCGCTTGGAATTCCCCAGTCACTTGGTTCACTACAAGCATCGAATCACTAAAGACGTCGACGTCGGTGACTCCAAGCTCTCGGGCCAACCCGAGCCCTGCTATCATTGCTTCGTACTCGGCTTCGTTGTTTGAGGCTTTGAAGCCGAAGCGCAGGGCTTGACTTGTCTTATACTGGTCCGGACTGATGAGGACAAGGCCGGCTCCGGAGCCCCCCGTGTTCGAGGAGCCGTCGACGAAGAGCTTCCACCTGGGGCGGTCGTCCTCAGCGGGTCTCCCGAGCACAGGCATGTTCATGTTCTCGGGCAGGACGGGATTGGTCGAGCGCTCGGTCCCTTGGTCGGGTACTCCTGGCATTGGCGTCCTCTCGCCTGCTCCCTGGTCGGGAGTGGCCGTTCCTGTGAACTCGGCAACGAAGTCGGCAACAGCCTGGGCCTTGATTGTCGTCCGGGGAACGTATTCGATGTCGAACTCCCCCAGTTCGATCGCCCATTTCGCGATGCGGCCCGACAGCTCCGGATTCTGCAAGACCTGGAGGAGCGGGTACTTTGTCGGGACCCGAACGGGGTGTCCTTGGAAGTAGGGCCTTAACTTGCGGGCGGCTGAGACGAGTGCGAGGGCAAGCTTTTCTAGGGGGGTGTACCTCTCCTCCGCCCCTTGGAAGGCCTTGCTGCTGTAGTATACCGGGAGTTGTGTTTTGTTCTCCTCTCGTACTAGGGCAGAGCTGACCGCTTTCCCGGAGACGGCCAGGTAGACATACAGGATCTCCCCGGGTAAGGGCTTTGATAGCATCGGTGGGTTCGCCAAATACACCTTTAGGCCTCCGAAAGCTTCTTCGCACTCGCTGTCCCAGCTGATCTTCCCGGTTGCTTTGAGCACCTTGAAGAATGGGGCGCACTTGTCCGTGGATTTGGAGATAAAGCGCGAAAGTGCCGCCGTCATACCGGCGAGTCTCTGTACCTCTTTCACCGTTCGGGGAGGTTGCAGGTCCAGGACCGCCTGTGACTTGGAGGGGTTGACCTCAATCCCTCTGTGGTTCACCATGAACCCGAGGAACTTGCCGGACTCTACGCCGAACGCACACTTCTCCGGGTTTAGCTTCATCTGGTACCGGCGCAAGATGTCGAAGCATCCCCGTAAGTCTTGGATGTGGTCCTTGGCGCGTCTGCTCTTCACAAGCATGTCGTCCACGTAGACCTCCATGGACTTCCCAATCAGCGGGGCGAACATCTTGTTCATTAGCCTTTGGTACGTGGCTCCCGCGTTCTTTAGGCCGAAGGGCATGACCCGGTAGCAGTAAAGTCCTTGGTCGGTGGTAAATGCCGTCTTGGCCTGGTCTGATTCGCTCAGCGGAATCTGATTGTACCCCGAGTAGGCGTCCATGAAGCTGAGGAGCTCGTGTCCCGCTGTAGCGTCGACCAGCTGGTCTATTCGGGGTAGGGGAAAGCAGTCCTTAGGGCAGGCCTTGTTGAGGTCGGTGTAGTCGATGCACACGCGCCACTTCCCGTTGGACTTCTTGACCAGGACCACGTTGGCTAGCCATTCCGGGTAGGTGACCTCCCGGATGAACCCCGCGGCAAGCAGTTTTTGCACTTCTCGTTGATGGCTTGGTATCTTTCCGGGTTGAAGGCTCTTCGTCTCTGGATCAGGGGTCTGCTTGCCGGGTTGACGCTCAGTCGGTGGCACATGATAGCCGGGTCTATCCCGGGCATGTCCTTGTGCGACCATGCAAAGACGTCTTTGTAGCTGCTGAGGAAGCGCTCCATGTCCCCGCGAGTGACGTCGTCGATGCTCGACCCGAGCATGACCACCCTCTCGGGGTGATCCGGGTCAAGTTGGTACGGGATCAGCTCGCCCACCGGGTCTGCTCGGATCAACTCCTCGGGTAGACGGGGATCCAGGTCGCCGAGCCGGGCACCTTCTCCGTTCGGGGTGTCCACATCGTCGATCTTGGTTATGGTCGCAACGGTGCTTAGGGCGCTGCTCTTGCGGCAAACCTTGTTGACCGCATCCACATAACATTTTCGCGCGGACTCTTGGCTTCCGCGGAGGACCCCGATACCGGTTTGAGTGGGGAACTTCATGGCGAGGTGGTACGTGGAGACCACTGCCTTAAGTGTATTGAGGGTCGGCCTTCCCAGGATGGCATTGTAGACGGATGGCCTGTCCACCACGATGAATTCGACCATCCGGGTGGTTCTCTCTGGGCCATCCTCTATGGTAACCGGGAGGCGGATCGTGCCAGCCGAGTGCACGCACTCACCAGCGAAGCCGTAAAGCGGCGTCCGCGTGGGCGTGAGAACTGCTCCCTCGATCTTCATCCTGGTGAACGCGTCCATGAAGAGGATGTCGGCGGAACTGCCGTTGTCGACAAGGACTCGGCGGATGACGTTGTCGGCCACCCTTATCTCACCGACCAGGGCGTCGTTATGCGGGTGTAGCAATCGATCGGCTTCGTCGTCGGTGAAGCTTATCACGGTGTTCTCTTGGCGGCAAATTTTGGTTATGTGCTCAGCCATGTTCACATATTCGCCGCGGGCGACCTGCCTTGCCTCGCGGGCATAACTCCGGCGGCTGCTGGCTGTGTCACCGGTGGATGCTCCGCCGAAGATGGTGTGCACGATGTGCTCCGGGGTCCGTCTCCGCGGGTCGGCCACTGGGCCCGGCCGCGTCCTGGGTCGCCTGGGCGGATCTGCTCGGATCGCCGGCCTTCGCGACTGCTTGGTCCACGAATTCCCGCAGGTGGCCGTCCCGGATCAGCTTTTCAATCTGGTCGCGGAGCTGGATGCAGTTTCTCGTGTCGTGGCCGTAGTCCTTGTGGAAGAGGCAGTACTTTTCGGGGTTCCTCCGGGGGCGGTTAGCTCTGAGCGGTGGAGGGTCCCGGAGAAGCCCGCGCCCCGAGATCTGGGCGAGCACCTGGTCGGCTGTGGTCACCAGGGGGGTGTACTGCTGGAATTTTCCTGCCGGGGTCTTTGGGGCTGAGGTCGTTTCGGACCTTCCGCTCGGGCGCACTGCTTTTCCCTTGTCCGCTCGGCTTGGCCCCGCCCCGCTTCTTTCTGGCTTTTGGCCGGGGAGGGGGGGTTGTTCTCGGGACGAGAATCCCCTTCCCCTCATGTATTCGTCGGCCTCGGCGTGCTTCCACGCGATCCCTCTCATATGCGCAAAGGATGGGGGTGCATCATACGCGAGGGCCCACAGCAGCCGCTGGTCCTGGATCCCTTCTCGGAAGGCCTGGATCAGGGCGTCGTCGGAGCACCCCTTGACTTGCATGACCCCTTTGTCAAAGCGTTCAAGGAATTGTTTCAAGGGCTCGTTGTCACCCTGTTTTATCCCAAATAAATGGGCTGCCTCAAGCCTTTGGGCCTTCGATCCCAGGAAGGCAGTGGTGAAGGTCTCGGCCAGCTGCCTAAACGAGCCGATCGAGCCGGGCCTCAGCCTGCGGTACCACTGGCGGGCGGCCCCGGTCAGTGTCAGGCAGAATGCTTTGCAAAGTGCAGCGTCGTTGGCGTTCTGGATGAGCATATGCGCCTGATAGTTTTCCACATGCTCGTCGGCGTCTGTAGAGCCATTATAGGATGCTATAGCGGGCATCTTGAACCCGCTGGGGTACGGCGATGCCATAACGGCCGGGGTGAACGGGGGGTCCACAGCCCCGACCGGCTCAAGTCCGTATTGCTGGTCCAGCTGTCGTTGCATCCTGTCGAGTCTCTCTTGATCCCTTTTTTCCTTGGTCCGCCGGTCGGGGGAGCGTCCATGGGCGCGCCTCCACCTCAGCCCGGCGAGACCCAGGCGGTCGAACACCGACGTGCTTGCGGGCACGTCGATGACGTTTCGCCGGTCCCCTCCGGGGATTGTGTGGCGGTCGGCGGCCCCCGAACGCGCACTCACGCTACGGCGGCTTCTTGATCGTTCGCGTCCCGGGGCAGTCCCTTTGTCCCTGGGAGCTCTACCCGAGCTGGCCCGTTCTTCCCGAGCATTGGGCCTCTCTCTCGCGGTAGACCCGCCTCTTACCCGGGCACTCGACCCTGGCCGCCTACTCGGAGTAGACTCGGCCGCCTCGGGTTGTGTTTGCGCGGCCCGGGCCGGGGGGTTTAGTTGGGCATCCAAGAAAGCTCGGACCATCCCGGCTAGGTTCTGCACGTTTTCAGTGAGCAACTCTGTCTGGGTCGGCCTGCGTCGTGCGCGTGTTCGCGGGCGCGGCTGCTGGCGGTTGCTCGGGGAGCCCGTGCGCGTGCGGTTCTCTGTTTCCTGGAAGTCTTGGCTGTCCTGGGCGTCCATGGCTATGCTGCGATCGTTCTAACGGTGCGCGTGAAGGTGTTGTGGTTGCTGGAAGGACTCAAGTTGGGCCCTCCTTCTAGCGCCAAAATGTTGATGCCAAAAACGTCTCCGGCACCAACACCCAATGTGGTCGACTGTTCCGACCGTCCTCGCCCGTGTGCTCTGCTCGTGCTCTCGTACTCCTGCAAGACAAGAAGGAAGCACCTAGAAGTGACGGGGACACCGGTGGGGTGCCTGCCGTGGGCACTCCGATGCTTAAGTCAGAACTTGGGTCTGTTGAGCGAAGGGAGAGGCAGAGTTTTGGCAAGGATGAAAAGTCCGTACCTGGGATGGAGGAAAGGTCCTCTATTTATAGGCGTTTCCCGCGGGCCTGGGTGCTCGGGGCGACCCGATCGGGTCGGCTCCCTACGGCGCCTGGCGGGTAAGTAGGGGCATGGTGCCCGCAGGTTGTGGGCCAATCTGGTGGCGCCACGTGGTATCTGCCCTGCGTCAGGGACACCGGGGTGGTTGTAGCAGGTGGCGGCAGGGATGGCTCCAGCCGGTTCAGACGGCGGAAATTCGGGAGATAGTGGTGGCAGGTGGCGGTAGGCCGTGATTTGACCTCCGGAAGTTATGGGGTGTACTTCCTCGTGGAGTGGCGGCGCACGGACGCAAGGTGGGTGTCCAGGCGTTCCGAGCACATGGGTGTTCCCGAGCATGAGGAGGCGAGCCCCCCGGTACCCTGATGGAGTGGTCGGATGTGCTCGGGGTGAGGTGCGGTCGGAGGCGGTCGGCCATGCGCATAGCGTGTGGTCGGCGCCGGTCGGCGCATGTGTGCCCGATCACATGTTAGTGCTCGGTTGGGGATCCCTTGGTGGTCTTCTGGTGTGGTCGGATGTGATCGTGAATATGGGCTTTGCCGGGCACTAAGTGTTCCCGGTGTGCAAGTACGATATCGGAGCGGGTAATGACCTCAACAGAGTGAAATTTTTGAGGTGTGAGAAAAAAATGAGTGGGGGTGATGCCTATTTATAGGCAAAACTTAGGGAGTGTTTGTTTTAAAGTTTATTTTAAACTAAATTGTATTTTTTTATCATGATTTTTGTCTTTTTTTGAAATTTTTTTTATCTTTTCTGAAAAATTTTTTTGTCTTTTCTGTAAAATTACTATTGAAACTTAAAAATCTTAAACCAAACTCATTCACCAAACACCCCCTTAATGACACTTAGTATAATTAAGCAAGCTTAATCTTGATTGATTAAGATTTATATCACCTCTATAACCTAGGGTTTTTAATTACATTATAGGTTTTTTAGGCGTGTGGAAGAAGAGATAAGATGAAAACATTTGGTTAAATCCAATTCAGTGGTCAATGTACTAATTAATCCCTAACAATTGGATCTAAAATTTCATATTTTTCTAATTTTAGATAATTGAAGATAATTCTTTGATATTATCTTCAATAGATAATTCTCTAAACTGTTGACTTGACATAACAGTATTTTTCCTTAATCTCCCACTAACACAATTCTCAAAGTCCTATTCTGTCAAAAAGTTAATAAGAACTAATTTTTACTACGTAGGAAACTTATCCTAATAGGCTTTCTACAAAAAAGTAATTCAACAAAAATCTTATTTGACATCAAGACTTGTCCACTAAGTTTCCAAATTGAAAAAAGTAATCTTTCAATTTTATCTGTTAAAGAGTTAGATAATATCATTTTCATTTGACCAAAAAGTTGATGTTAAATTCTTAATGCATATAAACTGAACTAGATGGAGGGGGCATTTTGAACGGTTTTCTATACATGAGGAAGGGTTAGCGGTTTGAACGGTTTTGAAAATTTAGAAGATAAAATAAACGAGGATCACCCAATCTGACTTCCATGCCTCTGTTCTCATGCATAGAATAACTATTAGTGCTTAATAATACTACGTGGAAGCCATTCCAAAAGACTACATAAAAACGTCAAAATCCAAGCATGTCTGAATCATCGACATCTAGGAATGCTTCGGCATATGTTGCTCCCTCGGCCCCTCTCTCCAAATTGAGGACCTTATGTGTTATTCTCGGCCAAAATGTTAGCTTTTCGGTGAAGATTATTTTATTTTTATTTATTTTACTGCTCTATTCTACAATCTCAGTCAATTCTTACATTTGATGTCTTGACATATTATAGGATGTATTGGAGAACTTTTTTTTTCTTTTTTTTGCATAATATATATTTGGGGACTTGTTTATTATATTCTTGATTCTAATAATAACCCTTTTTTTTTTTATAAGTCAAACCAGGATATTGATGATCAACTGCCATTTATATTCCACTATAATAAGGATAGTAACTTGACAACATTAACTACTTGGCAATACTACTTGGTGGTCCTCCGGCTTTGTTTTCATCTCAGATTTCAAAGAATAAGGAGCGTCCTTTGGAAGTATGTCAGACATCAGATTCTCTCCATGATCACACACTCCTTTCTCCTTGTATGTTATTTGATGGTTGACGTGTCCCTTCTTTATCCAGTGACCCTTTTTCTTTTTTGTTTTCGTTTTTGTTTTTTGTTTTTGTTTTTTTTTTTTTTCAGAACTAAACAACATTCTTTCTTCTTTATTACTAAACAGATCATTGAAGTTATCTTCATTTTACTTCATTTTTAATGGGGAAGATTGCAGTAGAGCTATGTTGAGAGGCACTACCATAAAACTCAATTTTGAAGCCAATAAAATTAAATCAAGTGGTAAAATATTAAGGAGTTACATAAAAGTTCGCGTGTTCACGTGCAAATAACCGCAGGCTAGCCAAACTTTTTTCTTTTCATGTTCCCGTGCATAAATTTTGTTCTTTTTCGTTTTCCACAAATGTTCTTTAAAAACCAAAACCATCGTTACAACTCCGCAAATCATTTTTCAACCTAAAAAAACCCTCTATAAATCTTTGGGGAACCAACAACAAACAAGAAAAATTTGAAGATTTATTGAGTTTTTGTGGAGGATTGTTACAAAATCCTCTTTCTTTTTTTCTCTGTGTCACTACTCTCTCATATTCTCCTCACCACTTCTAACAGCCTAGAAAACCATCTCCTGCCGGCCATCGTTCAAGTTCACCGGCCACCTCAATCTTTGAGTCACGGCTCCACGGCAAACAGTTTTGCAACGATCTTCACCGCCGCTGCCTCCAAATCTCGCCATTTGTAGGTCCGCATCGTTTGCCGTTGTTTCCGGCAGGGGAGGCATTTGAAGGTCACCAGATGTGGACGGAATTCGGGACGAGAAATCGTCGAATCCATCGAACTGTGATTCACCCACTGAATGGTCGGCCTCTCCCACGAAATCGTCAATTTGCCTTAAGGGTGGGAAGCAGCTATGAAGAAGATAGAGAGAGAGAGAGGAGAGATGAAATCTTATGTCAAAAGTTTTTGTTTTTGTTTTTTTGGGAAATTTGTTTTCTTTTTAATTAGTGATTAAGATTCTGTAATTTAAATTTGCAATGAATATCTTCAGATAAAATTTTTATTCAAAGAAAGAGAAGCTTAGAATTTTGTATGCTTATGAACAAATTTTTAATCTGTAAAAATAAAAATGTTTAAGATGATTTTGAACACAAAAAATGAAGGTGATTGCATCACCCATTAAAAAAAAAAAAAGAAAGAGAAAAAAATTTAACTAGCCTACGGTTGTGTGCAGGTGAAATTTTGAGTAATTCCATGATGTTTCACCATTTGATTTTTTTTAATGGCCAAAAAATTAGACTCTATTGATAGTGCCTCTAAAAGACCTCTACCACAACCATCCCCATTTTCAACATGCTATGCCTTCTTTCTCTTTATGGAGGACGAGAGCTTCACTGCCGGCAAAAAGTTAAAGGAGACCCATTTTTTACATTAAAAAAAAAAAGATTGAACTTCTTCTATTCTTGATAGAGTTACATGTGATCCATCGAATACCGAGATCTTAAACATCATTGAAACTACATGCGCTTTTAGATCTAAAGCATGGGCATATATCGTGCATCAGACAAGAGTAATAGATTCAAGATCTGATTCAAAACAATACCAATTGCATGGTCATCCTTTCTTTTATCCCTTGAACATGTTTTTGTGTTCTTGTCTCTCTCTCCTTCTTCAACTCTCAATTCTATAGATTTGTTTCTCTCTTTCTGGACTGTGGTGCGAGGGATTGACCATGGTTAGTTTCTCTCTCTATCTGCTAGGTTTAAGGTCTCTAATGCAGAAGACATCTTTGTGTTCTCAAAATTAATAAATAAATTATGTGGGATCCACCAGGTCACGTGGGTTGTTAAATTTGCCTACTCGTACTATAAAGTATTTTTGAAAAAGAAAAAAAAGAAGATGTCCGTGTGTCAAGTGAAGAAGATATTGTAAAAAAAGAGTATTTTTACTTTTTTAATATAGTAACTATATATATAGTGTAATATAATAAAGATAAAGACTATGTAGTATAACAATAACTACAAGAGTTTGTTTACCATTTACTCTCTCAAAATTTACTATTCAAATTTTAAGTTAAGTTATTTTGTGTTTTAGTGAAATTTTTTTTTTTAAAGAAATATGATCTATTTTAAGATAAAGAAATATACCCGAATGTTTTTAAAATTTAATACACCCATAATATCAGAAAAAAAAAATGCAGCCAAGCCCTTTCTTTTATTTTTTTAATTTCAAATCTAATATCTCATTTAGTTCAAAATAATTATTATAAACTTAAAATACTAAAAAGGTTATAATAAAGCATTTACACATGCAAAACACATATTTTCAACAAAATGGAGAGTTTCAATCTTCTACATCATTCAAAATTTCCACCGACTTGTTTTGTTTTGTTTTGTTTTTGTTTTTGTGTTTTTTTTTAATACTTTTTCAATCTTTGTTGCTTTTGGCCTTTTTTTTTTTTTTTTTTAAGCCGATTTGTTTTGTCGGCTTCTATTTTTTTCTTTTTCTTTTTTCTTTTTTTTCAAACTTTGTTGCTTTTGGCTTTTGTCCTTTTTATTTATTTTTGTTAAATTACTTTTTACATTTTTTGATAAGTAAAATATGCTCCAGTAGTGACCTCATCAATGTCTAGTTTCAATCTTACAGATAAAATCTACTTTTTTGAACATGATAAGGAATAGATTTATGTTTAATTCAATCTCTATTTGGTGATATGATTTGAGTTAAGATTTTTAATTTGAGTTAAAAATAAGTTAAGTTAAGAGTTAGAGTTAAGCATTTAGTAAAAAATTTGAGTTGAAAAGTTTAATTTGAGTTGAGTGTTTGGACGTAAAAAGTTTGAGCTAAAATGTTTAACTTGAGTTGAGTGTTTGGATGTATAAAGTTTGAGTTAAAAAATTTAACTTAAAAAGATAAGTTAAAATACCATTATAGGTTGTGAATGAAAAAATGGAAAAAACAAAATAAACTAAATGAAAACACACATTAACAATATGAATCAAATTTTTTACAATATTTTTTACATAGCGATAAAATATAACAATAAGAATTACGTAATTGTTAACTAAAAGTGCTAATAAAAAAACATGAAATTCTCCAACTAATCTAGTTTAAATAGATAATACTTGCCTTAATTTCAAGTGGATTTATACAATAAATTTTGTTGATATCTGTCCCATATATCAGAAGGAAAAAATGAAATTTTATCCTATAAATAATAGGAAAATTATAATATTTAACATATTTTATACATACCAAAGAAACATATAGTAGGTTTTTTAAAACTTGATAAATTATAGTATATTTTAAAATTTCTCATTAAAATAAAATAATTATTTCCAATTTTACCTTTTTCTTATTTTGTTCTAGTTTCTCTCTCTACAGTCCACAATACTCTCTCTCTCTCTTTATTTTCTCTCCCTTTGTATCTCTCGCGTACTAAGGATGCTCGCCGGTGGACATAGCAATGGCAGATCTCGTTGTGCCGATCATCTTCCACTAGCGTCATCTTCCGACCTCGCTAGTGGATGTTGCGAAGGCTGTGGAGGTCTACGGCAACAGCATAGGTGTGGCGAATCTGGCGAGATCTAAGGCAGAAATCTATCCAAACCCACCGAAAAGGAGGCCATTGCTTGAGAAGACGACAAGCACGGCGCCAACAATGATAATTTCTCCAGATGTAGCTAAATCGATTGAGGTATCCCGGTGTACCATCGACGACAATGGTGGAGGGCTGCTGGTGTTCCAGTGACAACAATGGTGGAGGACGAAGTTGTAGGCCGGTCCTACGGTGACGACGAAAATGAGGATGGAAAGCATAGGTTCGTATATGATTTTCTCCGTCGCGATTTTGTTGTGTCAGAGTTCGCGATCTTCTTGCCTGCGACAACACCGGAGTTGCTATTAGCGATGGACTGTTACAGCACAAGAGGGTGGGTTGGGTGCATAATAAACCGAATTTGGTTTACTGTATAACGGTCCAATTATGAGTTGAGAATGGTACACAATCCAATTATGAGTTGGGAATGAAATGACCTTCCGAACAACATCAGTTTCAGTTTGAACTTAAAAAATTGCGTCTAAATTAAATCACTAAACAGGCCTCAGTCTTTTTATGTCGTCAATCACCATTATAATATTATTATAGTTAAAGTTAACACGAGTGTCTTATAAAAATTACATGAGATTCAAATCTTGATTAAAAAAAAAGTCAAGAAACACGTCATCTCTATTTTTTTTTTTTTTTTTTGCTTTTCGCCACTATGAAAATCACATTTTTCTTAAATATGTACACTTGAAATTATATTTTTAAATTCAAATGTTTCCTCCAACCGCTGAATATTTGCTCTCATAGCAGATCAAGGACTCACAATGCTAGTGGTGTGGCACATCATGCTACAGTCTTTTAATCAGGTTATACGTCAATATGTGAAAGTGGAACCCATACCTTGACTTCGTGCATGGCTGTCATTTTATTCCATCTCCATTGTAAAAAGGTCTACACTTGCTACTTTTTCACACTTGTGACGTCAATAATTGCTCCACTCCTCCTTCATTGTAAAAGGGCCTACACTTTCATCCTTTTTCAGCTTTTTTTGCAATTGGGTCTTGGTAAACGCCAATAATTAATTGCTCCACTCCTCGTTATTACAAAAGGGCCTACACTTTCGTACCTTTTCGGCTTTTTTCGCAATTGGGTCTTGGTAAACGTCAATAATTAATTGCTCCACTCCTCCTCTCAATAATTCCTCCTGATCTCAAGTCTCATCTAAACAATACTCCACCCTTCTTCTTTGAGCTCTTCTATTTATCCAATATTTCACTTTGCCTGTCTGCGATTCAATTAAATCCTTCTGTGTTTATTTTTCCGAAAAGATCATAAACACTATTGAAAAGTTTCTCGATCCCCAGCTTTGTTCTTCTTTCTTTTGTTTTGAATTTTGAGTGAATCTCTTGTAATAATTTTGTTCTACTTTGTTTTATTTCACGAGTTTGAAAAAAAAAACCCAAAAAAAAGTTTTTTTTTTTTCTTTTTCTTCTTCTTGTTGTTTTGTTTTGTAACCTCTCATCTTGTTGTTAGAATGATCAATCAGTAAAAAAACAAAAAACAAAAAAACAAAAACAAAAAAAAAATGGTTGATTTGTGAAGAACTTGTAAAATATGCTTGTTTGGTGAAGTTCCATCTCTTCTTTCTCCATTTTTGATTTGCACTACTTTGTTTTATTTTTACATGTTTTTCTTAGGAATTTGTGAAATCTTTCGCTCTTTCTCAGCACCTGACGTTTAAAAAAACAAAAAAACAAAAAAACAAAAAACAAAAAACCAAAACAAAACCGTCTGCTATACAAGCTCATCTTGCCCCATTACGAAACGAGGAAAAGTGCTCTTCATCAATGTAATCTTCTCTTTCTTTTCTTTTCTTTTTTCATTTACGTTCATTTTATGTTTGATCTGACTATATTTATATATTTTAACTTTTTTTTAGAAGTATTTATTTATTTTAACTTATCCGCATATTAAGTTCGTAACTATTGGTTGGTTTTATTTATTGAAGTGAATAAATAAATAAATTCAGACAAAAAGAAAAAATCCGTCAGTTCATGCATGCTTTATTGATCGATCAATAAAAATTCTGTATGAGGTTCCATTTGGTCCTTTAATTTTTTTTTCTTCTATGATCCATCCCCAAATGTGCTGTAAAGGTGAAAAATGATAATTCTTATTAACAAACGTTTAATTTTTCACAATCTTACATCACATGAAAATAAATGTGTGGGCATTTTAGTAAAACAACATTTTTTTTTCTTTTAAGGAGAACTCTCTGATCTTCGTCAAATTGCTTTTCAAGTCCTCTGTTCGTAAGTATCGCACTTTACTTGTTCTTTTCTATTGAATTATTTCGTTTAGTTTTTGAATGTTGTTGAATCTTATTTTGCAATAGCTTTTGATTTTTTTTTTTTTGTTCTGCTACTCACAGCCATGCACACCGATAAAACATAAAATTGAATGGATAATTGTGGCTGATCTGTTTAAAAAATAAAATAACTATAACATAATGGAGTGCTTTACCCTGATTTTACACCCTACAAGCTGAAGCTTCAATTAAAATCTTTTGTATTTATTTTTTGAAAGATCAAAAACACTTTGAAAAGTTTCTCCATCCCCAGCTTTCTTCTTCTTTCTCATTTTTTATCTGGACAAATTATATTTTTTCCCCTCGAATTTTAGGCATTATTACAAAATTTCTCTCGAATTTTAATTTTAACATTCCACCCCTGAACTTTGGAAAACTTAGTGAATTTTCCCCCTCAATAAATTTTTTGATGAAAAAAATACACATAACACTTGTCTGACGCAATTAAATGTGTAATACTTATAATCAAGTTAAAAAAAGTAAATATTTACGGTTGATTAGGGTTGATTATTATTTTTTTCTTATATTTCTCTCTTATAGGTAACTTTGTTATTTTACATTTAATAAGGGTAACGGGTGTCAAAAGTGCTACTAATGTTTGTCATCTTATGATTCTATACTTAATACCCCAAATTGATGCTTTCAACGAGTGTTAGATTTTCTTTTTTTGGGTCAAAAATTTAATTGAGAGGGAAAATTCACAAACTTTTCCAAACTTCAAGGGGAATGAATGTTACAAATTAAAGTTCGGGGTATCTTATAACAAGGCCTAAAGTTTGGAGAGAAAATGTGTTATTTGTCCTTTTTATTTTCAGCCTCTTGTTATAATTTTGTTTTACTTTGCTTTAGTTTTACATGTTTGAGATAACAAACCAGAATTTTTTTTTTTTTGTTTTGTTTTATAACCTCTCATCTTGATGGTAGCATGATCAGTCAGTTAAAATATATTTATATATATACATATATATATATATATATTTATCTTTTGCCTTAATTTATGAAGAATTTGTGAATGCTTGCTTGTGAAGTTCGGTGTGTTTTATCTATTTTTGATTTGTACTACTTTGTTTACTTTTACTTTTACCTTTTTTTTGCCTGTTTACCTGATTCCCAAAATCACCAGCTTATATCTTTAATAAACAAAAAAGAGAAGAAGAAGAAGAAAAACAAAACAGTGATATTGCACAAGCTCAAGAAAAAAAGCACACTCCTGCGATTCCACAAACCTCAAGGTTCAATCCCCATTTATCTTCTTCTTCTTCTTTCTTTATTTGTTTACTTCCTCTACATCTTTTGAAAAAAAAAAAAAAGTGAAAATCCTTTTTTCTTACCTGGCAATTATTATTTACAAATTCACCAAACTTACATCTAACTATTTATTTTTTATTTTTTTTTTCAAAAGAAGTGTGAGATACTTGTGCTTTCACAGCATCTAGAACTTCATTACGAAAAGAGAACAACTGCTCTTCATCAAGGTGATCTTCTCTTTTCTTTCTTTCAAATTTTTATTTTTATTTTTTTATTTTTATTTTCATCTACATATTTCAACTACATATTTTAACTTATCAGCTTATTTAGTTTGTAACATTTGGTGTCCTAAATTAAAGCATATAAAATTACCTCTGACAAAAAGAAAAAATCAATTAGTACGTTAACGAACATGCTTTTATTTCTTTAGTTTCCTTTTGTTCTTTTTATTTTTATTTTTTATCTGGTGGATCCTCTGTTCCTTTTAGAAATTCATATATTTTCCTACTTCTTTTGTTTTTTGAATTGGGTCTTCGGTAAATTTCAATAATTGCTCTACGCCCAAGCATTTTTTATCAACTCTTTATCTTCTCTCACTATTTTTGATTTGTGCAGCTTTGTTCTATATTTTACAAGTCTTTAAACAAATTTTGAAATCTTTGACTTCTTGTTTTTTGGTTTACCTCGCATTTCATGTTTTATTTTTTTTATTTTTAAATGACTGCTAGTTATTAATATAATAATAATTGAGTCAATTAGTTATTGATAGGTAAATATAAATATATTGTTCGTCCTCGAAGACATTATGATATTGTCGTTTTGATCCTCCAACTGTTTTTTTTTTTTTTGATTGGGGTTCGTTGGGGTTCATGGTCCGAATCTCGCACGGGAGATGTTGCGACAGTGAGGGATCAAAGAAATGAATATATTTTTGGCGGCTTTCATAAGCTGCTAGTCGTATACCGTATACGTGTCTAGGTCTTTTATTGGTCAAAAGTACCGACCATGAGATGTCAGATATTTGTTTAATATTGTTCTTATAGATTGTCCAAAACTGATTTTTTTTTTTTTTCCCCTTTTCACTGGAGAAGTTTAAAATTTTTCTTTAGGGTTATTGTAATAATTTTGTTCAAAAAATAGTATATGCTAGTTATTCTGTTAAAAAATTAATAAAAATATTGATTTGTATTTTTTAAATAAGTTTAACTAGGATTGATCAATTAAAGAAAAAAAAAGTTTGACAACCAACGTAACTGTGTACCTTATTAATAGAAGATAATTATTGACATTATAATTAAAAAGAA
Source organism: Ficus microcarpa (assembly GCA_025413485.1). Classification (NCBI taxonomy): domain Eukaryota; kingdom Viridiplantae; phylum Streptophyta; class Magnoliopsida; order Rosales; family Moraceae; genus Ficus; species Ficus microcarpa. Next base: position 1,099,880 of record CM046377.1, on the reverse strand, counting down.
AATGTTTGACCCCTGATCATAAACGAAAGTTTTAGTCTTTGTTTTCTAGTTGCTTGATAGTATAATACATCTCCGTATAGCCAGTGAACAATTTTTTTCTTTTTTCTTTTTAGGAAAACTCTCCGCTCTTTATCAAGTTGCTTTTCAATTCCTCTGTTTGTAAGTATCGCACTCTAATTGTTCTTCTCTATTTGATTATTTTCTTATTCAGTTTTTGAATGTTGTTGAATTTCCTTTTGCATCAGCTTTTGATCTTACTATCACTTTTCTGATCTCACTACCATGAAAACCTAAAAACCATTAAATTAAAAGAACAATTGTGACTGTCTATTTAAAAAATTAAAATAACAATAAGGTGATAGAGTGCCTTATTACCATTGATTGTGTAATTTTCAGAACTATTTGGAACTACACAATTGTAGCCAATAGGCCATCAATTGGAGTATCTGGAGTATCTGTTTTACTACGACAATAACGGAAAGATAAACAAAGTTTGACTTGTAGATGTCAACATTTGTTAGAATATAAAACTATTATTAGCATATTTCCTCTTAACAGTTTAAGCTTTTGAGATTGATCGGTAAATTAAAACATTATTAAGATTTCATATAATTATAGCATTAATCTATGGGCATTACTTAGGTCCTCCACACCCAATTTGAAGAACAAAAACTCCACTCCAATCTTGGCCTTATGTATGAAATCCAACGCTTGAGAAGGAATAGAGCACAAAGAGGAAAAAAGAAACCGGTGGCAGGGGGAAATCCAGTAAAAATTGAGAGAACGAAATTGAAAAAAAAAAATAAAAAGCTAAAGGTGTTGAAAATATTTCATATTGGGGAGTGTTGTCCACTTTTTTTTTTCCTGCCAAAAGATGGATTTCATTCAACCACAACGAAAAAGAGAACTAACAAAGAAAGAGAGGAAAACAACCCCTCAGACAACAGCCAACACTGGGTTTGAGGTGGAATAACAGGGTTTAGTGCTGATTTTTGGTTGGAGGGGTTTTTGATCCAATAAGATGCCGAGGTGAATAGAGGTGGGGGATTCGGATTTATAGTACGATGGTATAAGATCTATTTTTATCTATTTACCAAGTTTGGTTAATTTTCCAAATTAATTCAATTACCGTTAGCAAAGTGAATAAGTAAAAATAAACAATTAAAAGATTCGGTTATCCTAATTCTTGAATATTTAACATTTTGTGCTGTACTAGCAACAATCAGTTATGCTACTTTGCCTCCACGAATGTAAATTCTAACACCTATTGGCAGAGGTTGATAAAAATTTTTCATGAAGGCTGTGAATTATACATCATCATTTAAGATAAATTAAAAAGCTAAAATCTTTTCTCGTTTTTTCTCTATCTATATCGTTTGTGTCATTCTCCCCACCCATGAACTATGGTTGTGATACAGTTTATTTTATTTTCAAGTTCCGAATTCAAATAGTCATTAAAATAATAGAACAATTTAATTTATATTGAATAGTACGATATACTAATGTTTAAATATGGTTACTTATGATTATTTAATTGAAAATTATATGCCTGCTTTGATCGCATATTTATTTTCAATATGGAGAAATATGATATTGTTTGTTTAAGATACTCATTTCAAATATGAGTGAAACTTTTCCTACAATTGTTTCGCTATTCTTCCCTCCACTTCAAAAATGAAACCCGTTCATTTGTCAAATGCAATTATACATCATTTTATATTATTTTTTTATTTTCAAAATTTTTTTGTTTTTTTGTTTTATTTTTTATTTACACTTTTAAACACTCTCTCATTCTCAATTTGGAATGATTCTCTAATTTCATACAAAAAAAAAAAAAGCCATTTTGGGATACTCATTTCCCGAATAAGCTAATTATGCCAAATATCTATTATATTACTCTCTCAACTTAAACATAAAACTCTTTCATTTTTTAAATTCAAGACTACACAATCAAATATCATTTTAGAATCGTTTTCCATATGATATTTTTTTATACATTAATCAATCACCATCTCATTTTCAATATAAAATGACTTTCTCATTTCATTCAATAAATTCTCTCATTTTTTAATTTGAGCATTATATCCAACTTGGAAAATTTTCAAGTTTTGACTGAGAAATTCATTTCATTTCTATATTATGATGATGTTTGGACGTGTTAATAAATTTTCCTACTAAGATACAAAAACATCCCAAATTATTTTCTAAAATCATCTTATTTTCAATATTATAAGCAATTATGTTGACAATATTACAATTGAGGGAAGAGTTCCAGATTTGGTTACAATTTGATTCTTAAATAGTACGGTACAATTTGATTCGTCTACCATCTTATCTGCGTACCCCAATCCACGAAATTTAACTTCATCCATTGCTAAATATGCACACTTTACCCTCCAACCAACTGTGTGTTACTGCCAACATAATTGCACTTACCATGTGGCTTCAAGAACAATTTTTGCTCACTTTTCTGCCTTTTGTTTTTTATCTTTTAACAAGCCTACGGGGCTATGTTTTTGTCCTTACAAAATATACCTATTTACTAAATGCCACCAGTCAAATTCCTCTCCACCTTCTACACCCTGTTTTCTCCTTGTTTTTCTTTTTTTTTTTTCTACATTTTTTTCTCCTCCAAAATTCTTACTTCCCTGCCTTTTCCAGCTGCCCACCAGCCCATTGACAGCCATGAGTCGTCCTCCGTCCGCCACGTTGCTGTTGTTTTGATTCTCCCGAAGGACTTTAGCCTAAGCGCATATTATATATATATATATATGTAAAATAACGATGTGTCCGTGGTACGTCGCCAGTGGGGTCCCCACTGAAGAGACATAAAGCTGCTAAAAGGTTGAAGGAAGAAAATAGCCTAAAAATAGAAGGAAACTAGCACAAGTCTGTTAATTTGAAATTGGGGATTGATTCTCACAAAATTGCAATCTAAGGCAACAAATGTTTACAGGCTTATGGCTCTTACTCCATTTCCTAATTTAGAAAAGACACATTTTCCACAATCTCGACGCTCTCACTTAAGTTTATGCATAGATGAGATAACACATGCTCAATTTGCCAAAAACACTTCAAGGGCACTTGATTTGGGACTATTTTGGTGAGAATGTCAGTCAATTGATTTTTTAATTGTCTAATACCTTAGTCTTACGATGAATATTGGAGAATTTCTCTCTTCATCTCTATCAGTTAGGATCAGACATCATAATTTGATTTAATGAGAATTATTCAAACATTAAAAATGCATTTAGATTGAGTAATTAGACAACAATAAAAACATACTTTATTCGCTTATTTTAGAACTTTTTTTAACATATAAACGATTCTTTTATGTGCGTGTATATACATATTTGAGCATGTACTATTAATATTTATTACTCCTTTTAATTTGTTTTTTTTTGTTATTTTATCATATTGATTTATCACTCTTTTAAACAAAATGTTATGTGTTTTAATTAAATTTATAAAGTCTAGTTGTTTAGGATCAATATTTGATAGGGACCTACTCAAAACAACTCACAAACACACACAATAGCACATCGAAACATTAAAAATAACCAGCCAAAAGGGGACCAACTCCTTTTTATTTTCGTACACTCAAATTTCCATGACTGGAGAGAGACCCTCGGTACAGGAAGGAAGTCAAAGAAAAAGTAAACAAAATAGATGGTCGGTAGGTTTGCAGAATTTTACCTCCGGCTCCACCTGTAGAATACTTTTTGGTAATCTACTTAAATACCTTTTGTAGTCTAACCAAATTATCACATTATATTTTGGTTTTCTTTTGTTTTTTGTTTTTTTATTTAATCTACCAAATTTTTTACAATAGATTATCATAGTCTATTGGTATTCTATCATAATTCCTTTTGGTATTCTACTAGAATACTTTTTATATTCCTATTGGTCTCCTCCCATCAGAGAGTATTTTTGTAGAATACTTTTAGTATTCTTATAGAATACTCTTTGTATTTTAGTAGAATACTCGGTGGCATTCTTCTTTATTATTTAATATATTATTTTTTAAATTTATCAAAAAAAAAACATACAAAAATAAAAATAATTAGCATAAACAATACCACTTCCTTTAATAAATTTATTTCATAACTAAAATTATAAATATAGTTTTATTAAATAGAAAAATAAATTGAAATAACTAAAACAAGTAAAACAAATTTTAATTATTTTTTAAAAAACTCCTTAACCCCCAAGTATGAAAAATCCCCATTTTGAGCAAACCCTAATTTTTATCTCCTCCCCACACCACCTCAAGGAAGCCGGAGAAAGAAGATTCGGCGGTGGATGTCGTGGCGATAGTGGCATGTGGCGGCGGAGTCTGCGAGATAGAGACATGGTGTGACAAAGATGGTAGAGATCACAGAGGAGCGAAGAGAGAGTGTGGGGGTTAGAGAAAGCATGATGCCCTCATCAGTATCGTTGCCTACCATGAGGAGAGAAAGAGAGAGGAGAGAGAGAGCTCGGTAGAGAGAGAAAGAGAGAGAGCACGAGGGAGGGAGAGAGAGAGTAAAAAGTAGTCAATTATTGGTAAAAAGATCCAACCCAATAATGAAGTGGGACAAAAATTCAAAACATGTGCATTAAAAAGGTTATTGGCACAATTTTATCAAAGTAAAATGTGATGTACGAATAAAATTATCCTAAGATTAAAAAATAAAATAAAATAAACTTAAAAAGGAAATGAGGGAATTCAAATAGTAATTAACTAATAGCATAAACCAAATTTGTACATTATATAACTTACTAAAGGGATGTAGTTGACTTAAGTTGATTGAAATTATTATTATTATTATTATTATTATTTTTTACTTCTGCTATTGTTGTTTTTTTTTTTATTATATTTTTGCTGCTGTTGTTGTTGTTGTTTTTTTTTTTAACTATTAGTGCTTTGTTACGGTTTTTTTTTTTTTTTAACTTTTGTTGCTTTACTTTATTGTTCAATGAATAGTTTTTTTTAAACTTTTGTTGCTTTGTTATAGTTTTTTTTTTTTTTTTACTTTTACTGTTTTGCTACGTTAAAAGATGCAATATTTTACTATTTAATAAACAGTGATTTTTATTATTATTTTTTATTTTTGTTACTTTTACTATACAGTTTTTTTTCTACAGTAATGCACAGTAGCTGGTTTTTTTACATTAAACTGCCGATTTTACTCTTATCTTATGTGCTGATTTTGGCTTATCTATAGTGGAAGGACAGTTTTGTCCTCACATTTTTTCCTGTTTTGTCTACAGTGCAGAGATTTTTTTGCCCTTCTGATTTAGTTGATTTTCTTTCATCTACAGTGAGTTGACATTTTTACCCATATTATGTAGAAATTGCCGGCTGCCCACACAATATAATTATCGTTTTACGTCTCTTTTTTAGTTCCTTTTCTTTTTCCTACAATGTGTTGCCGGTTTTACCCCTATTTAGAGTTTGTTTTCTTTTCTTAATATTATTTTTGCCTTTCTTTTTTACGTTAAATTTTAGATATTAGATTCTAATATATTGTTGTATTGTGTTTTTGCTCACTTTGTCTTTTTTTTTTAAACAATTTTTTACCTTAAATTTTTTATCTTTATTTCGGATTTTTTGTGTGTCTTTTTTGTTTCTTTTATTCTATTTTTTAAAGACTCAATTTTTTTTAAAGGATTCTGCATGCAAATTTTTTTTCTTTTTTGTTTGTTTTGTTTTATATTTTAAAAATCATTTTTTTTAAGTTTTTGCATGTGTATAACCTGATAAAAAATTTTATTTTTTTTAAAACAATAAAAAAAAGGAGAAAATGAGATATATATTTTATTTTGTTATAATGCTTTTGTTACGGTTAGTTTTTTCTGGTTCTTTTGAGTTTAAAGATTTTTGTTCTTTTTTTTGTTTTCTGCTTTATTTTTGTTTTAATTTTTTTTAAATGAGTATAATTACAGAAGATTTTTTTCTTTTTTGCTTTTGTTTTCGTTTTTATTATTGTTAGTACTATTGTCATTTTGATTTTGCATCTTCATTATTGGGAGAGATTTTAAAAAAAATTATACTTATTATAATTATCATATTTATCTTAACCAACTGTTTTTATCATATAATCTTCAGTTTATTTATTTATTTTTTTCTTCCTTTCCCGTGCAATGCAGGGGTATTAAACTCGTATAAACTAAGTGAATGAACCATTAGAGACAAAAAAAAAAAAAAAAAAAAAGGAAAGAAAAGCATAAACCATACTTATATATATAAACTAAAAGCATGAACCATTAGAGACCAAAATAATTATATAAAAAAAAGTGTGTGGAAACGTAAATAAGTTCAACTGCTCTCAAATGTGTGACTACTTAGATATATTTTTTCTTGCTGTCGTCTAAAATAACGTTGTTTTTCAAATGTGGTTTCATGTTTTATTACTTTCTCATAATACCTAATAATTAATATTCTATCTAATTTATCAACTAAACTCAAATGTGTGCTACTTATTTTTTTTTCTTTTATTCCTCTATAATATAATTTTTTTGAAATATCGCCAATATAATTTTATTTTTCCCTTAATAGCCCTGCTAAATTTAGCTTCCATCCTTTTCTTTATTTTTTTTTTGTTGCTTTTTCTGTATTAGAAAAGTTTTTGTCTACTTAAATTTTTTAGTTTATTTAGAGTTCTTCCACCCTTTTTTATCTATTGTAGAGTAGTTCCCAAATGTATCACTACTTAAATATTTTTTTCCCCTACAATTACAAATGTTAAAGAGGCAAAGACACGTTTCATTCCCCTCCACTTTTCGCCCACTTGTTGTTCCTTTTTTTCCTTTTTAATTTATTTTCTGCTTTTCTTTTTTTAAGAAAAATTATCATTCAAATTAAAACTAGATACAAACATCAATATCAAAGATAAAATAACCTGATGGTACAAGAGACACAACTTTCGACTAAGATCAATTCCATCAGTAAAATCTGATGGAGCTTAGTGAGAAGGAGATAAGCTGAAACCCAATAATGGGAAAATTCCTTGAATTTCTCGGTAATTCTATAATCAAGAATGTACAAAGCTTTTTTTGAAAAAACATCTACAGTTGATAAAATACTCTAATTGATCGAGAGACAATCACTCGCAGTGTAGAGACTGCAACAAACTCTGCTTAGGCATAGTACTAATAGAACTATTAGGCGTATATCGTCAGAAAACAACTTTAGCGGAACACACACACACACACAAAACAAATCGGAGGTAGGGAAACTACCTTCTTAATTATAAAATTAAAACTAAAACTTAAAAACAAAGCGTGAATATAAAATAACATTGACTATTAAATCGTGGAACAACCACTCCGCCGCACGTTACAACTCAAGGCAAATCAATTAGCTCGATTAGAGGTAAGAGATCGGGCACCAATTATTGGATCCTTAAGACATAGATGGATCTCAGACTGTAAGAAACGCATTGGGTTAGATCTAGCTAAGTAACTACCAACTAGGACTATCCGACTCCATTCTCGTCGATACCATTGAACCGCCGATCACTCTCGTTAGCCATGGTGGTGGCGGCGGCGGAAGTCCCACTAAAGGAAAACCCTAGTGTATGAGAAATATAAAAAAGAGCGAGAGAAAAAGGGAAACCTTTGAAAATGAAAGTTATTTTCTGTTTTTATTTCATCCATTTTTTTTTTACTTTGTATTCTCTGATACTTTTTCTTTGAACTTTTATTTCCCAACTGAAATAATTTTTCTTAAATATTTCCTACTTAGACATTTTTTGATACAATTCTCTGTACTACTATTTTCTCATATTTCCTCCTAATTAATTTTAAATATAATTTGTCAACTTTTCTTTAATTTGTGACTAAAATATTTTTCTTGTAATCTTCTCAATTAAAATTGTTTTTCACCTCCCATAATTTTCATATGTCGGTATTTTTTTGTGCGCTCTTCCACCTTTTTATTTATTTTTTATTTCTTTTTCTGTATTGGAAAAGTTTTTTCTCAACTACTACTATTTCAAAACTAATTTCTAATTAGTTTTCCATATAATTTACCAACTTATCTCTAATTTTCCGTTACTTAAATATTTTTCTTGTGTTCTTCTAAAATAATATTATCTTTAACTTTCATTTTTTGTCCATGTTTCGGTCCTTTTTTTCTTTTTGTTTCGTGTCACCCCTTTGATTCTTTATTTTCTAGCCCCTATATTGAAATATTTTTTCTCAACTACTTTTTATCATAGTATCTAAAAACTAATTTTCTATCTAATTTGTCAGCCCCTCTCAAATGTGCAACTACTTAAATATATTTTTGGGATAATACTCTAAATTAATATAATTCTTTAAGTTTAGTCCTTATCAATATTTTTCCCAAGGGTTAAAATTATGTTTGTCAAATTGTCCCTATTTAGGCAATGTTTTCTAACAACTATCTTGACATATTTTTTTTTATATATATATCCCCAAATAATTTACTGTCTAACTTGTCCCAATAAAAAAAAAAAAAAATTTTTTTTGTCCTTCTAAATGTGCACTACCTCAAATCTTTTTACTAAACTAAAATTTTAATAGCTTAATGAAATAATATGGGCCTAAGGAGTTTTGACCCGGTCCCCTTAATTCATGTATCGATGTCGGTGTTATTCCCTTCTTGTGGTTATTATTCTGATTCTAGTCTCTTTTTTTTTTTTTTTTTTTTTTTTTTTTTTTTTTTTTAATATTCAAATGTGGTTATTATTTATTACCCAGAACTTCTGACTTTTCTTAGTACAAAATTTTTACTATGGAAAAGTTGAGGGATGTCCATCATTTTAATAGTTTTCTATTTCTTTCCATTCTCAGAGAGCAACCAACGAGCAAAATCGAAATAATAATATTAGTGATGGATTGCCTTGCTAATATCGGTGGTGCAATTCTGGGACCTGTTTTTAACTATATGTTTGCTCCAGTGGGCCATCAACTAGACTATTTATTTTCCTACAAGGACAAAATAAAAAATCTCAAAAAACGAGTTGGAGAGCTGGATGATAAGATAAAGCAGATTCAGAGTGACACCGAACGAGCCAAAAACGAGGGAAATGCTACCATGGGGCATGTTCGAGATTGGCAAGAGGTTTCGACAACTACATCAGAGGAGGCAAAGCATTTCCTAGAACCTGATCCGGACCACACGAGAGCGAGGTGTTCATGTCGTCGGCCCCTCCCAAACTTGGCATTGCGGCGGCGGTTAAGCAAGGAAGCAAAGGAGTTGGCTGAGGAAATTGAACGTCTGATCAGAAAGGCGGACGATTTTGGTAACAATATTTCCTTCCGTCCTGCTGTACAACATTCTTTCGAGCAAAAAGACTTTGCGAAGTTTAAGTCGAGAGAGGAAACTCTGAGGGAAATGATGGAGGCCTTGCGGAATCCTGAGGTTAGAATGATTGGGTTGTGTGGCTTTGGTGGCATGGGTAAAACCATGCTCGTCAAAGAAGTTGCACGTCTAGCTGGGAATCTATTTAGCAGGCAAATAATGGTTGTCGTATCACAAAATCATGACATTGAGCGGATTCAACAACAGATCACGGATCAGTTAGGTCTAAAGTTCAAGAAAGAAGACGTAACCACCAGAGCAGCGCTACTAGGAGAGAGATTAAAAGAGGAGCAGAAGATTCTTATAGTTCTAGATGATGTTTGGACGGAGCTTGACCTGTCTGAAGTTGGAATTCGCTTCAGGGATGATAACAAGGAATGGAAGATAATACTGACCTCTAGATTCCAAAGCGTATGCAGGGCCATGGGTGCTAATGAGAATACTTTAGAGATCAAGGGTTTAAACAATGGAGAAGCAATGGATTTGTTTAACAGAATTGTGGGTGATGTAGTTGATGAAAACTCTGAGTTCAGATCCATAGCAACTGAAGTGATTGGAGAATGTGGAGGCTTACCTCTTGCCATTGTGACAATTGCAAGAGCATTAAAGATTAATAAGAGCTTGTCATTCTGGAGAGATGCCTTGCTACAACTGAAGCAATCGTCCAGAGAAAGTTTATTCTATGGGAAGATGTACAACTGCTTCAAGACTGTTTACGATGAGTTACAAAATGAAGCAAAGTCATTATTGTTAATTTGTAGTGTATATAAGGATGATGAAAATGTGTCTCTTCAGGAACTGATGGGCTATGTTATGGTTTTGGACTTGTTTAGAAATGTTCGTACATTGAAACAGGCAAGTGACAGGGTGGAATCATTGGTTTATACCCTCAAAGCTTATTGTTTGTTGTTGGATGGCGATGATCCTGGAACAGTAAAAGTGCATGATGTTATACGTGATGTTGCCATATCAATTGCCTCTGAATTAGAGAAGAATCCCATGTATTGCCTCAGAGAGAATGAACGTTTTGAAGATTGCTTGAACAGGGAGAATTTCAAAGAGTTGTATGCAATTTCAGTGCCTGGAGGTGGTGGTTTTAATGATGATCAGCTTCCTGAAAGGCTGGCATGTCCAAGGCTCAAGTTACTAATGTTGAGTACCATCGGTGGCCTAGAAATTACCGATAGATTCTTTGAAGAAACCAAAGAGCTGAAAGCATTGCGTTTGGATGTTAAAGGTGGAAAAAAGCTAGCTTCGTCCTTTCGTTCACTTCAAAATCTCAAAGCACTACATTTGAGAATTTGGAAAGGTAAAGATATCGACATAGCTATAATTGGAGAGTTGACGAATTTGTTGATTCTTGACCTTTCATTTTCTCGGGGTCTGGAGGTGTTGCCCAAAGAAATAGGAAACTTGAGCCGTCTACAAGTGTTAAACCTGAGTAGTTG
>CM046377.1:983733-1089019 GCA_025413485.1 Ficus microcarpa | reverse complement strand
AAACTAAAAGCATGAACCATTAGAGACCAAAAAAAAAAAAAAGTATGTGGAAACGTAAAGAAGTCCAACTCCTCTCAAATGTGTGGCTACTTAGCTTCCATTTGGTAAGTTAGTTGGAGATGAAATTTTTAAGTTAAAATTGGTTGACTTTTCAAAAACTAGTTATAATTTTTATTTATTTTTTAGAAAAAGATAAAAACTGATATGAAAATTTTTAAATTGGAACATGAGTTCCAAACACACCCTTAGATATTTTTTTCTTGCTGTCGTCTAAGATAACATTGTTTTTCAAATGTGGTTTCATGTTTTTTCATTCGTGCTCCTAACTATTACTTTCTCATAATACCTAATAATTAATATTCTATCTTATTTATAAACTAAACTGAAATGTGTGGTACTTAATTTTTTTTTTCTTTTATTCCTCTATAACATAATTTTTTGAAATATTGCCCGTATAATTTTTTTTTTCCTTAATAGCCATGCTAAATTTAGGTTACGTTTGGTAGACCAGCTCAAACTCAAAATTTTCATCTTATTTTTGTCTTTTTCTCAAAAGTCAATAAAAATTATAACTAGTTTTTAAAAAGTCAACCAACTCCAACTTAAAATTTTCAACTCCAACGATAACACTAAATGGAGGCTTAGCTTCCATCATTCTCTTTACTTTTTTGTTTTCTGTATAGGAAAAGTTTTTCTCTACTTAAATTTTTTAGTTTATTTAGAGTTCTTCCACCCTTTTTATCTGTTGTAGAGTAGGTCCCAAATGTATCACTACTTAAATATTTTTTTTCCCTTACAATTACAAATGTTAGAAGGCAAGGACACATTTCATTCCCCTCCACTTTTCACCCACTTGTTGTTTCTTTTTTTTTTTTTTTTTAATTTATTTTCTGCTTTTATTTTAAGGAAAAGTATCATTCAAATTAAAATTAGATACAAACATAAATATCAAAGATAAAACAACCAGATGGTACAAGAGACACAACTCTTGACTAAGACCAATTTTATCAGTAAAATCTGATGAAGCTCAGTGAGAAGGAGATAAGCCGAAACCCAATAACGGGAAAATTCCTTGAATTCATCGGTAATCCAATAATCGAGAATGTACAAAGCTCTTTTTGAAAATTTACAATCGATAGAATACTCTGATCGATCGAGAGATAGTCACTTGCAGTGTAGAGACAGTGACAAACTCCGCCTAGCCATAGTATTAATGAAACTATCAAACATATACCACTAGAAAATAACTCTTGCGAAACACACACATAAAAATAAATCGGAAGTTGGGGAACTACCTTCTTAATAATAAAATTAAAACTAAAACTTAAAAACAAAGCGTGAATATAAAATAACATTGACTACTAAATTCTTGTCCCATGTGGAACAACCACTCCGTCGCATATCACAACTCAAGGCAAATCATTTAGCTCGATTAGAGGTAAGGAATCGGGCACCAACTATTGGATCCCCAAGGCATCTCTGGATCTCAAACCGTCGGAAACTTATCATGTTAGATCTGGTCAAGAAACTCCCAACTAGGATCATCCGACTCCATCCCTGTCGATAGCATTGAACCGCCGATCACTCTTGTTAGCCATGTCGGTTGTGCCGGCGGCGGCGGAAGTCCTACTCAAAGGAAAACCTTAGTATACGGGAAATATAAAAAAGAGCGAGAGAGAAAAAGGGAAACCCTTGGAAATGAAAGTTATTTTCTGTTTTTATTTCTTCCTTTTTTTTTTTTGTTTACTTTGTATTCTTTAATCCTTTTTCTTTGAACTTTTATTTCCGAACTAAAATAATTTTTCTTAAATGTTTCCTACTCAGACATTTTCTGATATAGTTCTCTTGAACTACTATTTTCTCATAATTCCTCCTAATTAATTTTAAATATAATTTGTGTACTTTTCTTTTATTTGTGACACTTAAATATTTTTCTTGTAATCTTCTCAATTAAAATTGTTTTTCACCTCCCATAATTTTCATGTGTCGGTCTTTTTTTTGTGTGTTCTTCCACCTTTTAATTTATTTTTTTTATTTCTTTTTCTGTATTGGAAAAGTTTTTCTCAACAACTACTATTTCATTACTAATTTCTAATTAGTTTTCCATATAATTTGCCAACTTATCTCTAATTTGCGGTTACTTATATATTTTTCTCGTATTCTTTTAAAATAATTTTATCTTTAACTTTCACTTTTTGTCCATGTTTCGGTCCTTTTTTTCTTTTTGTTTTGTTTCACCCCATTTTTTCTTTATTTTCTAGCCCCTATATTGTAATATTTTTTTCTCAACTACTATTTCTCATAGTATCTAAAAACTAATTTTCTATCTAATTTGTCAGCTACTCTCAAATGTGCAACTACTTAAATATTTTTTTTTTGGGATAATACTCTAAATTAATATAATTCTTTAAGTGTAGTCCTTATAAATATTTTTCCCAAGGGTTAAAATTATGTTTCTCAAATTGTCCCTATTTAAACAATTTTTTTCCAACAACTATCTTAACGCTATTTCCTTTTATATATATCTCTAAATAAATTATTGTCTAACTTGTCCCAATAAAAAATAAAAAATTTTTTTTTGCCCTTCTAAATGTGCACTACCTCAAATCTTTTGACTAAACTATAATTTTATAGCTTAATTAAATAATATGGGCTTTAGGAGTTTTGACCCCGTCCCCTTAATTCTTGTGGTTATTATTCTGATTCTAGTCTTTTCTTTTTTTTTTTTTTTTTTTTTCCTTTTATATTCAAATGTGGTTATTATTTATTACCCAGAACTCTTGAGTTTTCTTATTACAAAATTTCTACTATAGAAAAGTTGAGGGATGTCCATCATTTTAATAGTTTTCTATTTCTTTCCATTCTCAGAGAGCAACCAACGAGCAAAATCGAAATAATAATATTAGTGATGGAAAGTCTTGTTACTATCGGTGGTGCAATTCTGGGACCTGTTTTTAACTGTATGTTTGCTCCAGTGCGCCGTCAACTAGAATATTTATTTTCCTGCAAGGACAATATAAAAAATCTCGAAAGACGAGTTGGAGAGCTGGAGGATAAGAGACAGCAGATTCAGAGGGACACCGAACGAGCCAAAAACAAGGGAAATGCCATTGAGGGGCTTGTTCAAGATTGGCAGAAGGATGCGACAACTAAATTCGAGGAGGCAAGGCGTTTCCTAGAATCAGAGGACACAAAGCATTTCCTAAACTCTGATCCGGACCACACGAGAGCGAGGTGTTCATGTCGTTGGCCCCTCCCAAACTTGGCATTGCGGCCGCGGTTAAGCAAGGAAGCAAAGGAGATGGCTGAGGAAATTGAACGTCTGATCAGACAAGCGGACGCTTTTGGCGACAATATTTCCTTCCGTCCTGTTGTACAACTTTCTTTCGGGCAAAAAGACTTTGAGAAGTTCGAGACGAGAGAGGAAACTCTGAGCGAAATGATGGAGGCCTTGCGGAATCCTGAGGTTAGAATGATTGGGTTGTGTGGCCTTGGTGGCATGGGTAAAACCATGCTCGTCAAAGAAGTTGCACGTCGAGCTAAGGAAGGGAATCTATTTAACAAGCAAATATTGGCTGTCGTATCACAAAATCCTGACATTAAGCAGATTCAAGGAAAGATCGCGGAACAGTTAGGTCTAAAGTTCATGGAAGATGACGAAATCACCAGAGCAGAGCGACTCGCAAAAAGATTAAAAGGTGAGCAAAAGATTCTTATAATTTTAGATGATGTTTGGAGGGATGATGTTTTGGGGGGTAAGCTTGACCTGTCTAAAGTTGGAATCCGTTTTGAGGATGATAGCAAGGAATACAAGATAATACTGACCTCTAGAGACCGAGACGCATGCAAGGCCATGGGTGCTGATGAGAAGACTACTTTCGAGATCAAAAGTTTAACCGATGAAGAAGCAGCGAATTTGTTTAACAAAATTGTGGGTGACATAAAACCTGAGTTCAAATCTTTAGCAACTGAAGTGATTGGAGAATGTGGAGGCTTACCTCTTGCCATTTTGATAACTGCAAGTGCATTAAAGATTAATCAGAGCTTCTCTTTTTGGAGAGATGCCTTGCGACGACTGAAGCGATTGCCCGCAGAAAGTGAAATTTACAGAATGATATACAGTTGTTTCAAGACATGTTTCGATGTGCTAGGAAATGAAGCAAAGTCGTTATTGTTGATTTGTAGTGCACATGATGAAGATGAACATGTGTCTCTTGAGGAACTGACGGGTTATGTTATGGTTTTGGACTTGTTTGGAGGTGTGTATACATTGGAAGAGGCAAGTGACAGGGTGGAATCATTGGTAAATAACCTCAAAGCTTATGGTTGTCTGTCGGATGGCAATTATCGTAGAACGGTCAAAGTGCATGATGTTATCCGTGATGTTGCCATATCGATTGCCTCTGAACTAGAGAAGAATCCCATGTATTGCCTCAGAGAGAGTGTTAGGTTTGAAGATTGCTTGAACAGGGAGAATTTCAAAGAGTTGTACGCAATTTTAGTGCCTGGAGGTTGTGGTATTAATGATGATCAGCTTCCTGAAAGGCTGGCATGTCCAAGGCTCAAGTTACTAATGTTGAGAACCATCGGTGGCCTAGAAATTACCGATAGATTCTTTGAAGAAACCAAAGAGCTGAAAGCATTGCGTTTGGATGTTAAAGGTGGAAAAAAGCTAGCTTCATGCTTTCGTTCACTTCAACATCTCATAGCGCTACATTTGAGAATTTGGTATGGAGAAGATGTCGACATAGCTATAATTGGAGAGCTGACGAATTTATTGATTCTTGATCTTTCATATTCGCCGGGTCTGGTGATGTTGCCGAAAGAAATAGGAAACTTGAGCCGTCTACAACTGTTAAAGCTGAATGGTTGTTACGGTCTTAAGGTGATTGAACCAAATGTCATATCAAGATTGGTACAGCTAGAAGAGTTGTATATGGAGGGTGTCCGGAACTTAAAGTGGGAAACTGAAGGTGAAATTAATGCCAGTCTTCTGAGTGAAATAAAAGATCTGCGAAAGCTTAGAGTTTTGCATATAGAGATAGCAGATGTTAGTTTTGTGCCAGAAGACATGTTTAGTCATCTGAATTTGGAAAGGTACCACATTCAAATTGGACCGTATGGATTTTCCTTCGAAGGAAGATCAACAAGAGTGTTGCGGGTCAACAATCTCAAGGATAGAAGTCTATTTGATGAGGATGGCTTTCAAAGGTTGATGAAAAAGTCTAATGAGTTGAGATTGGAGTCTATCCCAGGTGTTCGCCATATTGTTAATGAAATAGATGCAAGCAGTTTTCGGGACTTGGAGTGTCTGGTGCTTAAAAAACTGGAAAACCTGGAAAGCTTTATGCCGACGTCACCACCAACAAGATCAATTGAACGACCGACTCTCTTCAACGACAAGGTAGCCCTTGTTGCTCTTTTAACATCTTTATTTCATTATTAAATTTCATTAATTTATTCCTATTCTAATTTCTTCTTTATATTATTGTCATTATTTCTCTATTTCCGAATAATAACCCAAACACATGCCCGCCCAAGTTACTAACACTACTTACTACTTATGTATGCATATTTTATTGAATATCATTATTGATTCTTTATAGAAATTAATTGTGTATCCAATATATAACCTTCAAATATTACTGATTTTTTTAATTAATTTTTTTTATAGATAGGACAATCAATTAAAATAAATAATTTATTTTTTCCTTGGAAAATTTTGAGATTAAGTACTACCATGTTGACCCAGCATATCTACATATTGAAATGAAAAAAAGAAAAATCATAATAAAAACTTGAATACTATGCATTTAATCTTTCGAGAAATACAGATTTAATTGGTTTTAATTACGTAAAGGTTTCTCTAAAAATGTATATTAAAAAAGTAAGAATAAAATATTTCACTCATGAAATTTTGAACAATTTTTCTTTTGCTTAATTTGTTCTCTTTGACTTAATTTGCAAGAATTTATATTGACATGATTTGTTTAGAGAACCAATGAGAATATTGTATTTTAATTAAGTCATTCACAAAATTAAAGTTATCTTTACGGGTTGTATTTAACAATCTAAGGGTCCATTTGGTGAATGAGTTTGAGTTGGAAATTTTAAGTTTCAATAGTAATTTTTGTTGACTTTTCAGAAATAACAAAAAACTTTTTCAGAAAAGACAAAAAACTTTTTCAGAAAAAGACAAAAACTGATATGAAAATTTTGGTTTGAGATTGAATACCAAACGGAGCCTAAAAAAGTTGATCAGTAGTGAGTGCAAAAGCTTGCAGTCTATGTGGGCTTTACTACTTTTGACAGCCTTCAACAACTTAAGAAGCCAAGCATGGTTCTAGTTTTTACCACCAAAAGGTTTCTCTAAATTTCGTTTCCTTGAATAAAAATAAGAATAAAATATTTCATTCACAAAATTTTGAACAATTTTTGTACATTTGTTTTTTTTTTTTTTTAATTCATAAGAATTTTATATTGAAATGATTTGTTTAGAGAACCATTGATAGTATTGTTTTTCAATCAAGTCATTTACAAAACTAAAGTCATTTTTGCAGGTTGTGTTTAACAATCTACAAGAGTTGACTATTCTAGGGTGCGACAGTTTGCTCTCTGGATGGGCTTTAGCTACGTTTGAAAGCCTTCAACAGCTTAAGATGCTAAGCATAGAAGACTGTGATCTCATAAAAGAGGTATTAGTAATCACAAAAGAAGCTGGAGATCATGAGGAGACAAAGTCGAAGAAGATCACATTCCCCAAACTTGAATCTCTTGAACTTGGAAATCTTCCAAAACTCAAAAGGTTTGGGTTGTGTCAAGCAGATGATTATTATACTATTGAATTTCCATCACTATTAAGAATAGACATTACTCATTGTCCTGAATTGAGGTCATTCATCGCCAAGTCCATACCTTCAACAAGTACTACCGTGGAAGAAGTAGAAGAGAGAAGAATGGCTCAAGAAATTCTGTTAAGCCAAAAGGTAATTTCTTATTTTTCTTACTTTCGTTTTCCCTTACTAATTTCCATTTGGCTTTCATTCTCTAATTGTTCTTTACAATCTATTGCTGAGAGGTTCGATTGAATCTGATAAATCTCTTATAAGATTACACATAGATAAAAAAACATAAATAAATAAATAAATAAAAATGTAATAAACTGATCCTGTAGAAAAAGAAATAAAATGTAATCAAGTACTATACGTATTAGCATTACTTACTATAATTTTATATGTATGCATATTATATTGAATATCATTAATGTTCTGTATTGAAATTAATTACGTATTCCATATATAAACTTTTGTTGCGGATTTTTTTTTTTTGAAAAAAAAAAAGTAGAAAAGTATATATCAATTAAAGATTTTTTTTAAACGTGGAGATTAGCACTATTTATGCTACTATCAAGTTGATTAAACACTAACAACATAAAATACAAAAAATCATAATTAAAACTTGAATCTGCCTTTAATATTTAGAGAAATACAAATAAATTTGGTTTTTACTGCCAAAAGGTTTCTCTAAATTTTTTTTTCTAATTAAAAATAAGAATAAAATATTTCATTCACAAAAGTTTGAACAATTTTTGAACATTTTGTTTTTTGTTTTTTTGTTTTTTTGTTTTTTTTTGATTTATTAGAGTTTTATATTGAAATGATTTGTTTAGAGAATCATTGATAGTATTGTGTTTCAATCAAGTCATTTACAAAATTAAAGTCATCTTTGCAGGTTGTGTTTAACAATCTACAAGAGTTGACTATTCAAGGGTGTAAAAGTTTGATGTCTGTATGGGCTTTAGCTACGGTTGAAAACTTTCAACAGCTTAAGAAGCTAAGCATAGTACACTGTGGTCACATTGAACCAAATGTCATCTCAAGATTGGTTCAGCTAGAAGAGTTGTATATGAAGGATGTCGGTGAAATTAATTCCAGTCTTGTGAGTGAAATAAAAGATCTGCGAAAGCTTAGAGTTTTGCATATAAGTATACCAGGTGGTAGTTTTGTGCTAGAAGACATGTTTAATCTTCTGAATTTGGAAAGGTACCTCATTCAAATTGGACCGTATGATGGATTTTCCTTCAAAGAATCAACAAGAGTGTTGCGGGTCAACAATCCCAAGGATAGAAGTCTATTATATGAGGATGGCTTTCAAAGGTTCATGAAAAAGTCTGATGAGTTGAGATTGGAGTCTATCCCAGGTGTTAGCCATATTGTTAATGAATTAGATGCAAGCAGTTTTCAGGACTTAGAGTGTCTGGAGCTTATTGAACTGGAAGACCTGGAAAGCTTTATGCCGACGTCACCACCAACAAGATCAATTGAACGACCGACTCTCTTCAACAACAAGGTAGCCCCTGTTGCTCTTTTAACATCTTTATTTCATTATTAAATTTCATTAATTTATTCCTATTCTAATTTCTTTTTTATATTATTGTCATTATTTCTCTATTTCCGAATAAGAACCCAAACACATGCCCGCCCAAATACTAACACTACTAACTACTTATGTATGCATATTTAATTGAATATCATTATTGATTCTTTATTGAAATTAATTGTGTATCCAATATAAAACCTTCAAGTATTATTTATTTGTTTTTATAAATAAGACAATCAAATAAAAGAAATAATTTATTTTTTCCTTGGAAAACTTCGATATTAAGTACTACCATGTTGACCCAGCATATCTATATATTGAAATGTAAATTACCGTAGTAAATTGGTTTTCACTACGTAAAGTTTTCTCTAAAAATGTATTTTAAAAAAGTAAAAATAAAATATTTCATTCACGAAATTCTAAACAATTTTTCTTTTGTTTAATTTGTTTTCTCTTTGACTTAATTTGCAAGAATTTATATTGAAATGATTGGTTTAGAGAACCGATGATGGTATTGAGTTCTAATTAAGTCATTCACAAAATTAAAGTCATCTTTACAGCTGTGTTTAACAATTTACAAAAGTTGATCATTAGTGAGTGCAAAAGCTTGCAGTCTATGTGGGCTTTAGCTACTTTTGAAAGCCTTCAACAACTCAAACAAGCCAAGCATAGTTCTAGTTTTTACCACCAAAGGTTTCTCTAAATTTTCTTTCCTTAAATAGAAATAAGAAAAAAAAAAATTTCATTCACAAAATTGTGAACAATTTTTGTACATTTTGTTTTTAATTTGTAAGAATTTTATATTGAAATGATTTGTTTAGAGAACCATTGATAGTATTGTGTTTCAATCAAGTCATTCACAAAAGTAAAGCCATCTTTGCAGGTTGTGTTTAACAATCTACAAGAGTTGACTATTGAAAGGTGCAAAAGTTTGCAGTCCGTATGGGCTTTAGCTACGTTTGAAAACTTTCAACTACTTAAGAAGCTACGCATAGACAGTTGTGATCTCATAGAAGAGGTATTAGTAATCACAAAAGATGCAGGAGATCATGAGGAGACAAAGATCCCATTCCCCAGACTTGAATCTCTTGAGCTTCAAAATCTTCCAAAACTCAAAAGGTTTGGGTTCTGTCAAGCAGATGATCATGATACTGTTGAATTTCCATCACTAATAAGAATATTCATTATTGATTGTCCTGAATTGAGGACATTCATTACCATGTCCATACCTTTAATGAGTACTACTGTGGAAGAAGTAGAAGAGAGAAGCAAAAAGGTAATTTTTTATTTTACTTACTTTCGTTTTCCATTACTAATTTCCATTTGGCTTTCATTCTCTAACTATTCTTTATAATCTAATGGTTGGTTCGATCGAATGTGATAGATATCTTGTAATAAGATTATACATAGATGAAAACATCACAAAAAAAAAAAAAAAAAAAAAAAAACATAATCAGTTGATCCTTTAGAAAAAAAAAAAATATATATATATATATATATATATATAACGTAATCAAGTAAATATGCATATATATAAGTATAAATAGCTTTTTTTTTTTTTTTTTTTTTTATTGGTAATCACCCAACACCCTTTTAAGTAACCTAATTCATATATATTTTTTACACTAGCCAAGGATTGAATCGAACATTGGTCTTACCTGACCTAACCCATAACCCTCTTCCCTCACTAAGTGAGTTAGTCCTAAAGACTTATTAGCATTACTTACTATACTTGTATATGTATGCATATTACATTGAACATCATTAATGTTCTTCATTGAAATTAATTATGTATCCTGTATATAAACTTCTGATGCTGATTTTTTTGTTTTTTTGAAAAAAAAAAAAAAAGGTAGAAAAGTATAGATCAATTAAAGAAATTTTTTTAAACGTGGAGATTAGCACTGTATATGTTGCTATCAAGTTGATTCAGCACTAACAATATTTACATAAAAAAATCATAATTAAAACTTGAATCTGCGTTTAATATTTAGAGAAATACAAATAAATTTGGTTTTTACTACCCAAAGGTTTCTCTAAATTTTTTTTTCTAAAGAGAAATAAGAATAAAATATATCATTTCACAAAATTTTGACCAATTTTTGTACATTTTGTTTTTGTTTTGTTTTTTGTTTTTAATTTATAAGAATTTTATATTGAAATGATTTGTTTAGAGAATCATTAATAGTATTGTGTTTCAATTAAGTCATTTACAAAATTAAAGTCATCTTTGCAGGTTGTGTTTAAGAATCTACAAGAGTTGACTATTGAAATGTGCAAAAGTTTGCGGTTTGAGTGTGATCTATGCAGAGATGAGTGTGATCTCATAGAAAAAGCCATGCATACATGAGTGTGATCTCATAGAGGAGGTATTAGTAATCACAAAAGAAGCAGGAGATCGCACTCATTGAAGAAGATCCTATTCCTCAAACTTGAATCTCTTCAACTTTATTTTCTTCCAAAACTCAAAATGATTGGGTTGTGTTAAGCAGATGATCACTATACTGTTGAATTTCCATCACTATTAAGAATATTTATTATTATTGACTCTCCTGAATTGAGGACAATCATCGCCAAGTCTACTATTGCGGAAGAAGTAGAAGAGAGAAGAATGGCTCAAGAAATTCTGTTCAGCAAAAAGATAATTTCTTATTTTACTTACTTTCGTTTTCCCTAACTAATTTCCATTCGGTTTTCATTCTCTAATTACTCTTTATAATCCATTGGTTGGTTCGATCGAATATGATAGATATCTTGTAAGATTATACATAGATCAAAACATAATCGATTGGCTATTAACTAATTCTTAAAAAAAAAAAAAAAAAACCAAAAAAAAAAAAAAAAAGAAAGAAAGAAAGAAAAGAAAATCAATTCATTAAAGAAACGTAGTAAAAAACAAGACATATGTAAAAGTTTATAGATATATCTTGGGGCATTCAGATACTCAATCTGGACCTATATAATTCAAATTGAATTATTAAATAAAATTCTTTTTTTTGTTTGTTTGTTTTGTTTTTTAAAATCCAAACCGTAACCATTTTTCTTTTCTCCCCCAAAACACCTATTTGAACTCATGATTCCAGTATGAACAGAGAAGAAGTTCAAACTTTCCAATCCTACCCTCTCTCTCTGTAACACTTTTAAAATTTACAATATTAATTCTCCTCCTAAATAGAGAATTAAATTGTAAATTTCACTATTAGTAATATTTTTAAATTGGTGACAAGAAAAAAAAAATATATAATATTACTCCCATTTTCTTTTTCAATTAGAATTTTGTGAAAATATTATGTGTAAAAATTCATTATATATAATGAATGAATAATCATAATTTTGTTACTGTTATTATTTTTTTTGGTTTCACTTCTTATTTCATAGTTAGTGTTGACAGACATCTCAAATATTCTGTAGGTGCTGCTGGTTCTCAAAATGTTGCTCCCGAGTATAGGGTCACTCCGGGTAGTCATGCTTTGAAAGTGAAGCTAATGTCTATTTTCTGCCGGTCCATTACGGCGGCAAATAGTTTTCCTTCAACTTTACAATATATCTTTGGCTGCATATATGGTACAAATTTTTTTATTGTAGTGTCTTTTTCTCTCTCTCTTTCTTTCCCTCTCCGGATTGCAACTTTGTGGCTCTTTTAGGCACATTGTTGTTGTAGCTTTTCATATAGTTTTGTCAGTTGTGCTATAGGAAATATCAGATGTGACATAAAGGAGCCAAGCATTGAAAATATAATTAAAAAGGGTATTTGGGTTCAAAAAGCAGGATTCAAGTTGGAAAAACTGCAAGCAAGATGGACCTAAAAGAATAGCTAATTTGATCATATATATGATAATAACGTCAGTTGTGTGACATATTATTGAGCACATATTTCAAATAACTAATTTGACAAAAATTTCAAGTAATTATTATTTAATTAATTATTTTAATTGATTAATTAAACAATTGGCTAATTCATTAATTAACTAATTAGGTAATAGTTAATTATTACTTTATTTAATTGAGTAATTATAATTTAATTACATAATTTTAATTGACTTATTATCTTGTTAATAATTTAATTATGTTATTTAAATATTCTTTGTCATGTACTAATTATTAATTATTAATTCTAATATTAATAATTAATAATTTAATTAATCTAATTATTAATGTTTGATTAATCTCTAGTTAATCATCCATAGTTATTTTGATGATTATATCAATGATTAATGCTTAATGATTAATTAATCTCTAATTAATCACGTATTATTATTATTTAGTTATGCAATATAATAATCTTGATTATCACATACTAACTCTTATAATTAATTAATTAATTATTAATCAATTAATTAATTAATTACTTTATTAATTATATTTAGTTATGTATTAATTAATTAATAAATTAATTAAGGTGACAAGAAGTCACCTAAGGGTATACCTCTATTTTATTATTGGGCTAGTCCAATCCCTCTTAGTTATGTTCATTTAGTTGGACTAATGTAATCTCTTGGTATATGCCCAGTAACTCTCTAGTGTACTTTATCATAGCCCTTTAAAACTTGTGACTCAACTTTATAAAGTTAGGGTTTTTCACATTATTTGATCATACACTTAAAATCAACTCATTTCATAACTAAATATATTAATATGCTATGACTTATCCTTATGTCACATTTTAATGTTTAATCGTTTTGTCGGTGTAGGATTTTAACTTGTAAGATTTATTTGGATTCAAGTATAATCCCGTTTTAGACACTCGATAACTTGTTGGAAAGCAGAAAACATCTAGTTTCTGTCTTTATAATTTGTTTTCCAAGATTTCAAGCATTTCAAACATTAATATGGATGTTTTCCTAAATGTCTTATGGTAAAATCTCGGATTACCAGATTGCAATACAATCTTAAGGGATTTATTAAAATTTATGTACATATCCGTTTTAAACGCATGATATCTCATTTTGAAGCTTAAGATGTCTACTTTACAGTAGTAAAGTTATTTCCTTTAGTACTTGAGTGTTTTGTACTATTAACTCAGGTTTTGTTATTGTTGGTTTCACATTTGAACCACAAATCCAGATTCATAGGTAGGATTAGAAAAATCAAAACAATTTACTTACAAGTCTAAATAAGACAAAAGATACGTAATTGGAAAGCATATAATGTTTATTTTGTATGATGAGAATAGTTTTATAAGAATTTAAGGTTTAATAACTCAAAAATTACAAAACTCGTGGCTAGTATAGGGTTCCATCAAGGATTTTTGGTTCGTAGCCCAAAATTGTAAAATTCGTTAAAAATTTCACATTTATCCGTTCAAGCCGTATGATAATTTGTTTGAAAACTCAAAGAATCTAGTTTTTAGTTTTCTAACTTATAATCTAAAATTTTGAGCCTAAAGGGTTCATAGCACAGAAATCCCATGGCTAGGCTGTGTGCCAGAGGTTCATTTTCTCTCTAGTTTCGTGTCACAAATTCAAAGGCATATAACTTTAGACATATAAAAGCAAATCAAGTGATTCCAAATCCTAAAATAAAACTTATCCTCTGTAAAATATTAATATATAATTTATTTTTCAGACCAAAGTTTTTAATGCATGCATATCACCATAACAACTATAAACTTCAACAAGGTTCATTGATCTTACCGAAATGCACCGATGATCCTTTAAGATCTCGAACCTCCTAAGTTCTTCTCAAAAATTTTTCCTAGATAAGAAGAAGTCTAACATTAAGATCATAACTAAACATCATGCTTTAGTTCTCAAAAAAAAAAAAAAAAAAAGACTAAAATGCGAAAAATACCACTAGGTTACCTCTAGTAAAACGTCCTCTAACTCCATTTCTCACTTTTTTGATCTTGGTGACGGGGTTTCTCAGAGCTTGAAAATGGAGGGAGGAGGGTGCTTGAGGGGTGTTGGGATAGAGAATAGTGTTAGTGGTTCTTCTTTTTGTTTTGAGCTTGGTGGTGGCTAGAGAGCTAGGGTTTTTTGAGCTTAACTTGTGTGAGAACAAAATGAAATGTTAGGGACTTGTCTTCAGCCAATTTCCACCTTAAGGGAGTTGTATTTTGAGGGGTAAAATTGGAAATTATTGGCTGAATCAACCCTTGTATTGCCGTCACTTTTGGGTGGGTTTAGAGTGAAAATTTTGTTCAACAAAGTTGAAATAAGCTGTCACTTTCACTTGTCTCTTCTTTGGGTCAACTTGCCAAAATATACTATGCCATTTCTTACATAAGGTTGCATGCATGCACCATTTCCTTTTTCTTTTTCTCATTTGTTCAACTTTCTTCTTGTTTCTTGAACCAAAAATCCGGATTCCCCCCTAGGCATTCTCATTTTTATTTTGTTTTTCTTTCTTCCAATTTCCACTCTTGATCTAAGTTTGTTATCTTTATTCCATCACAGCAATCCTTACCCTAAGTTCTCATTAGTCACTTATCATCCAAAATTTAGCAATTGATTTGCCTAGGATTCTCTAGCATCAAATCTATACCATTGATTTCAAATCAAGTACAATTTTTGATTAATCTTCCACCTTTGGATTTCCAAAGAGTAATTACTAATCATTCATCTTCTATCTATGTGATACATTAATTTCCCAATTACACTCTCAAAACTTAACTATTGATATGCTCAAAATAAATACTAAGATCATTAAATCAACCTACTAATAAAAATTGGGGTTTTTCCCAAAATTATCGTTATACCCCCTAATGCGACATAATAAAATTTTTGTATAAATTTATATGTCGATCAACTCATTTTTTATATATTTAAAATTTCTCATTTAAATAGAGAAACTCGACGTTGTTATATCATCGACATCATCACACCGATGATACATATGCAATCATTCATGATCATGAAATTTAATATTCATTAAAATAATTCATTAGAAGTATCTTAATGAAGGAAATCCACAATAATAGTTCATCAATCAAATTTATGAATTTCTATGGTATCACATTGTTCCCATTGAAATTCCCCTTTCACTTTTTGTGGTTTTGATTGGAGTGATTGCCATTAATATTGCATCTGTTTCTCTGGCTGTTTAGTTGATTTCCTTGATTCTGCTTTGATTGCGACTTCTCTTTCTTCTTCTCTTCAAAGAACTTGGCCCCCCTCTTGTATAGCTTGGGCAAGACGATACTCAGCGCGTAGTCTCTTTCAACACATTCAGCAACAGTCGTAGGTGGTTTTTCTCCACTATCGATCACTACCGGTATCTCAAGGCAAAACATGTCTAACATCCGCCTAACCCTTTCATCCTCAGTTGGCACAAGATGAGGGTAAAGTCGTACTAGTTGATCGAACTTGCGGACAGCCTCAGTTATGGACATTGTAACGCCCCGACCTACGTAGGGCCGTTACCTCACTTACTTAACTATATCTTCGTTTGAATAGCTTAAACTTACTTGGAAATTTGAGAATAAATTTTTTTTCAACATACATATATATAAATAAACTAGTTCATATGCACACACATTACTTGTTTATCATAATAAGAAATCACACGTACTCTTTACATCCACTTTGAGTCCTTAACTTCATATATATCGTATAACATATTTATTCTAATATGTATATATACACATATATTTTTGTTCAAAAGAACTCGTGGAAAAATTTGCGTAATAGTATCCCACACCGCCTTTCATTCACCGCATCGTTCGCATGACCCATCATCTAGGCTGCAGGCTTCTTACCTACAGCATGAAATATACTGATGAGCTTTATGCTCAGCAAATACAAACTTATTCTCACAAAACATGTCAAGCATCATATAACTTATGCATTGTAATACCCAGATTTTCATGTTACTATTTCTTTTTAAGAAATTAATTTTATGCCATGAAGGTAATTGTGAAAAAGCTTAATGTAGAGCTTTTGTTAGATTTTGTGAATTTTTATGGGTCAATAAGACTCAAAACTGATTGTTTAGCTTAGAAACGGGCCTTTTGAGTCGAAAAGGGCGGAAAAGTACATGATTCCGTGTTGGTCAAAGGTTTGACCAAAAAGTCAACTTTGATCGAAAAAGTCAAAGTTTGACCAAAAATAGTCAAAGAGTTGACTTCACAGTATAATGAGATGCAGTATAGAAAAGATACTGTGAAACTCGTCATTACGAGTAATATAGCATGAATAAGTCTTAAAACCACCTTAGAAAATCAAGCACACTTAGTAGAGATTAAGGGTAGATTGGGCTCGGAAAAATAAGAAAAAAATTATACAGTCCATTTTTACACAGATAAATTTTGGATTGCAGTATAATATAAAAATACTGTGTATAAGTGAACACAGTATCAGAAATATATGTGTAACTCAAAATGGACTGCTTTTACAAGAAAATAGCCAAACAAGGCTCAAAGGGAGTGACATCACCTTGGTTGGATTTATGACATCATAAATATTTAACTTAGCTTGGAAAGAAAGTTGGAAACTCCTAGAACCCCCTTGGCCGGCCACCTCACCTCCATTTTGTGTGATTTTTTGTTTTTCATGGGATTTTTTCATAATTTTCAAAAGTTTCTCAAGCTCTATAAATAGGTGGTGCTCCTATTCATTTTTATTAAAAAATCTAGGGAAATTCTTGCCAATTTTCTTCAGAAAATCGGTGAGCTAGGGAGGAGAGAAAGAGAAAAGAAAAACAAAAATTTTCATAGGGGTTTCGTGTGGGGTGAGTTCGGATTGCTCTAGGGAAACCAAGAAAAAAATTTGGGAATTTTTGGAGACTCATTGGCCATAGTGGCCGAGAGTGAGAGGAGGAAGAAAAGGGAGAGAAAAGTTGAAGAATTTTTAGGGGAAAGCTTGGAGGAGTATTCGGTTTTGAGGAGAATCAACCAAGGAACCAAAAGAAATTTTGGTACCCCTAGCTAGAGTGAAAGCCAAGTGGTGGAGGAACCAAAGAAGGAAGGAAGAAGTTTGGATTCCAAACCCTAACTTGAGCCAAGGTAATCTTTCAAAACCCTAACTCTTCCAATTGAGTTCAATTTGGAATTTTATTTGTATTTCAAGTTGGAGTTTTTTAAGGACATAAGTCCAATTTAAGTTTCATGCTCTAGGTTGCTTAGGTTGTGCTTGATTTAGGGTTAAGGGTGGTTGGCTTGATTTTGTAAATTGCTGCTTAGTTTGTGCTTGATGAATGGTAGGTTGCATGTTAGATGTGAATGGTTGTGTGTCCCCTGATTTTTGGTCCAAATTTACCCTAGGTAGTGTATACTAAGCTGCTAGCTTAAGGGTGAATGCTTAGTGCATGTGTGATGTTGTGCAAAAGGTAGAACCATGCAAGCCTAGGACTAGGACAGTTCGGGTTTGGCTTGCATGGACCCGTTTGAGCTGCATGTTGGTTCATGTGGGACATTAGAAAACGCTGCATGTGTGCTATCTAGGCTCCCGCGTGTTCGATTGAGTTAGTTTCTGCGCAATAGGACGTAAAATGAGACTAATAAAGAAAACTACCAGTTCGGGTTTGGAACTGCCCAGTTTTCTGGTAAGTGAAATTTGAGGCCTTTAGAGGCCGAATGGGGTAAAATGTAAAACATGAAAGTTTTTCGGAACAAGTTTTCCTAGAGGACCATGGGAGCAGATTCTCAAAATGAGGCTCCAATGGCCTCCGTTTTTATAAAAATCCGAGGCTGGTCTGCCCAGACCTAGTTTACACGACCAGCCAGCTTCAAACGAAAACTGACAAGCATAAAAGCAGAACTGGATTTTTTGTTAAACACAAAAGTTTTAGGATTTTTTGAGAGTTAAAACTTTCGTGAAGACAACTTTTTAAAATTTGGAGTGGATCTTTAAACTGACACTGTGATACAAAGGATATGCAGGGAACAGAAAATTTCTGCACAGAATTTTCTAAAAACAGTTCCAAAAAATTGTATTTTTGCCTAAACCACTATTTTTAGTTTTTAGCCTTAAATGATTTTTATAAAGATCCATTTCAAAAATATGAATTTTTACAAGAAGATTAAAGGATTTTGAAGCAAATTACCTAAAAATTTCCAAAAGTAAGAAAATAAAATTTTCCAGCTAAAATTGGTAAACAAGCTGACTACGGACCGTAACCAGAGGTAGTATCCGAGTTACTGGGCTTAGCCCACAAAGCCCATGATTGACCATAGAAAGTTGACTATGGTTGACCAGAGTTGACCATAGTTGACTTTGACCATCAATAGTTGACTTTGACTACCGTTGACCAAGGTTGACCATAGTTGACCTTGACCACAGTTGACCACCATTGACCGAGGTGTTGACTTTGATCTCGTTTGACCACAGTTGACCTCCAATAATTTAGATCGACTACCTTGAGGGTTACCCAATATAACCCTAAGGGACACCGAAAATGTGGAAATGGGTCAAGTTGATAAGATATCTAGTACTGGGGACATACAACTAGGATTAGATAGGCATGTTGGTTGAGTTACCAACATCCCACAATATTAAATTAACTCTTACCTATGTCCTTCTTTAAGCAGGAAGAAAACTGCAATTGTACTCGGAGGAGGAACCACAACTTGGGGGACATAGCAAGAGAGGTAAGTACAACTCTGCCTACAACATAGGCTTTAATTGGTACTTGCCTAAGTATGTTAGATGTATGCTAGGGGTGTATGTTAGTTGTATGCTATGCGCTGCTATGTGATATGCTATTATGTTATGTTGATTGCCATGTTATATGCAACATTGTTATGTTATGTTAAATGTTGAAGTATGATCTTGATATGATGTACATAAGGTAAGAATATATGTTAAGCAAGATAATGGTATGAGTATGAGTTAAGAATATATGACATCACGATGCATGCTCACTAATTCTTATAAGATTAATGAGATAAAGAAAAGAAATCAAGATGGCAAGCGAACTTGCCTGTGTCGTACCACCCGTCCGAGGTCGGGTTGGACTATGGATTGAGTTGGACTTGGACTGGCCGCCCCAACCAATCCATAGTTGCGCTCCGGGTACGGACACGTATGTAAGGGCCCATAAGAAAGATAAGAAAGATAAGCATGATAGTAAGTTAAGAGTGAGTAAAGAAAGTGTAATATGAGCATAACTGGACCATGCATACGTTATGCAATGCTATGTTATGTTATGATGAATGATGTTATGAGATGATATGTGACGCCATGTTAAGTTAAGTTAGGATGTGGATGATTAGGCTATTTTGTGTATGACGCGGAATAGATAGTTGTACTTGCTGAGTGAAAGCTCACTATTTGACTCTATGCTGTAGGTAAGCAGCCTGTCAGCAACATGTGATACAAGATGGAGGAGCGTGGCGGGGCATACTGTGAAATTGTGGGAATCCAAACCGCTACGCATTTCGTTCTTTAAGTATTTACTTTATGTTAAATGTTTTCGTTTAAGACACGTTTTATACATTTGCTAATTATATGCCTCGTATAAAAAAAAAAAAAAATTTCGCTGCTTTTCGTTAATTTAGTAAGTTCGAGAAGTTGAGTAAGTTAAGTAAGTAAGTAAGGTAACGGCCTGTGCTAAGTGGGTCGTTACATGCATGAACCATTTATGTTCAATTATGAATCTTTTATGATCAATTATTGACTTGAACTTATTATCTTGCTTAACTTGTGGGCCCCTTGTGTACGTACTAGATGTGCACATTCTACAGAAAGTTAAGGTTTGCAAGGTCCCTAACAATCCTAGGAATCATATAAGCCTTTACAATTTTACGAAAGGTCTTGTATCTTAAACTTGAACTTGAGCTCGAAACAGACATGATCCTCCACGATCTGGCGAGAGGTTGGTACGACACCTTACTTGTCTTATCTTGTGACTTAAAACATGTTCTCACCATGAGATTTAATATTAGTGAACATGCTTCATGATGTAACTATATCGTAACATATAACATAACATATACATACACATGGCATGTCATAACAATACATGGCACATCATAACAATACATGGCACACTTTGACATAACATAGTATATCATGGCATTCATGAAGACATGTCATACTTGAAAATAGTATTTACTATTTTCCATACTGTAGGTGAGGTTTGTACTTACCTCGAGTGCTATGTCCTGAGTGTTGCTGTTTCAATTCAGGTTGCAACAGCATGTTATTTCCTGCTAACATATAAGGACATAGATAAAGATTATAACTTTAGTCATGAAATGTTGGTAACCTTAACTAACATCATACATAACCTTAGCTATATGTCCCCCAGACATAAACAAGCTAATCCACTGGGTTACTACCAATAACCCTAGAGTTCATGATATACTGAACTTGGATCATTACTTATTAGGTTACTTAGAGTAACCTTGGGTACTAAGCCCAATCATAGTGTTAGGTTATTACTTCTAACCTTGAGCCTAAGCTTTATCATATTAATCCATAATCCCTTGGATTACTAGGAGTAACCCTAGATTCTAGGCCCGTAACAAACTTGGTATTTCGTTGGGTTACATCGGGTAACCCTTGAGGTGGTCAAACTTGGTCAACTAAAGTCAACATCCTATGGGGTCAACTTGGGCTTTGGACCAAGCCCAGTGACTCGGGTATCCTTCCCGGTTACCAAAGGTTGTCATCTTGTTACCAAATTGTAAGACAACTTGGTTCAAAATCCACTTTTATTTCTCTTTGAAAAACTTGATATTTTAGGTTCTTTCTTTTCAAAGATCCTTAGTTCAACTTATGAAAAATTGTGTCTCTTGAGTAGGATTTGTAAAAATCACTAAGTGTTGGAAACTGCTTTTGGAACAGCTTCCCACAGTAAATTTATCAGTGTATGTGCAGGAATGTCCTTTTCTTGCACTGCTTTAGAAAATCCTGTGCAGGAATTTCCTGTTTCCCGCACATTTTTTAGAAATATAATTTTATTTAAAAATATGGGTTGAATTATAAAAAGTTGTCTTCACAAAAGTTTTAGATCTCAAAAAATCCTACAACTTTTTTGTTTTGCACAAAACCCAGTTCGAACTCTATCTTACTCAAATCCCCTGTTGAACCTGTCTGGCTGTGCATGAAGTCTGGGCACGGTCAGGCTCGGATTTTTATAAAATTTGAGGCCGTTGGAGCCTTATTTTGAAAAACTGTCTATTTTGTCCCCTAGGAAAAACCCTTCTCTACAACTTTTATGTTTTACGTTTTTCCCAATTCGGCCTCTAAGGGCCTCAAATTTCATTTTCCAGAAAACTGGCTAGTTTTTACCCGAACTGGTAGTTTTTCGGCTTAGGTTCGTTTTACGTCCTATTTCGTGCAATCTAACTCAACCGAACACGCGGGAGTCTAACAAGCAGACATGCAGTGTTTTCTAACGTACCAACCAAACATTCATGTGACCCAATCACATCCATGCAAACCATTAACGAATTTGCATCACCTAGGATTTGCATGGGTTCTAGGTTGAATCAAACACTTCCATTTATTTCTAGCAACCTAGCATGCACAATCTACGTCATTCACATACTTGAGGACATACAACTACATCAAGCATAAAACATGTAAACCCTAATTTCATGCATCCAAAGCATTGAATCAAGCATGCTAAGCAAAATAAACCACCTAACACCTAAATCAAGCACCAAGCCTATACATTTCTAAACTAGGGTAAGGGAATTAAATTGAGCTTATGCTCTTACAAATTCAACTCGAAATACACATAAATTTCAAATTGAAGTTCAATTAAAGAGTTTAGGGCCAAGGGAATTTAGCTTGATTCAACACAAGGCTAGGCTAGGGTTTGGTCCAAAATTTCTCTCCCCCCCTTGGTCACCTCCAACAACCGGCCTTCACCCTCCAAAATTTTTTTGGTCACTTGCTTGGTTCTTCACAAGTCCAGGCACACCTCCCAACACTTTCTTCCTTCACCTTTCTCCTTTTCCCTTTTTCTTTCCCACAACTGGCCCCCTTGCTTAATGGGTACCAAAAAAATTTTTTTTTTTCAAAATTTGGCTTGTGATTCTAGCTAAAACCGACCACCCCCTAAGGCTTCCTCTTGGTTTTCAATTTTTTTTTCTCTCTCCTTCCTTTCTTCTTTGTGCTCGGTTTTTAGAGAGGAAAATTGGGCATAGTTTGGCTAGCTTTCTCAAATTTTGTGAACAAAATGGCTCACACCTTTCACCTATTTATAGGTGTTTTGAAACTTCTCTAAATTGCCAAAAAGTCCCTAAACTAAGACTTATTTGTCCAAAAGGGGCCTTAGGTGGCCGACCATTATGGTGCTAGGTGGCAAGGATTTTTTTCCACAATTTCTTTAAATCAATATGATGTCATAAATCCATGGTGATATGATGTCATCACCCTTTTGCCTTGTTTGGCTTTTTCTTCAATATGCAGTCCATTTTCATGCTAACACAAATATTTCCAATACTGTGCTCACTAATGCACAGTACTTTTATACTATACTGCAGTCCAAAATTTATCTGTGTAAAAATGGATTGTATAAAATTTTTCTTATTTCTTAAAGCCCTTTTACCCTTAATTTCCTACTTGGTGTGCTTGATTTTTCTATGGTGGTTTTAAAGCCTATTCATGCTATCTTGCCCGTCAAGACGGTTTTCGCAGTATATTTCCCATACTGCTTATCGTATTACAGTACCGTCATATTTTTGATTTCCATGGTCAACTTTTGACTTTTTGGTCAACTTTGACTTTTTCTGGTCAAACTTTGACTAACATAAAATTATGAATTTTATAAAGCCTTTTTCCATAAAAGGCTTCATGCATGACTAAACAATTACTTATTGAGTCTCATAGCCAATTGAATGAAAACTCAAACATTTACTGATAAAATAATGAATTTCACATTGATATTCATAATTTTCATGAAACATTACATAAACACATAATATGAACTTAGATTTCTTATGTACAAGGAAATCATGAGTCCGTAGAAATTTTCGGTTATTACAACATAGTGCCTTGCTTGATATTGTTGAATTCATTTTGCTGTGCTTTCATAGCCATCCGGTTGTAGAATTTGTCGTTGAAGGGTTCTAGTAGCATAGGATCAAGTTTCAAAAGATAAACTATATTCCAGAAAGAATATTAAAATATGATATGATATGTTTTCCAAGAGTGAAAACGATTTTTCAAGTAAGTTTTCAAGCAAGAACAAGCAGTACAAGATATGTTTTCAAAATGTGACGAGTTATTTTATATACTTGTCCAATTTTTTTTATGTAAACAGTTCCTGTGATGCAGTAAGATAAGTATGCTCAGTATGATAAGTGAATAAGTTCAGCAGTATGTAAGTATGAATGTTAAGTATGATAGCAAGTAAGCATGATAAGTATGATAAGCATGAAGATATGAAGTAAGATTATGGACTTATGGTGCATTTTTGAAGAAAAAATCACCTAAAAGTAGCAGAATTTTCGAGGACGAAAATTTTATAAGGAGGGTAGAATGTGATAACCAGATTTTCATGATTGCCATTTTTCCTCTTTTAAAGGAATTATGAGCATATATTGATATGTTTTCGGACAAACTCAGTTAAGAGTTTTTCACACGTTTTATGGAGTCTTATGGCTCAATAAGACTCAGAATAGATTTTTAAGGTTAGAAAACGCCTTTTCTGGTCGAAAGGGGCGATAAGGGACGTTTTGCCGAAAAAGTCAAAGTTTGACCGAAAAAGTCAACTTTGACCGAAAAAGTCAAAGTTTGACCAAAAGTGGTCAACAGTTGACTCGATAGTGAAAAATGCTGCAGTATGCGAAAATACTGTAAAATAAGTCAGTATGGGCGGTATAGCCCAAATAGACAGTAGAAACACCCGTTAAATCAAGCATCCCTAGCATTAGTTAAGGCCAGACCGATCTTTTTGGTCAAGAAATCATCAAAGGAGACCAATCCAAGTCAAAGGGCAAGAATGTCAAAATTTTCATTTTTAGGGGTAAAAATGTAAATTTTGAAAAATATGTGAAGTAAGCCAAGTGACGTCGCTAGATGAGGTCACAATAAGGAAATAATGTGTTTTGCAAGAAGAAATCAAGAAATAGCCACTTCGAGGGCGAAAATGTAAAGATTTTGTCTTTCGGGGCAAAAATGTAAATTTTGAAAATATGTGATTCAAGGACGAGAAAATCACATAAAATCATGAAAAGAATGATAATTGATGGAAAAGCAAGCATTATGGCCATTTTGAAGTTTAGGGGCCAAAATGCAAAAATTTTCACTTTTGGGGGCAAAAGTGTAAATTTTGGAAAATTGACGAAATGAGCGTATAAAGTCACCAAGAAGCTGATATCATAAAATAGGATGGGTGTGTTGATTTTTGGAACAATCGGACACCTAAAGGGCATTTTTGCAAGAATTTCCACTTTCGGGGGGGCAAAAATGTAATTTTTGAAAAATTGTGAGATAAGCCATGACATCAGCCCTTACCTCAGCTCCTCCATCAGCCAATCCAGCTGTCCATGAGCTGGGACCAGCCGGCCATATCTTGGGACACAAGGCCAAAAGTTGGAAACTTTTGGGGTGGAAAATCTAATTTTTAAAAGTCCCAAAAAGCTCTATAAATAGGACCCCATTTGTGCAGAAAATTAAAGAGAGAAACACAGCCAAATGCTGCCCAAAAATCTGCAGAAAAATCCGGAGCCAAGGGGAGAGAAATCCGAGAGACAAAAGTTGGAAAATTTTCTTGTGTGAACCATCCTTGCATGCTCGGGTTGGTGCATGAAAACCGAGCCAAAGCTGGAATTTTTGGGGCCAATTTGGTGAGCTGCAGCCGTGGAAGAGAGGAGAGAAAGTGGAAGAATTTTCGGGTCCAAATTCATGGGTGAACCGAGCAAGGAAGGAGGAGCCAACCAAGGTGCCTAGGGTGAGGTTTTGATGCTTGGTGGTGGCTGTTTTCAGCCAAGGGTGTGCATGAACCAAGGGCCGAAATTTTCATGAGTTTGGGGCAGCTAAGGCTCGGCAAGAACGGCAGTGGATCACCCAAGTTGGTGCAGATTTTTGATGTGTTTTGGTGTCCAAAACAGCGAGCATGATGCAGCAAAAAAAAAATGGAGACAGGATTCGGCTCCATGAGCCATAGTCAAACCAAGGGTAAGTTAAAGGTAAAACCCTAGAATTTTCAAGAAATTTTCATGCAAGAATTGATGATTGATTAAGTGTATGTGTATGAGTGCATGGCTGAATTTTTGGAGTCCATTTGGTGGAGAGAAACCGGCTGCAAGGAGGAGTAGCCAAGACAGCCAAGGGTCCGGCTCCCTTGGTGGAACCACATTGCCGAAATGTGTGGTAGGTAAACCCTAACCCTAGCTTTAGATTCAAGCATTAAATTTGGGAATTTAATGTGTATTTATGCAAGTGATGTAGAGCATAAGCTCATTTAAATTTTCAGCTATGTGTATGCTAGGGTGTAAGGCTTGATTAGGGTGCATGGTTAGCTAGTTAGCTTTGCATGATTTTCTGTTTTGTGCATGGTTTATGTGCTTGCTTTGTTTGCTTGGTTTGCATGAAAATTGGTGAGTTATGTCCCTGTTATGGTGCAGCCAAGTGTGGCTCATGAGCTAGGGTGTTAGATTTAATTTCGGCATTGCTTGATGTGATGCCATTTCATGTGATGCAACCTTAGATGCAATGCAAGCCTAGGTTTAGTAAGTTCCGGATTGGTTTGCATGGCCACGTGGGGTGACATGTCCAAAGCATGTGGGACGTTAGACAACGCTGCATGTGATTGATTTAGGCTCCCGAGTGATCGGTTGAGTTAGCTCGCGATTTAGGACGCGTAAAATGAAAGTGAACCGAAAATTGGTAGGTTCGGCTCAAGCCTACCCAGTTTTCGTAAACGAAAAATAACAGGCCCTTAGAGGCCGAATTTGGGAAAACGTAAAACATGAAAGTTGTCCAAAACAACTTTTTCTAGGGGACATCGTGAGTCGTTTTCCAAAATAAGGCTCCAAAGGCCTTCAAAAATAATAAAACCCGTGGCTAAGTGTTTACGTCCCCCAGACCCGTTAGCTCCAGGATCAGCCGGTTTCAACTCGAAACTGGTACTGATCTAGGCCGAATTAGGAGTTTTGTTAAACACGAAAGTTTTAGCATTTTTCGAGAGCTAGAACTTTCGTGAAGAAAACTTTTTAAGATAACGCACCAATTTTGAGATAAAAATTGTTTTATCAAGGGTGCTCAGGGAATCCGAAATCCCTGCACCACAATTTCAACAAGTGCTTTTAGAAAAATAGTTTTTCTATCTCAAACAAGCATTTTGGCTACGAAAATCGTTCCAATGACGGTTTTCGACCTAAAATGAATTTACAAAGCATAAAACCAAGAATTGGGATTTTATGAAGTGAGTTATGAATTTTTACAAGGAAAGTGAAAATTTGGGATTTAATTCCCTAAGTGATTTTCCAAGAATGGAACAAATGATTTTCAAGTTATGTTTTAACGTACGATTAGCTCACGTATGATAATCGAGTGTTAGACTCAAGTTACCGGGTCAAGCCCGAGACCCGAGAGGTTGACCGAGGGGGTTGACCATAGTTGACCGAGAGTTGACCAAGGTTGACTTTTGTTGACTTTTGGTTAACTCGTAGCTTTAAGTTAGTTTATCCTCACGGGTTATCCAAAGTGACCATAACGGATACCGATAGCTAAACTAAAGGGTTATTAGATATAACCCGATAGTTGCGGATTAAGATTAGCAACCCTTAGAGGTTAGATTGGCTTAGCACGCCAGGTTACCCTTGGTAACCAAACTAGATGCTATGCATGTAAGGGACATACAACCAAGAATCATGTAGACATGTTGGTTAGTTTACCTGCATTTCACGATATTAAGTAGAGTCTGTCCTATGTCAAGCAGGCAGAACCTGCAGCTGTACCAATAATGGAACAGCACTAGGATGGGACAATCAGTCAAGCACGTATGACGGAAGGTAAGTACAACTCCGCCTACGGCATGAACTCATGTTAGGATGTCATGTTATGTATGCATGTTAGGTATGTCAAGTTAAGTATGCATGTTATGTATGTCACGTATGCATGTTATGTATGTCATGTTATGTATGTATGTTAAGTTTGTTATGTTATGTATGTTATGTGCTATGTATGTTATGTGTTATGTGTTAAGTATGTATGCATTAAGTATGCCATGTAGTATGTATGTATGTTTAGATAAGTTTATGTTTATGCAGATGCACGTTTATGTTTTATGTTATTATTGTGGCATCACGAAGTATGTCCACTAAAAATAAGTATGATGGTAAGATGTGAGATAGGTTAAGTAGGATATGTTGTGTTGTACTGACTTTGCCTTTGTGGTAAGTTAAAACGGTAATGTTCCATGGTTTGACTTGATATGGCAGGACTGACTCCACTACTCCATGTTAAACTTGGTGTTTCATGGTTTGAGTTGGATTGGTCGGACCGCCTTCAATCACTCCATGGTTACATACCGAAGTACATACACACATGTTATAATACCAAGATAGGATCAGATTAGATCAATAGACAGATCATAAATGATTTTTAATAATAAATCATAATTGGTTCACGTTGTTGTGCATTAGTTGCATGCGGATAGGATGTTGTGCTTACTGAGCTTTTTAGCTCATTGTTTATGTTCATGCTGTAGGTAAGGTTCCTACCGGCACTTCCTGAACAAGCTGTGGATAGATGGCGCAACAGAATGTGAAATGTGGGTATGGACTGCTACGGGGTTTCCGAAAGGCGTTTAAAAGAAAATGTGTTTTCATTTCATTCAGTATGTATGCATGTATGTTTAAGTTAAGTTATGTATGTATACTAGCTTTCCTTATAGGTGAAGGCTAGGTACTCGAGTGAGTACACTTTAAGCAGTAAGGTGTTATGAAAGAAAAGTAGTTTTCGATCACGTTTAACTTGTGTTAAAGTTTTAAGATTTCCGCAATAAAAGTTTTTAAGTAACGATTTTTGGAAATGAAAGAAAAAAAAAATTTACTCATGAAATTGGGTATCTTTATTTTTCATAACAAGTCAAGTAAGTAAGTTTAAGTTAATGTCGCGGTCCGAAGCGAACGCTCCAGGTTCGCGCGGTCGGACTCCGTGTGGATCTGAGAGGCGACAAGTCGGGTCGTGACATTCGCGACCCTGCGATTTATCGAGATATGAGACAGGCTCGCTATCAGAGGTTGTCCCAGGATTGGCACGCATACCCGGGGGAGACGATGAGCCACTATTGTTGGAGGTTTCAGGAGATGATGCTTCCCCACATCCCGCAGGAGATGGCCGATCATGAGCTCCAGGCGTTGTTACTCCTTAGAAATGGAGTACCTCAACACATTCAGCACTTCGTTCCTACACCGAACGACCAGATGACTGTTGGCAGTTTCTGCGACGATATACTAGAGGCCGAGGAGAGGGCTCATATTACACCTGCCGCTGAGTATGAGGCCCAGGATCCAGCCGCTGATGACGATGAGCAGGAGCACCCGCAGTATGAGGTGGGGCCCGTGGATGAGGATCCGATACCAGAGGTGCCTGCTCCAGCTGCGGTAGACCCGATGGATGCTGATGACGACTCAGATGATGATGTCGTACCTATAGAGCCGCCAGTGCACGAGGATCCCCCAGTCATCGTCCTTTCTAGCGATGATGAGGATGACATGGACGATGAGGCTGCATATGACGAGTGGGACGACCCTGAGGAGATACCTGACGAGGCTGTACCTGATCAGGTGATAGTACTTTCCGATTCAGATACCTCGGTCAGCACCATCGACGACACCGGCTAGATTAGGTCGATCGTGTATTTTCTTTTGTTAGGACCATTTATATAGTATTTTGTATTCGGTGATTAGGTTGTATATATATGTAGGATGGCAAGTGGTAGCCACTTCCATCCGAAATTCTGTCCATATATTGTAAAAATATGTACAGTATAATGTATTTTGACAGTATTGTATATATGACAGTAAGTATTTTGTACAGTATGTACTTTTGCTATGATAATGTACCTTTAGTTTGTACTAAAAGGGACCATGCGAATCACGGGATATATGACAAGTTATGTTATGATGTCATAATATGTTAAGTATGTATGTGCTATAATAATGCTATTAAGTTATGATATGATATGTATGTTTATGTGATGTAATGAATGTAATGCATGATAAGATAAAATGTTAAGATTGATATGGGAAGAAAGAATATTGTTAATATTTCTTTTTCCTATATTAGGAATATAAGGATGGTTCGTACACGAGGGAACACATCTGCTGATGCACCGGAAGATCCGCCTCAGCCGGATATGGTGACACTGATGATGAACTTGCAACGACAGTTGCAAGAACAGCAACAAGAAATGGCGAGATTTAGGGAGCAGTTAGAACGGATGAACCAAGCCCCTCAGGTTCAAGCGGCGCCACAGCCAGCACAGCCAGCACCGCCAGTACCGCCAGTGGTACCCCAAGCACCCAACTTTAATGTCCAACCAGAGGCTCAGCCAGAAGTGCCTCGACCTGCGGAAGTTCCAATGGCACCAGCTACCATACCAGTAAATCCGCCAGTGGTTCGGGAAGACATGTTGTATGAGCGCTTCAGACGCATGAAGGCGCCTGAGTTCGAAGGATCTACTGATCCGATAGCTGTAGACAATTGGCTCATTGATATTCAGGTTATCCTGAATTTCATGAGACTTACTGAACAAGAGAAGGTGTTATGTGCTTCCTTCGCGCTCAAGAAGGATGCTAGGCACTGGTGGACAACAGTTGAAGCACGTCGGGACGTGATGACTATGACTTGGCAAGACTTCGTATATGAGTTCCGTACGATGTACTACAACAGAGAAGTCCTTGCAGTACAGCAAGACGAGTTCACAAACTTCAGACAGGGATCGCTGGCAGTAATGGATGCAGTTAAGAGGTTTGAGCAGCTCGCTCGCCTATGCCCTAAGTTGGTGCCGAATGAAGAAGAGAAAGTCCGGTTAATGATGAGAATGTTTCGCACAGACATTGCGAAACTAGTCAGTACCGGCAACAGCCCGCCGGAGACCGTGTCAGACTGTGTCAGCAGGGCGGTTAGGGCTGAATACTGGATAAACAGGGACAAAGAGGCAAGAGCCCAGATTTTTAAGTCCCGAAAAGAGGAGAAAGCTGCTGCTAAGACCAACCAACCCCGCCAGGGTACAGAAGCCAACACAAAGGGTCAAGCAAGCAATTCTGGCCAAAGTCCCAAACAGTCTGGGAAGAACAAAAGGAAAGGAAATTTCAATGGTCAGGGTCAACAGAAAAATTTTCAGCAAAAGAAGAACAACCGGGGGAATGAGGGTAACAATGTCACTTATCCTACTTGTGACACCTGCGGAAAGAAGCACCCGGGAGTTTGTAGAAAGGGATCAAATGCTTGCTACATTTGCGGAAAGGAGGGACACTTTGCGAAGAATTGCCCTCAAAACAATCAGAACCCATAACCCTAATACCAAAACCAGCAACAGCAATATCAGAACCGCAATCCCAATCAGAGGCAGATACATGCAGTACAGGCTAGGCTGGAGGGACCGGCAGTGGTACAAGGTAGGATAGAAGCACGAGAACCTCTAGCCCGGATTTATGCCTACACAAAGGGGGATGCGGAGGCAGGGACGTCACACGTGGTGACAGGTCAGATTTCTATCACCACTTATGATGTCATTGCCTTATTCGATTCTGGTGCCACGCATTCTTTCATATCCCTAGAATTTGCTCAGAAGCTAGGAGGAAGTGTTAAGAGAATAGAACAACCTTTCAATGCTTCTTTACCATCCGGCGAAATTTTGTGGTCCAATTTCTGGATCCAAAATGTTCCCATCATGATAAATGGCAGAGAATTAATTGCAGATCTCATCGCAATCAAACTCCATGATTTCGATGTGATATTGGGGATGGATTTCTTGGGAAGGTATAACGCTAGGATCGACTGTAGAAGGTGTCGTATAACGTTTAGCCTCGACGGGAAGGAGGAGTTTAACTTCCAAGGGCAGCCCAGAAATTCCACCACCAAGTTTGTGTCAGCCATAAGGGCGTGGAAAATGTTAGCTAATGGATGTCAATGATATTTAGCTAACATGGTGGATAAGAAGCTGGAGAAGGAGTTGATGCCAGATGATGTTCCCATCATCAGGGAATATGTGGACGTATTCCTAGAA
The DNA here is from genome assembly GCA_025413485.1 of Ficus microcarpa. NCBI lineage: Eukaryota > Viridiplantae > Streptophyta > Magnoliopsida > Rosales > Moraceae > Ficus > Ficus microcarpa. The sequence continues at coordinate 1,057,564 of CM046377.1, read as the reverse complement.
GAATTACCAGGATTGCCTCCAGAGTGGGAAATTTCGTTCGAAATCGAGCTGATACCCGGAGCTGCACCAGTATCAAAAGCTCCATACAGGATGGCACCCGCGGAACTCAGGGAACTTCAGGTACAGCTACAAGAGCTGCTGGACAAATGGTTCATTAAGCAGAGTCACTCTCCGTGGGGAGCACCCGTCTTGTTTGTGAAGAAGAAGGACGGATCGCTGCGAATGTGCATAGACTACAGGGAGTTGAACAAGATCACCATCAAGAACAAGTATCCTCTTCCAAGGATAGACGATCTGTTCGACCAGCTCAGGGGAGCGACAGTCTTTTCAAAGATTGACTTACGCTCAGGCTACCATCAACTGCGGATCAAGGAGTCAGATATTTCCAAGACAGCCTTCAGGACGCGTTATAGGCACTATGAGTTTCTAGTTATGCCCTTTGGACTGACAAATGCCCCAGCTGCTTTTATGGATTTGATGAACCGAGTATTCAGGGACTACTTGGACAAGTTCATAATCGTCTTCATTGATGACATCCTGATATACTCGAGGTCCCAGGAAGAGCATGAATAGCACCTGAGGCTGGTAATGGAAATGCTAAGGCAGCATCAGCTGTACGCTAAATTCACAAAGTGTGAATTTTGGCTGGAGAAAGTCCACTTTTTGGGGCATGTAGTGACGAAGGAAGGAATCTCTGTAGATCCAACCAAAGTAGAAGCAGTCAGCTCATGGCCAGTACCCAGGAACGTCACGGAGATTAGGAGTTTTCTTGGGTTGGCGGGATATTACAGAAGATTTGTAGAAGGATTTTCAAAGATCGCAGCGCCTCTTACTGCTCTCACTCGGAAGGAGAAGAAGTACGAGTGGACCCAGAAGTGTGAGGAGAACTTCCAAGAGCTTAAGAGGAAATTGACGAGCGCACCTGTGCTGATAATTCCTGATGTTGAAGCAGGAAATTTCGTGATTTATAGTGACGCTTCCAAGAACGGACTCGGAGCGGTATTGATGCAAAACGGGAGGGTAGTGGCCTATGCGTCCCGACAGTTGAAGAATCATGAAAGGAACTACCCTACCCATGATTTGGAGTTAGCCGCAGTAGTCTTCGCTCTTAAGATTTGGAGACATTATTTATACGGGAACAAGTGTGAGATCTACACTGACCACCAGAGCCTCAAATATATTTTTACTCAAAAGGAGTTAAATATGAGGCAAAGACGGTGGTTAGAACTTGTGAAGGATTATGACTGCGAAATCCATTACCATCCTGGGAAGGCAAACAGGGTGGCAGACGCACTAAGTCGGAAGTCAGTAGGCATGCTGATGTCTATTGGAGCACTTCCTAAGCCTTTGCAGAAGGAAATCGTGGATTTCAACATCGAACTGATAGCAGGAAAGTTGTCCTCGCTTGTCCTCAAGTCTGATCTACTGGACGTCATCAAGGCACACCAAGAAAACGACTCTTCATTGTTGAAAGCCAGACTATTTAGTGAGAAGGGTAACGAATTCAGGACTTCTGATGACGGCATACTCCACTTTAAAGGGAGAATCTGCGTTCCTGACGTGAAGGATTTGAAGAAACGGATAATGTCGGAGGCACACCAAACACCCTATTCAGTACATCCAGGAGCTTCCAAGATGTACAAGGATCTTAAAGAGACCTACTGGTGGCCAAACATGAAGAATCAGGTAGCAGAATACGTGTCAAAGTGCCTAACTTGTCAGAAAGTTAAGGCCGAACACCGACTTCCAGGAGGAGAATTGCAGAAGATCGAGCTTCCGGAATGGAAATGGGAGCAAATCACGATGGACTTTGTAATCGGACTGCCCAGAACCTCGAGCAGAAACGACACGATTTGGGTCATTGTGGATCGTTTGACCAAATCGGCGCACTTTATTGCGATTAAAGCCACTCACTCAGTGGAGAAATTAGCAGAAATTTACGTGGCTCAAGTTGTCAGATTTCACGGAATTCCAAAATCGATCATCTCTGATCGTGATGGGCGTTTCACGTCGCGGTTTTGGATGAGTGTTCACACTGCAATGGGGTCAAGACTGAAGTTCAGTACTGCTTTTCACCCCCAAACCGACGGACAGTCCGAGAGAACCATACAGACCTTGGAAGATATGTTGAGGTCGTGCGTCCTAGATTTCAAAGGAAATTGGGATGAAAAACTGTCATTGATCGAATTTTCCTACAACAACAGCTATCATGCCTCAATAGGGATGGCTCCGTTTGAAGCGTTGTATGGAAGGAAGTGCCGATCGCCGATTCATTGGCAAGAAGTCGGGCAGAAACAGCTGCAGACCACAGACTTCATAGAAAAGACCTCCGAAGACATCAGGAAGATCAAGCAAAGACTTGATATAGCTTTTAGCCGACAGAAGAGCTATGCAGACAAACGCCGACGACCGCTTGAATTCCAAGTAGGGGATGCTGTTTTTATCAAGATTGCTCCGATGAAGGGAGTAATGCGGTTCGGTAAGAAAGGAAAACTCAGTCCGAGGTATACAGGACCATTTGAGATTCTTGAGAAGATTGGAAAAGTCGCGTATAGGCTCGCTTTACCGCCAGAATTAGCCTCAATGCACGACGTTTTTCACGTTTCAATGCTGAAGAAGTATGTTCCAGATCCTTCTCACGTGCTTAGCCAAGAGCCAGTAGAAGTGCAAACAGATCTTACCTATGAGGAGAAGCCTGTTAGAATCCTTGACAGAGAGAATAAAGTTTTGAGGAATCGAGTTATTCCTATGGTTAAGGTTTTGTGGCGAAACCTTAAGGTTGAAGAAGCAACATGGGAGCCAGAAGATGCGATGAAGAAGGACTACCCCGAGTTGTTTTAATTTTTGAGGACGAAAATTTTTAAGGAGGGAAGATTGTGATATCTGGTTTTTCATGCTACTAATTCTTTGTAAAGAATTAAACATGTGCAGCTTATGCAATATTATGAAAAAGTTCAGTTCAGAACTTTCATCTGTGTATTATGAGTTTTATAGCTCAAAAAGACTCAAAACTGATGATTCGAAGAAGCAAACTGCCTTTTCGGACAATAAGAAGTGAACCCTGATCGTTTCGTGAGAAGTCAAAATTTTGACCAAAAAGTCAACCGTTGACCCGAAAAGTCAACATTTGACCAAAATGGTCCAAATTGTGAATCATAAATTTTAAGATCTGCATTTTTCAAAAAATACTGCAGAAATCCATTTTCTTTAACAGATAATGAAAATGAGACACCGGAACCACTATAGAAAAATCCGGCGTATTTTATGAAATCATAGGGCAGAAAGGGTTTGAGAAAACAAGAAAAATATTTTTCGACCCGATTTTTCCGACGGCACGTTAAAAATCCAAAAACTGTAAAATAATATTTACAGTATTGGAATTTAAATTTTTGAACTCAATGTTTCAAGATTTTCAATCAAACCAAAGCTTTGTTCAAGAAATTTTCTAGAACAACTTGATCTTATCCTTTGGTGTTGTAACGCCCCACCTAGCGTAGGCCGTTACCCGTGCTTGCATACATACATTCGTAACATAAACTTACTTACTTAGCTTGTAAAAACACAGCGGATTTTTTTTTTTTTTTACAGTACACAAAGCTATGTACATACTCAAAATACTGTTTCTGTGCATAACATACTAATTGCTACTTATAAAAAGTATCTTGTCTTTTATAAGTATATACCACAGAAAAATGCGTAGCGGCTCCATATACCACGATTTTACATTGCTTGACCCGCTACTCCCCACCGCATCAAGATCAGCTGACAGGCGACTTACCTACAGCACAAACTCAAAACCGTGAGCTTAAAGCCCAGTAAGTACAACTCCTAAGCCGTAAAACAATTAACAATAATATAACATTTAACACATAATAACATAACATATCATACATAGCATACTTAACATACATAACATACATAACATACATAACATACTTAGCATACATATACCACTTAGCATGCATAGGTCATCTTATGCTTTATTATCTTTCATTATATCTTATGGGCTCTTAATCTACGTGTTCGTATCCGGCGCGCGACTATGAATTGTCTGGGGCGGCCAAACCAATTCCAGTTCAATTCACAGTCCGACCCGACCTGACGCGGGTGGAACGACACGGCTCTTAATTTCTTACTTAACCTTGTTTACGTGTGAACATACACTTCTGATGTCATCTTTCTACTTAGCTTCTTGCTTATCTTGTCTTAGCATATGTCTACATACTTAGCATTTTTCATGTTGCATACATGATACATAGCATATAACACAGAGCACATCAACGAGTCTAATAGTCTAATCCTATTAGCTTGTGCTGTAGACGGTGTTGTACTTACTGTCTGTACTTTAGTTGTTACGCAGATCCTCGTCCAGTATCTGCTGCAGAACTCCTCCTGCTTGATTAAAGGATGTACGTCAGTCTTCAAGTCCATCTCCATTGTATGTTGGTTCTAACCAACATTTTTACGGGTTTTCGGCTATATGTCCCCCTAACGTAAAGCCTCTTGTAACCCTTAGGGTTATTTTGAAAAATCGTGTTGTATACTTAGCCCATTTAGAAAACATCGGGTTAGGTCGAACACCTACCCTTGGGCCTGTGTATAAACTTGTTATCTTGTCGGTCAACCGAATCAACCATTTTGTGAGCTAAAGTCAACCCTGTCGGGTCAACTCTGGGCTTTGGGGTGAAGCCCGGTAACTCGGGTGCTGAATCCCGGCTACAATACGTTCTACATTTTCCTTTGAAAACTTAGCTTAAAAATCCATTTCTTTGAAAACTTATACTTAAAACCTTTCATAAAGACTTAGCTTAATTTTCATAACTTTCTTTATGAAAATTTCGTGAATCTTGGCCTATATTTTTATAAATTGGTCGAGGGTCGGAAACTGCTTTTGGGACAGTTTCCGTGCTTGAAATCATGTGTTATGTCCGAAAATCATTTTTCCTAAGTTGGTTCTACAAAATTCGTGTACAGGATTTTGTTGAACCCTGCACCGTTTTCAGATTTTAGGTTATAGTTAAAAATTCGTTTTGATTGGAAAAGGTTTCCTTCACGAAAGTTCTAGCCCTCGAAGAGGTCTAAAACTTTCGTGTTTTACACATTTTCTGATTCCTTACCATTTGGTGTCAGTTTTAAATTGAAACCGAGCTTAACACAAAAACTGGGTCTTCTGACCCACCTACGGTTTTTCTTGGAAAAGTAGGCCTTTGGAGCCTTATTTTGGCAAAGTGCCCGCGAAGCCCCCTAGGAAACACCCTAGTCTACAACTTTCGTGTTTTACGTTTTGGCCAATTCGGCCTCTATCAGCCAACTGGGACGTTTTACCGAGGCTGTCTCCTGGGAACCCGAGAGACAGTTTCGGTTTTTACATTGCTTGTTATGGCCTAAGACGTTGGTTCTAGCTCGACCGCCCACTGCGGCAGTTAGGTTCATGGCAGGCAGCGCGTCTAACGTTCCCTTACGGCTAACTAAGCCAACCCTCGTGCTCGTGCAATCCACAAACCCGAGCCTAAATTGCCTAGGGATTGCACGGTTCCACTAACCAAGCATGCAACATAAATTTCTAGCAACCTAATTCATACAATCCATAGCATACAAGCATTCATAAAATCTGACCTAGAGGGGACATAAGCCTACAATCACCCTAGCATACATTCTAACAATTTCCGAGCACAAACCGAGCTCAAAATTTTCATGCACACACCACACAAGCCACTCGGCCACACAAGCACACACACGGCACACACATGCACATAGGGCAGAAAATTAACCAAGCATGGGCTTATGCCCTTACAACATTTTTGGCACGAAAAATACACATAAATCAAAGCTTGAAAACCAATTTAAAACTTGAGAAAAATTTCAGAATTATACCTCAACTAGTGTGGGTTTCGGCCCTTGGGGTTTGGACAACCGAAATGGCTCCTTGGCTGCCCCTTGGTTCTACCTCACGGCTGGTCCTCCTTGGCGCACCAAGCACCAGGCCGATGGTCCCTAGGGCTGGTTCCTCACTTCCCTCGGCCACACAAGGGGCTGCTAGCCCAAGCTGGAAAATTTTTCCTGCTTCCTTGCACAAACCCGAGAGCACACTAGAGGCACCAATAGCCTCAAAACTCTCACCCAAGCTCACCTGTTCACTCCTATGGCTCGGCTAACCACCCGAACCTTAGCCCCAATTTTTCCCTTGAAATTTTGGTCCTCCCTCACGGTTTCCCCTGCTCCTGGCCCACGGCAGTGGCTGCACCAATGGCCAGAAAATTTTCTTTCTCTCCCTCTCGGTTTCTAGTCTACCCGAAGGTTGGTTGGAAGGTTTGGCTCTTAAATTTTTTTCTGAACTTCCTCTCTCTCTTTCTCGGATTTGAGCTGAAAATTTGCAAGAGGTTGCTTGCTTTTTGTGAATAAAATGAATAGGAGAGAGAGCTCTATTTATAGACCTCTTGAAGAGCTTTGGAAAATATGATTTTGGCCCCTAAATTTTTCAAAGTTTAGCCTTGTTTCTATGAGAGATGGGCGGCAATTTAGGGGTGGAAACAACAAGATATGAGTTGTCTTGGACATGTGTCACACAACCATTGGGCCACCACACCAAGAGGATAAAACAAGGAGTGTTCTAGAAACTTTTCTTGAACAAAGCTTTGGTTTTTGGACTGAAAATCTTGAAACGTCGAGTTCAAAAATTTAAATTCCAATACTGTAAATATTATTTTACAGTTTTTGGATTTTTGACGTGCCGTCGGAAAATCGGGTCGAAAAATCTTTTTCTTGTTTTTTCAAACCCTTTTTGCCCTATGAACTCAATAAAATCGCTGGATTCTTAAATAGGATTTCCGGAGTCTCATTTTCATTATCTGTTAATAAAAATGAGTTTCTGCGATATTTTTCGTGAAAAGCTGATCTTAAAATTCATGATTCTCAATTTCGACCATTTTGGTCAAACGTTGACTTTTCGGGTCAATGGTTGACTTTTCGGTCAAAATTTTGACTTTTCATAAAATGATCAGTTTTCACTCCTTATCGTCCGAAATATCAGTTTTGAGTCTTTTTAAGCTATAAAAACCCATAATACACACATGAAAGTTCTGAACTGAACTTTTTCATAAAATTGCATAAACTGCACATGTTTAATTCTTTACAAGAATTGGTAGCATGAAAAACCAGATATCACAATCTACCCTCCTTAAAAATTTTCGTCCTCGAAAATTAAAACAACTCGGGGTAGTCTTTCTTCATCGCATCTTCTGGCTCCCATGTCGCCTCTTCGACCTTATGGTTTCGTCACAAAACCTTAACCATAAGTATAACCCTATTCCTCAAGACCTTATTTTCTCTATCGAGAATTCTGACAGGCTTTTCTTCATATGTCAGATCTGCCTGAACCTCCACTGGTTCCTGGCTAAGCACGTGAGAAGGATCGGGAACATACTTTTTCAGCATTGAAACATGGAATACGTCGTGCATTGAGGCTAATTCTGGCGGTAAAGCGAGCCTATACGCGACTTTTCCAATCCTCTCGAGAATCTCAATTGGTCCTGTATACCTTGGACTGAGTTTTCCCTTTTTACCGAACCGCATTACTCCTTTCATTGGAGCAATCTTGATGAAAACAGCATCCCCTACTTGGAATTCTAGCGGTCGTCGGCGTTTATCTGCATAGTTCTTCTGTCTGCTAAAGGCTATATCAAGTCTTTGCTTGATCTTCTTGATGTCTTTGGAGGTCTTTTCTATGAAGTCTGTGGTCTGCAGCTGTTTCTGCCCGACTTCTTGCCAATGAATCGGCGATCGGCACTTCCTTCCATACAAAGCTTCGAACGGAGCCATCCCTATTGAGGCATGGTAGCTGTTGTTGTATGAGAATTCTATCAATGACAGCTTTTCATCCCAATTTCCCTTGAAATCTAGGACGCATGACCTCAACATGTCTTCTAAAGTCTGTATGGTTCTCTCGGACTGTCCGTCGGTTTGGGGGTGAAAAGCAGTACTGAACTTCAGTCTTGACCCCATTGCAGCGTGAACACTCATCCAAAACCGCGACGTGAAACGCCCATCACGATCAGAGATGATCGATTTTGGGATTCCGTGATATCTGACAACTTGGGCTACATAAATTCCTGCTAATTTCTCCACGGAGTGAGTGGCTTTAATCGCAATAAAGTGCGCCGATTTGGTCAAACGATCAACAATGACCCAAATCGTGTCGTTTCCGCTCGAGGTTCTGGGCAGTCTGACTACAAAATCCATCGTGATTTGTTCCCATTTCCATTCCGGAAGCTCGATCTTTTGCAATTCTCCTCCTGTAAGTCGATGTTCGGCCTTAACTTTCTGACAAGTTAGGCACTTTGACACATATTCTGCTACCTGATTCTTCATGTTCGGCCACCAGTAGGTCTCTTTAAGATCCTTGTACATCTTGGAAGCTCCTGGATGTACTGAATACGGTGTTTGGTGTGCCTCCGACATTATCCGTTCCTTCAAATTCTTCACGTCAGGAACACAGATTCTCCCTCTAAAATGGAGTATGCCGTCATCAGATGTTCTGAATTCGTTACCCTTCTCACTAAAAAGTCTGGCTTTCAACAGTGAAGAGTCATTTTCTTGGTGTGCCTTGATGACGTCTAGCAGATCAGACTTGAGAATAAGCGAAGACAATCTCCCCGTTATCATTTCAAGGTTGAAATCCACAATCTCCTTTTGCAAGGGCTTAGGAAGTGCTCCAATAGACATCAGCATGCCTACTGACTTCCGACTTAGTGCGTCTGCCACCCTGTTTGCCTTACCAGGATGGTATAGGATTTCACAGTCGTAGTCCTTGACCAGTTCTAACCACCGTCTTTGCCTCATATTTAACTCCTTTTGAGTAAAAATATATTTGAGACTCTGGTGGTCAGTGTAGATCTCACACTTGTTTCCGTACAGATAATGTCTCCAAATCTTAAGAGCGAAAACTACTGCCGCCAATTCCAAGTCATGGGTAGGGTAGTTCTTCTCATGATTCTTCAGCTGTCGGGATGCATAGGCCACTACCCTCCCGTTCTGCATTAATACCGCTCCAAGCCCGTTCTTGGAGGCGTCACTGTATATCACAAAATTTCCTGCTTCCACATCAGGAATAATCAACACTGGTGCGCTCGTTAATTTCCTCTTAAGCTCTTGAAAGTTCTCCTGACATTTCTGAGTCCACTCGTACTTCTTCTCCTTCCGAGTGAGAGCTGTAAGAGGTGCTGCAATCTTCGAAAAACCTTCTACGAATCTCCTGTAGTATCCTGCCAACCCAAGAAAACTTCTGACCTCCGTAACATTCCTGGGTCCTGACCATGAGCTAACTGCTTCTACTTTAGTCGGATCTACAGAGATTCCTTCCTTCGTCACCACGTGCCCCAAAAAATGAACTTTTTTCCAGCCAGAATTCACACTTCGTGAATTTGGCATACAGCTGATGCTGTCTCAACATCTCCATCACCAGTCTCAGGTGCTGCTCATGTTCTTCCTGGGACCTCGAGTATATCAGGATGTCATCGATAAAAACGATCACAAACTTATCCAAGTAGTCCCTGAATACTCGGTTCATCAGATCCATAAATGCAGCTGGGGCATTTGTCAATCCAAAGGGCATCACCAAAAACTCATAGTGCCCGTAACGAGTCCTGAAGGCTGTTTTCGAGACGTCTGACTCCTTAATCCGGAGTTGATGATAGCCTGAGCGCAGATCAATCTTTGAGAAGACTGTTGCTCCCCTGAGCTGGTCGAACAGATCGTCTATCCTTGGGAGAGGATATTTGTTCTTGATGGTGATCTTGTTCAACTCCCTATAGTCTATGCACATTCGCAACGATCCGTCCTTCTTCTTCACAAACAGGACAGGTGCTCCCCATGGGGAATGGCTCTGCTTGATGAATCCCTTGTCCAACAACTCTTGTAGTTGCACTTGAAGCTCTCTGAGCTCTGCGGGTGCCATCCTATATGGAGCTTTTGATACCGGTGCAGCTCCGGGTATCAACTCGATTTCGAAAGAAATCTCCCGCTCTGGAGGCAATCCTGGTAACTCTTCTGGGAATACGTCCACATATTCCCTGATAATAGGAACATCTCCCGGCATCAACTCTTTCTCTTGATTCCTATCCACCATGTTAGCTAAATATCCTTGACACCCATTAGCTAACATTTTCCAGGCCCTTATGGCTGACACCAACTTGGTGGTGGAATTTCTAGGTTGCCCCTGAAAATTAAACTCATCCTTCCCATCGAGGCTGAACGAAATGCGGCGTCTCCGGCAATCGATCCTAGCGTTATATCTTCCCAAAAAGTCCATCCCCAAGATCACATCGAAATCATGAAGTTTGATTGCGATGAGATCTGCAATTAATTCTCTGCCATTTATTCTGATGGGAACATTTTGGATCCAGAAGTTGGACCACAAAATTTCACCGGATGGTAAAGAAGCATTGAAAGGTTGTTTTACTCTCTTAACACTGCCTCCTAGCTTTTGAGCAAATTCTAGTGATATAAACGAGTGCGTAGCGCCGGAATCAAATAAGGCAATGACATCATAGGTGGTGATAGAAATCTGACCTGTCACCACGTGTGACGTCCCTGCCTCTGCATCCCCTTTTGTATAAGCATAGATTCGGGCTAGAGGTTCTGGCGCTTCTATTCTGCCTTGAATCACTGCTGGTCCCTCCAGCCTAGCCTGTACCGCATGAATCTGTCTCTGGTTGGAATTGCGGTTCTGGTATTGCTGCTGTTGATTCTGATGTTGAGGTTGGGGGTTCTGATTGTTCTGAGGGCAATTCTTGGCAAAATGTCCCTCTTTGCCACAAAGGTAGCAGGCATTTGACCCTTTTCTACACACTCCAGGGTGCTTCTTTCCGCAGGTGTCACAAATAGGGTAAGTGACATTATTACCGTCGTTTCCTCGGTTGTTCTTCTTCTGCGAAAAACTTCTTCTGCTGTCCCTGGCCATTAAAGTTTCCTTTCCTTTTGTTCTTCCCAGACTGTTTGGGACTTTGGCCAGAGCCACTTGCTTGACCCTTTGTGTTGGCTTCTGTACCCTGGCGGGGTTGGTTCGTCTTAGCAGCAGCTTTTTCCTCTTTCCGGGTTTTAAAGATCTGGGCCCTTGCTTCTTTATCCCGGTTTATCCAGTACTCAGCCCTAACAGCCCTGCTAACACATTCTGACACAGTCTCTGGCGGACTGTTGCCGGTGCTGACTAGTTTCGCAATGTCTGTGCGAAACATTCTCATCATCAACCGGACTTTCTCTTCTTCATTCGGTACCAACTTGGGGCATAGGCGAGCTAGCTGTTCAAACCTTTTCACTGCATCCATGACTGATAGTGATCCTTGTCTGAAATTTGTGAATTCATCCTGCTGCACTGCAAGGACTTCTCTATTGTAGTACATTGTGTGGAACTCATGAACAAAGTCCTGCCAGGTCATGGCCATCACATCTCTTCGTGCCTCTACTGTTGTCCACCAGTGCCTTGCATCCTTCTTGAGCGCGAAGGAGGCACATAAGACTTTCTCCTGCTCAGTAAGCCTCATGAAATTCAGAATGACCTGAATGTCAATCAGCCAATTATCTGCAGCAATCGGGTCTGTAGATCCCTCGAACTCCGGAGCCTTCATGCGTCTGAAGCGCTCGTATAACATGTCTTCCCGAACTGCTGGTGGATTCGCTGGCATGGCAGCTGGTGCCACAGGAATTTCTGCAGGTGGAGGCACTGCTGGCTGGGCCTCTGGTTGCACATTTACATTTGGTACCGGAGGTACCATTGGCGGTACTGGCGGAACCGGCTGTGGTGCCGCTTGAACTTGCGGAGCTTGGTTCATCCGCTCTAACTATCCTCTAAATCTTGCAATCTCTTGCTGCTGTTCTTGCAGCTGTCATTGTAAATCCATCATCAGCGTTATCATATCCGGCTGGGGCGGATCTTCTGGTGCATCAGCAGAGGTGTTACCTCTTGTACGAACCATCTTTATAATCCTAATATAGGAAAAAGAAATATTATCAATACCCTTCTTCCCATACATATCTTATCTTCTCATCTTATCATGCACTGCATTCATGACATCACATAAACATACATATCATAGCATAGCATATACATACTTAATACAGCATAACATACATACTTAACATGACATCATAACATATCATAACATATCTTGTCATATATCCCGTGATTCGCACGGTCCCTTTTAGTACAAAAGCAAGGGTACATATCATGTCAAAAGTACATACTGTACAAACTTCTTACTGTCATATATACAACATAATGTACATATTTTTACATTAAAACGGACAGAGTTTCGGATGGAAGTGGCTACCACTTGCCATCCTACATATATATACAACCTAATCACCGAATACAAAAGAACTATATAAACGGTCCTAACAAAAGAAAATACAAAATCGACCTAACCTAGTCGGTGTCGTCGACGGTGCTGATCGAGGTATCTGAATCGGAAAGTACTATTACCGGATCAGGGGCGTCCTCATCGGGAATCTCGTCGGGATCGTCAAAGGGAATCTCCTCGGGATCCTCCCACTCATCGTATGCGTCCTCATCGTCCATATTATCCTCGTCATCGCTAGACAGAACGATGACTGGTGGATCCTCGTGCTCGGGCGGCTCTATAGGTACGCAATCGTCTTCCGAGTCATCATCGGCATCCATCGCGTCTGCATCGGCTGGAGCAGGTGCCTCAGGTATCGGGTCCTCTTCCAAAGGCCCTACCTCGTACTGAGGGTCCTCATCCTCATCATCAGTGCCCGGAGCCTGGCCCTCGGCCACGTGCTCGGTGGCAGACGTAGTCTGAGCCCTCGTCTCGGCCTCTAGGATATCGTCATAATAACTACCGAGGACCATCTGACTGGTCGGTGTCGGAACAAACTGCCGAACATGCTGTGGTATACCGTTCCTGAGGAGTAACAACGCCTGGAGCTCATGATCGGCCAAATCCTGAGGAATATGGGGAAGCATCATCTCCTGAAACCTCCAACAATAGTGGCTCATCGTCTCCCCCGGATACGCGTGCCAATCCTGAGACAGTCTCTGATATCGAGCCTGTCTCATGTCTCTATAGATGGCGGGGTCACGGACTGGCTCTCCCGATCCCCTGGCTGGCAGTGGTCCATACCGGGTCATCACCACTGCGTAGAAGTGTGCCCAGGTGCGACTCGGCAACTGTGGCTCTCCTATCGTAACCCACTATATCCTGGCGTCGCCGCTCAAACATCTGCTGGCGAGCGTAACCTGTAGGTGCTCCTCTATATGGCACATAGCGAACGTCTGCTTCATGTCATGTAGCCACGTCTCTATGGACATCGAGCGTCGGGTGCTATCAAAATACGTCGTCTGTGATCGATAGAAGGCTACCACCGCGTCTCGATCCCTCTTGACTTGCTGAGGATCCATGATGCCGCGTCTACTCCATACAATACCATCATAAATCATAAAACACATACATAAAACAATACATAAGCAATTAAATCTAAACTTACTTGCAATGGTGGAGGCGATGTCAGGCAACTGTAAAATCGTGTCGCGAGGAAACCGCTCTGATACCAACTTTTGTAACGCCCCACCTAGCGTAGGCCGTTACCCGTGCTTGCATACATACATTCGTAACATAAACTTACTTACTTAGCTTGTAAAAACACAGCGGATTTTTTTTTTTTTTTTTTACAGTACACAAAGCTATGTACATACTCAAAATACTGTTTCTGTGCATAACATACTAATTGCTACTTATAAAAAGTATCTTGTCTTTTATAAGTATATACCACAGAAAAATGCGTAGCGGCTCCATATACCACGATTTTACATTGCTTGACCCGCTACTCCCCACCGCATCAAGATCAGCTGACAGGCGACTTACCTACAGCACAAACTCAAAACCGTGAGCTTAAAGCCCAGTAAGTACAACTCCTAAGCCGTAAAACAATTAACAATAATATAACATTTAACACATAATAACATAACATATCATACATAGCATACTTAACATACATAACATACATAACATACATAACATACTTAGCATACATATACCACTTAGCATGCATAGGTCATCTTATGCTTCATTATCTTTCATTATATCTTATGGGCCCTTAATCTACGTGTTCGTATCCGGCGCGCGACTATGAATTGTCTGGGGCGGCCAAACCAATTCCAGTTCAATTCACAGTCCGACCCGACCTGACGCGGGTGGAACGACACGGCTCTTAATTTCTTACTTAACCTTGTTTACGTGTGAACATACACTTCTGATGTCATCTTTCTACTTAGCTTCTTGCTTATCTTGTCTTAGCATATGTCTACATACTTAGCATTTTTCATGTTGCATACATGATACATAGCATATAACACAGAGCACATCAACGAGTCTAATAGTCTAATCCTATTAGCTTGTGCTGTAGACGGTGTTGTACTTACTGTCTGTACTTTAGTTGTTACGCAGATCCTCGTCCAGTATCTGCTGCAGAACTCCTCCTGCTTGATTAAAGGATGTACGTCAGTCTTCAAGTCCATCTCCATTGTATGTTGGTTCTAACCAACATTTTTACGGGTTTTCGGCTATATGTCCCCCTAACGTAAAGCCTCTTGTAACCCTTAGGGTTATTTTGAAAAATCGTGTTGTATACTTAGCCCATTTAGAAAACATCGGGTTAGGTCGAACACCTACCCTTGGGCCTGTGTATAAACTTGTTATCTTGTCGGTCAACCGAATCAACCATTTTGTGAGCTAAAGTCAACCCTGTCGGGTCAACTCTGGGCTTTGGGGTGAAGCCCGGTAACTCGGGTGCTGAATCCCGGCTACAATACGTTCTACATTTTCCTTTTGAAAACTTAGCTTAAAAATCCATTTCTTTGAAAACTTATACTTAAAACCCTTTCATAAAAGACTTAGCTTAATTTTCATAACTTTCTTTATGAAAATTTCGTGAATCTTGGCCTATATTTTTATAAATTGGTCGAGGGTCGGAAACTGCTTTTGGGACAGTTTCCGTGCTTGAAATCATGTGTTATGTCCGAAAATCATTTTTCCTAAGTTGGTTCTACAAAATTCGTGTACAGGATTTTGTTGAACCCTGCACCGTTTTCAGATTTTAGGTTATAGTTAAAAATTCGTTTTGATTCGGAAAAGGTTTCCTTCACGAAAGTTCTAGCCCTCGAAGAGGTCTAAAACTTTCGTGTTTTACACATTTTCTGATTCCTTACCATTTGGTGTCAGTTTTAAATTGAAACCGAGCTTAACACAAAAACTGGGTCTTCTGACCCACCTACGGTTTTTCTTGGAAAAGTAGGCCTTTGGAGCCTTATTTTGGCAAAGTGCCCGCGATGCCCCCTAGGAAACACCCTAGTCTACAACTTTCGTGTTTTACGTTTTGGCCAATTCGGCCTCTATCAGCCAACTGGGACGTTTTACAGAGGCTGTCTCCTGGGAACCCGAGAGACAGTTTCGGTTTTTACATTGCTTGTTACGGCCTAAGACGTTGGTTCTAGCTCGACCGCCCACTGCGGGAGTTAGGTTCATGGCAGGCAGCGCGTCTAACGTTCCCTTACGGCTAACTAAGCCAACCCTCGTGCTCGTGCAATCCACAAACCCGAGCCTAAATTGCCTAGGGATTGCACGGTTCCACTAACCAAGCATGCAACATAAATTTCTAGCAACCTAATTCATACAATCCATAGCATACAAGCATTCATAAAATCTGACCTAGAGGGGACATAAGCCTACAATCACCCTAGCATACATTCTAACAATTTCCGAGCACAAACCGAGCTCAAAATTTTCATGCACACACCACACAAGCCACTCGGCCACACAAGCACACACACGGCACACACATGCACATAGGGCAGAAAATTAACCAAGCATGGGCTTATGCCCTTACAACATTTTTGGCACGAAAAATACACATAAATCAAAGCTTGAAAACCAATTTAAAACTTGAGAAAAATTTCAGAATTATACCTCAACTAGTGTGGGTTTCGGCCCTTGGGGTTTGGACAACCGAAATGGCTCCTTGGCTGCCCCTTGGTTCTACCTCACGGCTGGTCCTCCTTGGTGCACCAAGCACCAAGCCGATGGTCCCTAGGGCTGGTTCCTCACTTCCCTCGGCCACACAAGGGGCTGCTAGCCCAACCTGGAAAATTTTTTCCTGCTTCCTTGCACAAACCCGAGAGCACACTAGAGGCACCAATAGGCCTCAAAACTCTCACCCAAGCTCACTTTGGTTCACTCCTATGGCTCGGCTAACCCACCCAAACCTTAGCCCCAATTTTTCCCTTGAAATTTTGGTCCTCCCTCACGGTTTTCCCCTGCTCCTGGCCCACGGTAGTGGCTGCACCAATGGCCAGAAAATTTTCTTTCTCTCCCTCTCGGTTTCTAGTCTACCCGAAGGTTGGTTGGAAGGTTTGGCTCTCAAATTTTTTTCTGAACTTCCTCTCTCTCTTTCTCGGATTTGAGCTGAAAATTTGCAAGAGGTTGCTTGCTTTTTGTGAATAAAATGAATAGGAGAGAGAGCTCTATTTATAGACCTCTTGAAGAGCTTTGGAAAATATGATTTTGGCCTCTAAATTTTTCAAAGTTTAGCCTTGTTTCTATGAGAGATGGGCGGCAATTTTAGGGGTGGAAGACAACAAGATATGAGTTGTCTTGGACATGTGTCACACAACCATTGGGTCACCACACCAAGAGGATAAGAACAAGGAGTGTTCTAGAAACTTTTCTTGAACAAAGCTTTGGTTTTTGGCTGAAAATCTTGAAACGTCGAGTTCAAAAATTTAAATTCCAATACTGTAAATATTATTTTACAGTTTTTGGATTTTTGACGTGCCGTCGGAAAATCGGGTCGAAAAATCTTTTTCTTGTTTTTTCAAACCCTTTTTGCCCTATGAACTCAATAAAATCGCTGGATTCTTAAATAGGATTTCCGGAGTCTCATTTTCATTATCTGTTAATAAAAATGAGTTTCTGCGATATTTTTCGTGAAAAGCTGATCTTAAAATTCATGATTCTCAATTTCGACCATTTTGGTTAAACGTTGACTTTTCGGGTCAACGGTTGACTTTTCGGTCAAAATTTTGACTTTTCATAAAATGATCAGTTTTCACTCCTTATCGTCCGAAATATCAGTTTTGAGTCTTTTTAAGCTATAAAAACCCATAATACACACATGAAAGTTCTGAACTGAACTTTTTCATAAAATTGCATAAACTGCACATGTTTAATTCTTTACAAAGAATTGGTAGCATGAAAAACCAGATATCACAATGGTGGCCCTATCAAGAAGTGACACATGTCCATGCCAACTCATTCCTTGGTGTCTTCCACCCCCTTTGATGGCCGGACTTAGCCCCCTCCACAAGGCTAAAGATCCAAAAATTTAGGGGTCAAATTAGAATCTTAAAAAGTCTTCAAGAGGTCTATAAATAGGAGAGCTCCTTAATTCATTTTATTCACAAACTCTAGTGAAGCTCTTGCAAAATTTCTGCACAACCAAGGCCGAGAGAGAGAAAGAGAGAGTTCAGAAAAATTTTGTGAACCAAACCTCACCATCTTGCTTCGGGTAGACCCTAGGAGCCGAGGGAAAGAAAGAAAAAAATTTTCTGGCAGCTTGTTCAGCCCCTTGCCGTGGGTCTTGGTGCAGGGGAAACCGAGAGAGAGACTAAAAAAATTTGAGGCAAAAAAAGTTGAGCCAAAAGTTCAGGTGGACTAGTGAACCAAGAGAGTGAGTTGAGTGAACTTTGAGGCCTGATTTTGCCTCTAGAGAAGCCTCGGGTAAGTGGCTTGGAGGAGAGAAAAAAATTTTCAGCCTTGGGCCAAGTGACCCTAGTGTGGCCGAGCAAGCCAAGGAGCGGCTCTAAGGACCAAAAAATTTGGTGCTTGGTGCACCTAGGAGCAGTAGCCGAACCATAGGATCAAGGGGGGAGCTAGGAGCCAACTCGGTTTGTCCAAACCCTAAGGGCCGAACCACACACCATTGAGGTAAAATTCTAAAATTTTTCTCAAGCTTTTAATTTGGTTTTTAAGCTTTGATTTATATGTATTTTGTGCCAAAAATGTGTAAGGGCATAAGCCCATTGCATGTGTTAATTTATGCCCTATGTGCTTGATGTGCCGTGTGTGGTGGTTAGGCTAGCCGAGTGATCGGTTTGATTTGGTGCATGCGATTTAAGCTCGGTTTTGTGCTTGATATTGCTAGATGGCATGCTAGGGTTTATTTAGGGCTTTATGTCCCCATTAGGTCAGATTTATTTATGTATGAATGATTTAAAGTTTTATGAACTAGGATGCTAGAGTATGTATGTTGTATGCAAGCTAGAGGAACCGTGCAACCCTAGGCAATTAGGTTCGGTTTGGCGGGTTGCACGAACACGTGGGATGACTTGGTAAGCCTTTAAGGGACGCTAGACGCGCTGCATGTTGTTGACCTATCTCCCGAAGTAGTCGGTCGAGCTAGAACCCTCGCCCTAGGACGTAACAATAAACCTAAAAACTGAAACTGCCTCTCGGGTTCCCAGGAGACAGTCTCGGTAAATCGTCACAGTTGGCCGATAGAGGCCGAATGGGCAAAAATGTAAAACACGAAAGTTGTAGATTAGGGTGTTTCCTAGGGGGTGACGCGGGCACTTTGCCAAAATAAGGCTCCAAAGGCCTACTTTTTCAAGAAAAACCGTAGGTGGGTCAGAAGACCCAGTTTTCATGTTAAGTTCGTTTTCGATTTAAAACTGGTACCAAACGGTAAAGAATCAGAAAATGTGTAAAACACGAAAGTTTTAGAACTCTTTGAGGGCTAGAACTTTCATGAAGGAAACTTTTTCCAACTGAAAATAGATTTTTAATTACAACCTAAAATCTGAAAACTGCGCAGGATTCAACAAAATCTTGTGCATGATTTTGTAGAACCAAATTAGGAAAAATTATTTTCGGACTCAAAACGTTATTTCAAGCACGGAAACTGTCCCAAAAGCAGTTTCCGACCCTCGGACATTTTATGAAAATATAGGCCAAGATCTACGAAATTTTTTAAGAAAGCAAGTCATGAAAATTAAGTTTTAAGCTAAGTTTTTATGAAAAGGATTTTTAAGCTCAAGTTTTCAAAGAAAAGGATTTTAAGCTAAGTTTTTCAGAGGGAATTGTAGAACGTAAGGTAGCCGGGATTTAGCACCCGAGTTACCGGGCTTTGCCCCGAAGCCCAGAGTTGACCCCAAGAGGGTTGACTTTAGCACTCGAAATGGTTGACTTTGGTTGACCTATTAAGAATTAAGTTTTTAACACAAGCCCTAGGGTAGGTTTCGACCTAACCCAAATATTTTATAAATGGGCTAAGTACATGGAAAGATTTTTCAACATAACCCTCTAGGTTACAAATGACTTCACGTTAGGGGGACATATAGCCGAAAACCCGCATGAATGTTGGTTAGTACCAACATACGGTAAAGATGGACTAGAAGACTGACGTACGTCCTTTAATCAAGCAGGAGGAGTCCTGCAGCGGAGCTCGGAAGAGGATCTGCAAAACAACTGAAGTACAGACAGTAAGTACAACACCGTCTACAGCACAAGCTAATAGGGTTATACTATTAGACTCGATGATGTGCTCTGTGTTATCTGCTAAGTAACATGTATGCAACATGAAAAATGCTAAGTATATAGTTATATGCTAAGACAAGATAAGAAAGAATCAAGTTAGAAAGATGACATCAGAAATGTATGTTCACACGTAAACAAGTTAAGTAATAAAATAAGAGCCGTGTCGTACCACCCGCACCAGGTTGGGTTGGACTGTGGATTGAACTGGAATTGGTTTGGCCGCCCCAGACAATCCATAGTCGCGTGCCGGATACGAACACGCAGACTAAGGGCCCATAAGATATAAGGAAGATAATGAAGCATAATATGACCCGTGCATGCTATATGTTATGCTAAGTATGTTATGTATTGTATGCTATGTATATGCCATGTAATGTTATATGTTATGTAAGTTGTTATGTTTTAAATGTCATATTGTTATTATTTTTGTTACGGCCTAGGAGTTGTACTTACTGGGCCTTAAGCTCACCGTTTTGAGTTTGTGCTGTAGGTAAGTCGCCTGTCAGCTGATATTAATGCGGTGGGGAGTAGCGGGTCAAGCACTGTAAATCGTGGTATATGGAACCGCTACGCAATCCTTGAGTGGTATATATTTTTGAGAGACAAGAAACGTTTTATAAGTATTAGTTAATATGTTATGCACAGAAACAATATTTTAAGTTATGTACATAGTTTTGTGTACTATAAAAAAAAAAATCCGCTGTGTTTTACAAGCTAAGAAAGTAAGTAAGCTTTATGTTATGAATGTATGTATGCAAGCAAGGGTAACGGCCTACGCTAGGTGGGTCGTTACAGTTGTATTTCCCCAGGAAATCCATACCCAAAATGACGTCGTAGTTGTATAGGTCAATGATGATCAAGTTGACATACATTTCTCTACCACATATAATTATTGGAACATGACGTATCCAATAATCAGAAAACAAAATTTCCCCGGAAGGCAATGCAGTTCTGAAAGTTCTTCCAATTCTATCACTTCCTCTACCTAGTTTCTTAGCAAACTTAGGTGACGTGAATGAATGCGTAGCTCCAGAATCAATTAGCACTTAAGCATCTTGTTGGGCAAAAGGAAGCTGACCTGTCACCACAGTGGATGGTCCAGCTTGAACATCTTCCTCAGTGTAAGCATAAATGCGTCCTTGAGGTTCCGGAGCTTCAAGTCTGTCTTGAGAAATTGCAGGCCCTTCGAGCTTCATCTGTGCTGCGTGAAGCTGATACCCCTGACCTTTCTGATGGTTCTGCGGATTCTGGGGGTTAGCATTGCAGTTTCTAGCATAGTGGCCTTCCTTGCCACACAAAAAGCAACGATTCGTTCCAGCACGGTAATCTCCCGTATGCTTCCTCCCACATTTCTGACAAGTGGGATAAAAGTTGTTATCAGAGACATTCTTTTTTCTGGGGAAAATTCTGTTGATTCCCCTGTCCTCCTGCATTCCATTTCCTTTTCTGTTGATTGTTGCCATACTGCTTGTTGTTGCTGTGTTGACCAGAAGGTCCTTCTTGACCTTTTCGTTGTGGAGTTGGGCCTGGTCTTGCTTGATTCTGCTTAGCTTGAGCCTTCTCTTCTTTCTTATCCTTCCAGAACTTAGCCCGTTGTTCTCTGTTCTGACCTACCCAATACTCAGCCCGAATCGCCCGGCTGACACATTCAGTGACGGTGATTGGTGGATAGGGACCACTGCTAATCACTACCGCCAAATCCGAGCGGAACATCCTCATCATCTTTCTCACTTTGTCCCTCTCGGAACTAATAAGGTGAGGGCAGAGACGTGCTAGCTGTTCGAACTTTTTGACAGCTTCGGCTACCGACAGATTACCCTGGCGAAAATTATTAAACTCGTTTTGCTGAGCTTCCATGACCTCAGTGTTGAAGTATTTCTCCTGAAATTCATCCACAAAGTCCTCCCAAGTCATTTGAGTAACATCTCGTCGGATCTGGACTGTTTCCCACCAGAAACGAGCATCTTTCCTTAACATAAAGGATGCGTAGAGAACTTTCTATTGATCATTGAGCTTGAGGAAGTTCAGGATAACCTGGAGGTCAATCAACCAGTTGTCGGCCTCTATCGGATTTGTCGATCCTTCAAATTCGAGTGCCTTCATACACCGAAATTTGTCATACAATTCTTCCAGAGTTCGAACCAGAGGTGCCGGCGGAACAGCTACCGGTGCAACAGGCACTTCAGGGGCTATAGGGTTTTCTGGAATTACCGGGTCAGCATCTGGAATTTCCGGTGTAGCAGGCTGATTCACAGGTACTGGTGGTACCCTGGCATCAGGAGGTCCCTGATTCTACTGAGCTAATTGAGCTCTAAGCCCACCTATCTCTTGCTGTTGGGCTAACATCATCTGTCTCAGTTCATTCATCTGGGCCGCAAGATCGACGTCTTGGGTCTGTGCCGTTCTACGCTTTGGTGGCATGGTTCTACATGAAGAAAAACTTATGAAGTAAGCTTCTTATGAAATCATGTTTCTTGTAAAGAACCATAATCTTAATTCCATATCATAACATAATTACGGAACACATCTGAATCCATTATAACCTTGTTCATATCTGCTTCATAACATGAGCACATAATTATAACATTTAGGAAGACGTAAAACTTTTCCATCAGGTTCATACGTCACTTAATTGCCACCACCAAGCAAAGGCACCACCCAACGTCATCCCCGTATCCAATTCCATAGTGTAAGAAGTTCCTAACATGACCATCGATGAGAGATAGTTACTACACATGTAAGATCTTAACTAATTCTAAGTATAAGAAAATAACTTAACTTACTTGGGCCGTTGTGGAAGCGATGTGAGGCAGAGTGAAGTAGGCTGGCAGGATACCGCTCTGATATCAAACTGTAACGCCCGCACCTACGTAGGGCCGTTACCATACATACTTAAACTACTTATTGGTTTTCAATAGCTTAAACTTACTTAGAAATTTGAGAATAATTTTTTTTAAAACATATGTAAGTAGAGGAGTTCACATAGTAAACCTGTCATATATATGCATACTGAAAAGTAAATACATACTCAAGTCTTCAAACTTCATATTTACATAATTTTATTTTAAACTATATATATATATATACGTATCATCAAAAGCTTGCGGATAATTTGCGTAGTGGTATCCCACACCACCCTTCACTCGCCACATCGTCCACATGGCCCATCAATCAAGCTGCAAGCTTCTTACCTACAGTATGAAATATACTAGTGAGCTTTCACCCAATAAGTACAAACATAATCTCACAAAGCATAACAAATGTCGTGCAACTTATGCATGAACCAATTATGCACAATTATGAATCTTTTATTAACTTGAACTTATTATCTTTCTTAACTTATGGACCCCTTGTGTACGTACCAAAAGCGCGCAATCCTCAGAACGTCAGGGTTTGCAAGGCCCTTAACAATTCTGGGAACATAAACATAACATAATCCTTCACGATCTAGCGAAAGGTTGATTATCATATACCCTCACGTATTATCGAGAGGTTGATAATCTAAACTTAAACTTGAAAGATATATCCTCCAACTAGTGGGAGGTTGGTACGACACCTTACTTATCTTATCTTATCTTACCATGTGGTTTAATATTAGTGAACATGCCTCGTGATGTCATTATAAAATAATATTAACCATAACATGGCATACCTTAGTATAACATGGCATATCTTAACATAGCATGACATATCTTAACATAGCATGGCATATCATAGTATGACATAACATATCGTAGCATAACATAGCATAGCATAGTATAGCATAGCATATCATAGAAACATGTCATATACTTAAAAATAGCTTACTATCTTTCATACTGTAGGTGAGGTTTGTACTTACTTCTTTTATTATGTCCGATAATGTATGGTTTCAAGTCCGGACATAATGGCAGGTTACCCCCTGCTATAATAAAGAACATAGGATAATGATCCTAATCAACATCCTAACATGTTCTTAGTCATATGTCCCCTTCACAACTCATGATAATTTAGTGGGTTACTACAAGTAACCCTAATATTTCGTATCATTAACCTTGGATGATACCCTATTAGGTTACATAGGGTAACCTTGTAAGCTAAGCCCATACACACATGCTTAGGGCTAGATCATTATCCAACTCTTGGACTTCGTCATAATCCCATAACCTACTAGGTTATTATTGGTCACCTTGGGTCTTACCACCTTGATACAATATTGGGTAACCCTTGGTCTTATTAATTTGATACCATGTTGGGTTACATTCAATAACCTTTAGTCTTACTAACCTTGGTGTTACATTGGGTTACATTGGGTAACCCTTAGGGTGACTTATCTTAAGTTAACCCTTATTGGGTTACTAAGGTCCAACTATGGGGAAACCTATTAAGTGACTATTGGTAACCCTGGGTTTTGGACCCAGTGCTATAGTTCGGGTGTACTACCTGATTATTGGTGGTAATCTATATACTTACCCTAATTTTAAAAAAACCTAAGCCTATAGTTCCGCTTGTTTTCTTTAGAAAATATAGGTGTTTTTACCACCTTTTTACAAAAATCCTCTTTATTTTTCTTATAAAAATTTGCGTTTTCTTGACAAAATATTTGAAAATGTTATTAAGCGTTGGAACTTCCTTTGGAACAGTTCCTGCAGTCAAATTATCAGTTTTGGTTCAAAAATACCAAACCCTTACATTGTTCTGGAAAATCCTGTACATGAATCTACTGTTTCCTGCACAGTCTTTATAAACTTAGTTATACTTAAAAATCTAGGCAGAATTTGAAAAATATATCTGCATGAAACTTTTAGATTTCAAAAAATTCTAAAACTTTCATGTTTTATGAAAAACCCAGTTCTGACTCTACCCCTTTCATTTTCTCCTTGAAATACAACTGGACGTGCATAGAAGTCTGGGCATGTCATCCTTGGGATTTCATAAAAACGGAGGCCGTTGGAGCCTCATTTTGAAAAACTGTGGGTGCTGTGCCCTAGGAAAAATTGTTCCGAACAACTTTCATGTTTTGAGTTTTTCCAAATTCGGCCTCTAAAGGCCTCAAAATTCACTTTTTAGAAAACTCGTCAGGATTTACCCGAACCTGGCAGTTTTTCGGTTTAGAGTTCGTTTTACGTCCTAAACGTGAAACATAGCTCAACCAGCCACCGCGGGAGCTCTAATACACACATGCAGCGGTTTTCTAACGTGAATTTTCTTTAAACACATTTTCTAACATTGCCATGCAAGCCTAATCAACATTGGATCAATTAGGTTGCATGATTTGGGTTGTATCAAGTATATCAAGCATTATCATCACATTCTAGCAGCCTAGCATAAAATTTTCATCCCCAAACACCCTAGGGCAAATCAGGGGACATACCATTGACCAACATTTAGCATGCAAATCACAAATTTAAAGCAAGCATGCAAAATAAAATCAAACCACCGCTAATCTAGTTCAAGCACAACCCTAGATTCCTAACTTTGGGCACAAATTAAATTGAGCTTATTCTCATACAATTTTAACGTGAAATACATGTAAACTTCAAATTGAAAGCTTAATTGAAAAAGATAAAGGTCTAGAGAGGTTTACCTTGGTTTAAAACACAAGTTGGGGCTAGGGTTGGTTCACCAAAAATTTCTCCCCCTTAGACCTCCCTATGGCCGGTCCCTTTGTGCCCAAATTGCACCAAGATTTGTGGCTGATTTTGGGTGGCTGTAAGCACTCAATACTAAGCATTCCTCAACACAAATTTTGGTCACTCTCTCACCCTCTTACAGCCGGCTTTAGAGCTCCAAAAACTGAGCACAAGCTGCCCAAAAAAACTGGTTTGAACACTAGTAGCAATCTCACACTATAAGCGCCAAAACCCCTAACTTTTTTGAATTTTTTCTTCATTCAAACTCACCCTTGGATTTACAGATTTTTGGAGGGGGAAAATGGGCAGAGCTTGGCTGTATTTTCTGATTTTTTTGAAGCCAAAACCGACTGCCATGGGGGGGGGGGCTATTTATAGGCAAAAATTTGGGGCACTTTTTGAAATATTTTTAGTTCTCTTTTAAAAAAATCCCATAAACTATTCTTAATTGAATTTTTGCCCCTCCAAGTCCGGCCACCTCATGCTCTAGACACTTCCAAGATTATCTAATAATTTTCTAAATTTTTAATAGAGCCTTCATGATGTCATAATTAAAAAGGTGATGACATAAGCACTTTTAAGGCCTTGTTTGGCTTTTTCTCTTAAAAGCAGTTCACTTTTTATTCAACACAGATATTTTTGGTACTGAGGTCACTAATATACCATACTGTGGCATAGCATAACAGTCCAAAATTTATCTATGTAAAAATGAATAGTACAAAAAATTTTCTTTTTGCTTAAAACTTTTTGGCCCAAAAATACCTATTTATTGTGCTTGATTTTTCTAGGGTGATTTTATTTCTCATTCACATTGTCTTGATCATAATTTTAGTTTTTGCAGTATATTTTTCATACCGCTCATCATATATCTGTGTGGTCAACTCTTTTACCACTTTTGATCAACCTTTGACTTCCTTGACCAACTTTGACTTCTTTGGTCAACTTTTGACTTTCTTTAATTTTCTTGGTTAAACTTTGACCAACATGAAATTATGGAATTTTTCACCCCTTTTGTTTGAAAAATCACATACTTGACTAATCAACGGCTTATTGAGTCTCATAGTTAATTAAATGAGAACTCAAACATTTACTGTTAAAATTATGAATTTCACCTTGATACTCATAATTTTTTCGTGAAGCATCGTATAGGTATATAGTATAAACTTAATTTTCATGAAACACTGCGTAAACACATAATACGGGTTTAAATTTCTTATGTACAAGGAAATCATGAGTCCGTGTAAAATTTTTTGGTTATTACAATGTGGCCCGGTGTATTTGAGGTGGATGTATCCTTTTGAAAGGTACATAAAGGTTTTGAAGGGATATGCGAAGAACCGAAATAGGCTGGAGGGTTGTATAGTGGAAAACTACATAGCCGAGAAATCAGTTGAATTTTGCTCTGAGTATTTGTCAAACGCGGACCCAATAGGGTTGCCAACAAGTGGGCTAGTTACCTCGAAAGGACTATCCATGGCCGTTCATTCATCAGTAAATCAAAATGAATAGGAAAAAGCTTGTTTGTATGTTTTGCACAATGCTAAGGAAATGGAGCCATTCTTTCAAGTTCATATGGCGGAAATAAGAGCTACGAATCCAAGAAAAGGAAGAAGTGAGAAGTGGATTCAAGATGAGCAGAATCGGACATTTTGGAAGTGGATAAGAAAATATTTGCATACGAAGCGTGGCGTTTCACAAGACGTAATGAAGCTATCTAGAGGTTCGTCATCGACAGTCACAAGATATACATCGTACCTTATCAATGGCAACTCATTCTACACTCGGGACAGAGATGAGAAGCATCCCGTACAGAATAGTGGTGTCACCCTTCGGGCCGAGTCTATGCATATTTCATCTACAAAGGACAAGAATTCGGTATATAGTTCCATGAATTGCTTTGGGTTCATTGAAGATATTTGGGAACTTGATTATTGCGGCTTGCGAATAGCACTCTTTAAATGCAAGTTGGCTGACAATAATTATGTTAAGGTTGATAGTGACGGCGTGACAGTGGTGGACTTTAGGCGATTGGGATACAAAAATGATCCTTTCATCATGGCGTCACACGCGGTACAAGTATTTTATACAACGGATCCCGCAAATTTAGAGTTACCTTTAGTTGTGCCAATGAAGTCAAGAATAATCCGGGATGGCCAAGAAGATATTGACGATTGCACCGACATTCCATCATTTACAAAGGGTTTGCCACCGGTGGAGGAGATTGATGATTTTGACGATAATGTTTCACACTTACTTCGATTGGACGTCGAGTGGACACGTGTTGAGAAGCCCAAAAAAAACCAGAAAAAAAAAACTTAACAAAAGATTTTATTTTCTTAAGTACGTTGTAAACATTTAGATACGGTTTTTTAATTACGCATATTATATGGGCATTATTTATCCATGCAAATATGTTTGGAAGCAAATAAGAATCCGGAATGAAGATTGCACAACATACAGGTTTGGGCACTTAAAGGGATTATATTAACAATTTTCAAAACTATTTTTGTAAATTTCTTACTTACGACGACGGTTATTGAAAAAAGCCGTCGTGTTATATAATCTACCACGACGGTTTTCTTATAAGACCGTCGTGGTATATCATTTACCACGACGGTTTTCTTCTAGGACCGTCGTGGTCGATTTCGTGGTCGGTTTAATACGAAGACCGTCGTGGTAAAATTGTCACTGAAATCAACCACAACGGTTTATACAGAAGACCATCGTGGTAGAGTAAATCTACCATGACGGTCATTGTAGTTGACCGTTGTGGTAGAGTAATTGAAAAATACTCAAATGTACCACGACGGTCTTTGTAGTTGACCGTCGTGGTAGAGTATACTAAAATCTACCACGACGGTCTTTATAGTTGACCATCGTGGACGGTCTTTATAGTTGACTGTCGTGGTAGATTGTCGGTTGATGAAAACACTTAACACTACCACGACAGTCTTTAAATAGAACCGTCGTGGTATATTGTCTACCACGACGGTCTTTGTTGAAAACTGTCGTGGTATATTGTGTACCACGACGGTTTAAATATGAACGTACCATGACGGTTTTTAATGATGACCGTCGTGGTATGTTGTTTTAACGGCAAATTTTGAAATTTTCGTAAATTGTTCAACTTTTTAAATCCTATTAATAAAACCTAAAAATCTTCAAAAATCTTCCATACCCAGTATATTGCCTCCCTCCATTTCTCTCTCGTCGCTCCCTCCCTTTAAAATCTTTAAAAACTCTCTAAACCCTAAAACTCCAACGCTATCGTCCAGCACTCACGCGGTTTCCTCCATTCTCCGATGCCATCCTCCACCAACGACGCTTGTTTCAGACTTTCCCAGTCTTTCTCACCAACCACAACCCACTCTCTACTATCCGGTAAGTTGTAATGCATATTGCTTACGGGCTCTTTACTATATAGGTAATTTCGGTCCACTACATCGTATTTTGTTGATTGTGTTTGTGATTTACATTGATTTGAAATGGTTGGGTGAGGCTCTGATTTGTTAAGAATTTTTGCTTCTGTGAGTTAATTGTTTGCATATTACGTGTTTGATTAAATGCCTCTTTGTGTGAGAATTAGTTGTAGATTGAATTAAATTGATTGGTAAGGCTCGGAATTGTGAATTTTCCGGATAAAATTCAAGTTTTTGTTTGTGGTAATTGTTTGTAAATTCAAGTTTTTAGTTATTATTACTTGTGTTGTAGTTGTTCTCGTTTTGACCCGTTCATATTGTTTCTTAAAGTTATTGTCATGAACATGTTGATCTTTTGTATGCTCTTGTCTTAAAGATGTTTCCAATGCTACTATTGTTCAATGTTATTTTTTTTCTCTTGTCTTAAGTTGTGATTTGGTCCCCAATATTTTTTTTTACTGAAGCTAAAAGTGTTGAGGCTTTTTTGGGCTAAACCCCTGGCGCTTGGTGCGCTTGGCTCGTGAGCCTCGGGTGGCGTGAGCCGGTCAACAGGGCTGCAGCCCAAGCTCCCCAACCAGGTATCGAGGGGCGCGGACGCTTAGCCTCGAAGGTTGTTGATACCAGGGTTCGAACCCTTGATATCCTTTGAGAACGCGGAGTTCCCACCCACCTGAGCTGCAGCCCTGTTGACCCGCTCACGCCGCCCGAGGCTCACGAGCCAAGCGTACCAAGCGCCAGGGGTTGAGCCCGAAAAAGCCTCAACATGAAAGAGCTCTTTTATGTTGAGGCTTTTTTGGGCTCAACCCTTGGAGCTTGGTGCGCTCGGCTCGTGAGCCTCAGGCGGCGTGAGCCGGTCAATAGGGCTGCAGCCCAAGCTCCCCAACCAGGTTTCGAGGAACGCGGACGCTCGGCCTCGAAGGTTGTTGATACCAGGGTTCGAACCCATGATATCCTTTGAGAACGCGGAATTCCCACCCACCTAAGCTGCAGCCTAGGTGGGTGAGGACTCCGCGTTCTGAAAGGATATCAAGGGTTTGAACCTTGGTATCAACAACCTTCGAGGCCGAGCGTCCGCGCCCCTCGAGACCTGGTTGGGGAGCTTGGGCTGCAGCCCTGTTGACCGGCTCACGCCGCCCGAGGCTCACGAGCCGAGCGCACCAAGTGCCAGGGGTTGAGCCCAAAAAAGCCTCAACAAAAAGGTCTCTAAATTCTTTATAATACTGTAAAATGATCATTTTTATTAGCAAGCATTAAAGGTACAAAAAAAGGTCACTATAATCACACATAATTTCCTCTTTAAGGGTAGTTAACTTACAAACATTTGGTGTTTTGTTGTTTTAGATTGATTTACAATGTCAAAAGATCATGAGGAGGAAGTGTCAACCCAAACTCAAGTTGGAAAACCACGAAGAACCAACTCTTCAAGATTCAATGCCGACGAGGAGGGAAAACGAAGAGCAGCTCTCCTTAAAAGAGTGCATGTTGTTAGGACGAGGGGAGAACGAATTCAAGTTTCGTTTGACTCAAAAGGCCAACCAATATGCAAGGAAGGTGATGAATTACAGAGTTGGATTGGAGTACGAGCTCGGGAGCACATTCCAATTTGGATTGCTGATTTCAAAAATGCTGATTTAGAACTGAGGAAAGAACGAGTGTGGTTGGAAGTTGTAACTTCATTCACAGTTGATAAATCGCACAAAAAGCAAGTTTTGAAGTCCTGTGGGGAGTCGGCTAAATGTTTTAGATATGATCTTTACCAAGCATTTGTTAGGGATCATATTGATGAAGAAACTGTTTGGCAACGACCGGCTAAAGTGGTTAACAATTACCCAACCATCAGCCAGGATGATTAGGAAAGGTTTGTTGCCTATCGACGGACGGCAGATTTCAAGAGGCTATCCCAACAAGGAAGCGAGATAAGGAAAAAGAGCAAATACGGTTCAACCACATGCCGAGATGGGTATAGGAAACGTGATCAAGAAATCATACGTTAATAATTGGGCAAAAAGATTAAAGTCTATTTAAAATTTTTTTTTACGTGTGTTATTTATGTTTACTAACTTTAATTACTAAATTGCAGCTCGAGAAAACGGGGCAGTATGCGGATCGATCTGTTGTTTGGCGGGACACGCGGCTCAAGCCCAATGGAAAGTACAAGAATCCATCGATTAAAATTATCGGCGATGCAATAGTAAGTCTACGGATCCTATTTCAAATAAAAAGTAAGATTGTCTCCATTATGTTTACGGGCTCAATAACATATTGTGTAATTGTTATAGGATGAATTAACACAACAAGAGACCCAAGGAAGCCTCGAATTCGTGGGTACAGAATGTAAGACCCGAAATTTTGAAGACTTGTAATCTCCTTGTTCATAAGGAATTAGAGTCTAATTTATGTATCCATGATGTGTATATGAAAAATTATGAATAATAATGAGAAATTCATAATTTTATCTAAACGATGTTCGAGTCCTCATTTAATGATTTTGAGACTCAATTAATGTTTTACGAGCCAATACTGAAGTTTTTAAAGGAAAAAGAATGAAAAAGGATGAAATTTGACAAAAGTCAAAGGTTTGACCAAAAGTCAAAGGGTTGACCAAAAAGTCAAAGGGTTGACCAAAAAGTCAAAGTTTGACCGGGACGGGTCACAACGTCGACTATACAAGTATGATGAAGGAATATGAAAAGAATCTCCGAAAATGAAGTTTTATAAGCCATAAATCCACCCTAGAAAAATCAAGCACACCGAAAAAGAATTAAGGGCAAAAAGGTCTCCGAAAAATTGGAGAAAGAGAGTTTCGGTCCAAAATTTACATGGAAGAATTTTTGGATAAAAATATAAAATAAGAATGCTCATCACAGTATTGGAAATAACTGTAGAGCGCGAAATGAACCGTGAAAGAACGAGATGGCCAAACAAGGCCTTGAAAGAGCTAGTGGAAGATGACATCAACTCTTGACATCACCCTCCACTAACTCAAGACTTCAAATGGCAGCCCCCTACCCCCCATAAAGTCTGGCCAAATAGACAAGGAAAAGAAAAAAAAAATGGGAGCAAAGGCTAGACATCAAGCCTTAAATCAAGTAAAAGGTGCAACCACTCTTGTCCAGCAAGTCCCCTCACTCACTAGTCATTTTTGTTGAACAAAAATGAGTCAAACCCATGCTTTCCCTCTCCACAAATCTGGCTGCTGCACAAGGAAAAAGAAAAAAAAAATATATGGAAACAAGACTTGACATAAAGCCATGAAATGAGGACAAGCAACTACTCCATCTTTCCTTCCACCAAGGGCTGCCACTTGTCCCTCTTTTCCCTCAATTTTCAGCAGCCCATGCTCTCCTAATCTCCCTTGGATTCGGCAGCCAACAAAGAAGAGAAAGACTTGACACAGAGCCTTGAATCAAGGGCAAGAAACCAACCACTAAGTCACATCAACAAGTCCTCCCTTTTCCTTGTGCCTTTTGTGGGAAAAAGAGAGCCAAAAACTCTCATTCCCCTTGGAGATACTCGACAGCAAGAGGAAGAAAGAGAGAGAGAGAGATTCAAAAAGTTTTTGAGTTTTCCATCTCAAGGGTTTCGGTTCTAAG
The DNA here is from genome assembly GCA_025413485.1 of Ficus microcarpa. Taxonomy (NCBI): domain Eukaryota; kingdom Viridiplantae; phylum Streptophyta; class Magnoliopsida; order Rosales; family Moraceae; genus Ficus; species Ficus microcarpa. Next base: position 1,025,339 of record CM046377.1, on the reverse strand, counting down.
AGAGCTAAGAAAAAGTGAGAAAAATTTTGGTGAGTTCTACCAAGTGCTAGTCGACCAAGAGCAAGAGGAAAAGAGGTATGTGGATCTTGAAAAATTCTTGGTTTTCATCCTTGATAATGCTCGGTTTTGAGGTAAGAAAAAGCTAACAAAAAAATCTCTTGGATCTCATTTTTTTGAACCAAATCCGTGAGCCAAGCAAGGAAGAGTTTTGAGAGAAAAATTTTGGTGATTCTCCAAGCAAGTGGCCGAACCAAGCAAAAGGAGAAAAGGTGAGGAAAAACTTGATTTTTCTCCTTGTAATCTTGGATTTTTCTTTATGTTGAGGGTCGGTTTTTAGAAGCAAGAAGAGCTAACAAAAAAAAAATTTTGGATGCATTTTCTTTGTCAAAGCCGTGGGCTAGAGCAAGCCAAAGAATCAAAGGGAAACTTTGGATTTCGAAAGCCCTAACTTGGGTTGAGGTAAATCTCTTAAACCTCCTTAAATCTAAGCTTTATTTAAGGTTTTTAATGATGATTTGGAATGGTTTGTAAGGACATAAGTCCATTTAACTTTCTGCCCTCATTTATGGTGTGTGTATGCTTGATAAGGTTAGGTTGGTTGGCTGATTTTTTTTTTATGCTTGATTGCTTCAAGATTTGTGCTTGAAAATGATGGATTTTTCATGCTAGAAAATAGGTTGTATGTCCCATAAGTTTAGGCCAAAGATCTGCCCTTGACAGCCAAGAGAGCTTGCTAGACTTAGGGATGGATTTTGTGTTGAAGGTATGAGATGATGCATGAGCTAGAACCATATAACCCTAGTCTTTTGATTTTCGGATTTGGGGTTGTATGAGTAGAATGAGATGGATTTATGGGTTGTAATGGGACGTTAGGAGCGCTGCTTGATGTTGTCTAAGCTCCCGATGTGATCGGTCGAGATAGTTTCCGCGGATAGGACGTAAACTGAAGAGAGGAACCGAAACTGCCAATTCGGATTCGAATCTGGCCAATTTCGGGAAAGGGTAATTTCAAGGCCCCTAGAGGCCGAATGAGGTAAAACTCAAAACATGAAAGTTGTTCGAAACAACTTTTCCTAGAAAAAAACGCGGACAAAATCTCGAAATAAGGCTCCAAAGGCCTTCGTTTTACCCAAAACCCGTGGCTGAACCCTGGGACGTTCTCCACACAGTTTTTCAGAGTTAAGTCGTTTTCAAATAAAAACTGGTACTGATCTAGGCCGAACTAGATTTTGTACAAAACACAAAAGTTTTAGTATTTTTTGATAGCTACAACTTTCGTGAAGACAAATTTTTCAGATTCTAAGCCGATTTTTAAACTGGGCGCGTTTTGTGAGAGATGCGCAGAGAGCCCAAAATCTAACAAATGAGTCTCACGAAAATCTTTTCTAGAAAAATCATGAAGTGTTCTAAAATGGTCATTTTATCATCGGAAACCATTCCAAAGATGGTTTCCAACCCCAAATGATTTTATAAATGATTTGTTTCGAAAACCATGGATTTTAAGGGCTCGGGTTTGAAATTCACATTTTTCTCCTATGTAAAGAAAAAGAGGGTTTCAACCAAGAATTTACAAGTTAAAGAAAATAATGAGTTTAAGCCAAAGAATTTTCTAATTAAAGGAGTTAGAATTTTTAATAAGAAGAATGAAGGATTTTTGGAAGTTAAAATACATAAGATTTTCCAAAAATTAAGGAAGAGAAATTTTATAGTAAACTTGGTAAACAAGCCGATTACGAACGGTAACCAGATATTATATCCGAGTTACAAACCCAAGGATGACCAAGGGTTGACAAAAGGTTGACCCAAGGTTAATTAAGGTTAACCTTAAGGGTTACCCAATATAACCCTAAGGGACACCCACATGTATATTGGGCTAAGATTTAATGGGTTAAAGGAAATAACCCAATAACAAGGATGTATGAGCAAAGCCCATTAATAGAACAAGGCTCTAAACCAAAAGGTTACCCAACGTAACCTCTTAAGGATTTAATCGAAGTTCAAGAAAGAATGGGGATTAAAGTGGCCAAGATGGATTTTATGTATAGGGGACATACAACCAAAAGTAAATGTGAGTGTTGGTAGGTCACCAACACCTTACGAAAGGATCCTGATCCTATATTTTTTTGGTATATCAGGAAATTGAATTGCGGTTGCCGACGATTTAAGGAACGCGATTCTAAGGATACGGCACTAGAGGTAAGTACAAACCTCACCTACAGTATGAAAACTAGTAAATTATGTTCAAGTATGTGGTTTTCAATTATGCTGCAATATGTTGTGTGCTATATCTATGAAATTGCATGTTTTATGAAAAGTGTTATTTTTGCGAAATGCCATGTTTATGAAAGGTGTTATTTTCGTAAAATGCCATGTTTATAAAAAGTGCTATTTTTGTAAAAGATTATGAAGGTACCATATTTGCAAAATGTCATGTTTATAAAAATGTCATGTTTGCAAATGCCATGAATGAAAAGAATGCCATGCCATGTTATTAATGAGATAAGAAGTATGTTATCATATAGTGACATCATAGGGTATGTTCACTAAAGATAAATAACATGGTAAGAAATCACAAGTAAGATGTCGTACCAACCCCGCCGAGGTGGAGGATTTTTATATACAAGTTATGGATTCACCCTCACGCTGATGTAAGAGGGTGTAATCACTTGTGTTTTCCTAGAGCAGTTAGGGACTTGCAACCCCTTCTAACTGTATCCAGCGGCGCGCTATATGTGAAGGGTACGTACACTATGGGGCCCATGAGAAAGGTAAGAAAGTTAAAAGAAATGCATAAATGGAACATAAATGTTTCACGCATATGCATATGATGATGAATGTTTTCATGATGTTTTAAATGTTTTGTGAGATTATGTTTGTGCTTACTGAGCGAAAGCTCATCAAGTTATATTTCATACTGTAGGTAAGAAACCCGCAGCTTAATGCTGGGCATTGTTGGAGCGGTGTGGCGGCAGACGAAGGCGGTATGGATACCACTACGCATAGTTTCCGCAAACCTTTTTATGTAAAGAAGTTTTGTATATAAGCATGTATGATAAAGACAAATTATGCTTTATGGTATTTTGGAATTAAATACCCTAAGTAAACGTTTACTTAAGTAGTAATGATGTATTACTAAAGACAAATGTTTTATAAATAAGTTTCAAAAAAAAAAAAAAAAAAGTTCCCCAAATTTTCAAGTAAGAAAGTAAGTAATCTAAGGAGTGACGGCCCTACTTAGTAAGGGGGCGTCACAGAGTTGGTATCAGAGCGGTATCCTGCCAGCCTACTTCGTCTCGCTCTGCATCGTTCTGCAATAGCCCAAGTAAGTTAATTTATTTTCTTACGCTTAGAACTAGATTTTCGTATTCAACGCATATCGATGGTTCGCAATGGAAAGGTTGGTTGTGAGAATGACGTTAGGTTGTGCCTTAGCTCGGTGGTGGTAAACAAGTAATGTATGCCCATGATGAGGAAATTATGTATTTTCCTAAAAACTATGATTATGAAAAGAAGATTATGGTTCTGTATAAAAGATATGATTTTATGAAAGTTTTAAAAATAAGAAGCTTATTTTATTGCTTCTATACAGAACCATGTTACCAAGACATCGAGTGGCACAGCCCAAAATGTCGACCTTACAGCTCAACTAAACGAGCTGAGAGAGATGATACTCGCCCAACAACGAGAAATAGGTGGGCTTAGGGCTCAGATAGCCCAACAGAACCAAGGACCACCGGCCCCAGAAGCACCAATGGCGCCGGTAGCTGCTCCACCAGCCCCTCGTGTTCGGACCCCGGCAGAGCTGTACCAGGAATTTCGACGCATGAAGGCACCGAAATTCGGAGGATCAACGGACCCGATCGAGGCCGACAACTGGCTCATGACAAAGTGAAAAAGATGATGAGAATGTTCCGGCCGGACTTAGCCGTGATTATCAGTAATAGCCCCCACCCACCGCTCACTGTCGCCGAGTGCGTCAGCCAAGCAGTTCTAGCCGAATATTGGGTCGGTCAGAACAGGGCGCAACGGGCCCAGTTCTTTAAGGAAAAGAATGAGGAAAGGGCACTAGCCAAGCAGAATCAGACCAAGCCCGGCCACTCATCACAGCAGAAAGGTCAAGGAGGACCTTCTGGTCAACGCCGCAGCAACAAGCCGTATGACAAACCCCAGCAGAAAAGGAAGTGGAATGCTGGAGGGCAAGGGAGCCAACAGAATCCTCCCCAGAAGAAGAATGCCCCTGACAACCGTGGAACTCCTTCTTGCCAGAAATGTGGGAAAAAGCACCCAGGAGACTGCCGGGCAGGGACAAACCGCTGTTACCAGTGTGGCAAGGAAGGCCACTTTATAAAGAATTGCACTGCCAATGTCCAGCACCAGCAGAATTACCAGCGGGGTCAGGAAAGTCAGTTACATGCCACCCAGATGAAGCTCGAAGGACTTGCAGTTCCTCAAGGCCGAGCTGAAACTCCAGAACCGCAAGGACCCATCTATGCCTGCACAAAGGAGGATGCTCAAGCGGGACCATCCACGGTGGTGACAGGTCAGCTTCCTTTTACCCAATAAGATGCTTATGTGTTGATTGATTTTGGAGCTACGCATTCATTCACATCACCTAGGATTGATAAGAAACTAGGTAGAGATAATGAGAAAATCGGAAGAACCTTTCGTACTGCATTACCCTCCGGGGAAACCTTGTTGTCTGATTATTGGATACGCCATGTTCCAATAATCATATGCGGTAGAGAGATGTACGTCAACCTAATCGTCATTGACTTATACGACTATGACGTTATCTTGGGTATGGACTTCCTGGGAGAGTACAACGCGGTTATAGACTGCCAACGTCGCGCGGTTACGTTCAAGCCAATTGGGGGTAAGGAATTTATTTTTCGAGGATCGACCCCGAAGCAACCAAAGATGTTTATTTTGGCATTAAAGGCTAAAAAAGTTATTGGCGGAAGGATGTATGGGGTTTCTAGCCAATATGGTAGATAAGACGCTAGAGACCGAAAGTAAGCCGGAAGATGTACTGATAGTCAAGGAATTTGTGGACTTTTTTCCTGAAGATCTACCAGGATTGCCACCAGAACGAGAAATCTCTTTTGAGATTGAGTTACTCCAGGATCGGCACCAGTATCCAAGGCACCGTATAGGATGGTGCCTGCTGAACTCAAAGAATTACAAGTCCAGTTGAAGGAGCTCCTAGATAAAGGATTCACCAGACAAAGCTATTCACCGTGGGGAGCCCCGGTGTTGTTTGTTAAAAAGAAGGACGGCACTCTAAGAATGTGCATCGACTGTCGGGAGTTGAACAAAATCACCATCAAGAACAAGTATCCTTTGCCCAGGATCGACGATCTGTTCGACCAACTAAAAGGAGCCTCAGTCTTTTCGAAGATTGATCCACGATCGGGATATCACCAGCTCCGAATCAAGGAAGGAGATGTTCCGAAAACGGCGTTTCGCACCCGATATGGACACTACGAGTTCCTTGTGATGCCGTTCGAACTGACAGATGCACCAGCCGCCTTCATGGATCTGATGAATCGCGTATTCAAGGACTACCTAGACAAGTTTGTCATTGTCTTTATAGACGACATTCTGATCTATTCAAGGTCGAAAGAGGAGCACGAAGAGCATCTAAGGATTGCACTACGGATTTTGAAGCAAAATCAGCTTTACGCCAAGTTCTCCAAGTGCGAGTTTTGGTTGGAAAAGGTCCATTTCCTTGGACATGTAGTCTCAAAAGAAGGCATATCCGTAGACCCGGCTAAGATTGAGGCGGTAAGTAAGTGGCCAGCCCCCAAAAATGTCACCGAAGTGCGCAGTTTCCTCGGATTAGCGGGCTATTACCGACGATTCGTCGAAGGATTTGCTAAGATCACGGCGCCACTTACCGCACTCACAAGAAAAGGGAAGACCTACGAATGGACAAATAAGTATGAAGAGCACTTCAAAGAGCTCAAAAGCAAGTTGACGAGCGCTCCAATCCTCACAATTCCAGTCGTGGAGGAAGAAAACCTCGTAATTTACAGCGATGCCTCTAAGATAGGATTGGGAGCCGTACTTATGCAAAACGGAAAAGTGATCGCTTATGCCTCGCGACAACTCAAGGAACACGAGAAGAACTATCCGATGCATGATTTGGAACTTGCGGCGGTAGTTTTTGCCTTAAAGATTTGGAGGCACTACCTCTACGGTACAAAATGCGAAGTGTACACGGACCATCAGAGTTTGAAGTACATCTTCACACAAAAAGAACTCAACATGAGGCAAAGAAGATGGCTCGAATTGGTTAAGGACTACGACATAGATATCTGATACCATCCCGGGAAGGCTAACAAGGTAGCCGATGCCCTAAGTCGGAAGTCGTCTTCCTCAATGATGTCAATTAGGTCATTGACCGAGCCTCTTCAAAAGGAGCTAATGGAAGCCAGAATCGAGCTTATTACGGGAAGATTAGCTGCTCTAACCTTCCAGCTTACTATTTTAGGGGGAATGAAGGAACGACAAGAAGCCGATGCCTCGCTGCTTAGGACGAAAAATGAGGTTTTAGAAGGAAAGGAGTCCGACTTCCGCATATCCGATGAGGGCATACTCTATCAAAAGAATAGATTATGTATTCCTAATGAGGAAAAATTGAAGGAAAAGATCATGGAAGAAGCTCACGAGACTCCGTATTCTGTCCATCCCGGAGCCACAAAGATGTACAAGGACTTAAAAGAGAGCTTTTGGTGGCCCAAGATGAAGAACGACGTTGCTACTTTTGTCAGTAAGTGCCTTACCTGTCAAAAAGTAAAGGCGGAACACCAACGTCCAGGAGGAGAACTGCAGAAAATCTCCATCCCATAATGGAAATGGGACCAAGTGACGATGGACTTCGTGGTTGGTCTGCCTCGAACTCCTAGCGGCAATGACGCTATTTGGGTAGTCGTTGACCGATTGACAAAGTCGGCGCACTTTATGTGATAACCAGATTTTCATGAGGGCCATTTTTCCTCTTGTAAAGGAATTATGAGCATATATTGATATGTTTTCGGAAAAACTCAGTTAAGAGTTTTTCACACGTTTTACGGAGTCTTATGGCTCAATAAGACTCAGAACAGATTTTTAAGGTTAGAAAACGCCTTTTCTAGTCGAAAGGGGCGATAAGGGACGTTTTGCCGAAAAAGTCAAAGTTTGACCGAAAAAGTCAACTTTGACCGAAAAAGTCAAAGTTTGACCAAAAGTGGTCAACAGTTGACTCGACCATGGAAAATGCTACGGTATGAGAAAATACTGCAAAATATGTCAGTATGGGCAAGATAGCCCAAATAGACAGTAGAAAATAAGAAAACACCCGTTAAATCAAGCATCCATAGCATTAGTTAAGGCCAGACTGATATATTTGGTCAAGATATCATCAAAGGAGACCAATCTAGGTCAAAGGGCAAAAACGTCAAAATTTTCATTTTTGGGGGTAAAAATGTAAATTTTGAAAAATATGAGAAGTACGCCACGAGACGTCGTCAGATGAGGTCACAATAAGGTAATAACATGTTTTGCAAGAAGAAATTAAGGAATAGTCATTTTCGGGGGCGAAAATGTAAAGATTTTATTTTTCGGGTCAAAAATGTAAATTTTGAAAATATGTTATTTTAATGGAAGAAAATCACATAAAATCCTAAAAAGAATGATATTAGCATGAAAAGCAAGCAGTATGGCCATTTTCAAGTTTAGGGGCCAAAATGCAAAAATTTTCACTTTTGGGGGCAAAAGTGTAAATTTTGAAAAAGTGACGAAATGGACGTATGAAGTCATCAAGATGTTAATATCATCAAATAGGATGGGTGTGTTGATTTTTGGAACAATCGGACACATAGAGGGCATTTTTGCAATAATTTTCATTTTCGGGGGCAAAAATGTAATTTTTGAAAAATGGTGAGCTATGCCATGACATCAGCCATTAGCTCAGCCCACCATCAGCCAAGCCAGCTGGGAATTAGCTGGTTCCAGCCGGCCTCCATTGGGGAAGAAATCCAAGAAATACAAAGTTTTGGGGTCAAAATTAATTAAGCAAAAAGTTTGTTATTATCTCCTTATTTGACTCATGTGAGAGTCGCCTGGGAGGAGAGAAAAACCCAGAAGAAAATAGCCAAGTGATGGCTTCTTCCTCAGAAAAAAATCCGAGAGCCCAAGGGAGAGCAAGAACCAAGAGAAAATTTGGAAAAATCTTGTGAGAATCCACCATGGGAGGCTCGGTTTTGGAGCATGGAGAGCCAAGCCAAATCTGGAAAATTTTCCAGAAATTTCTGGGCAGCAGGCCGTGGGAGAGATGAAGGAAAGTGAAGAAAAAAATTTCAGTCCCAACCATGGAGGAGAGCCGAGCAAGAAGAAGAGAGAAACCGACCCTAGAAACCAAGTGGTTTTGTGCTTGGTGGGTGGTGTGGTTCGGCTGCCTTGTGTGCAGCAAAAAGGGAGCCAAAAATTCGTGGGTCTTGGGGGCTGTAAGTGCTCGACCAAGGCAGCAAGAGAACACCCAAGTTGGTGCAGATTTTTGGGGGTTTTGGTGAGCCAAAACAGTGAGCAAGAGCAGCCATTGAGGGGGACAGATTTTCGGGTTCAAGAACCCAAGGGTAAGCTATGGTAATCTCTCAAACCCTAGACTAAATTCAAGCAAGAAATTGAATGGAAATTTATGGCATGTTTATGTGTATGTGTATGTGTTCATGGCTGAGTTTTGGAGTCCATTTGATGGAGAAAATCCGGCTGCAAGGTGGAGCAGCCAAGGGACAGCCATGAGCAAGAGGAAGTTCGGCTCCTTTGGTGTGAGTCAACTCCGAAAATTATGGGAGGTATAAACCCTAACCCTAATCTATGGTTCAAGCATTTAAATTGGTGGATTTATGATGTATTTAAGCTATGGTATGTATGGTTTAAGTTCAGAATTTTTGGTGTATGCTAGGGTTATGAATGGATGCTTGATTAGGGTGTATGTCTAGCTAGATAGCATGCATGATTTTCTGTTTTGTGTGCTATGTTTATGCTTGTTTAAATTGCTTAGTTTGCATGGTTAATTGGTTGGTTAAGTCCCTGTTTATGGTGCAGCCAAGTATGGCTCTCATGCTAGGTTGTTAGATTTTATTTTCGGTTTGTGTTGTTGGATGCAAACCCATGTATGTGCAACCCTAGAGCAATGCAAACCTAGGTTAGGCTCCGGTTTGGTTTGCATGACCACATGGGGTTAACATGTCCAAAGCATGTGGGACGTTAGATGACGTTGCATGTGTTTGTTTTAGGCTCCCGAGTGATCGGTTGAGACGTAAAAATAATGTAACACGAAACTGGCTGTAGGTTCGGATCTATTTGCCCAGTTTTCGTAAACAGAAAATAACAGGCCCTTAGAGGCCGAATTTGGGAAAACGTAAAACATGAAAGTTGTTCAAAACAACTTTTCCAAGGGGGCAGCATGGGTCGTTTTCAAAAATAAGGCTCGAATGGCCTTCAAAAATGACAAAACCCGTGGCTAAGCATTCACGTCCCCCAGACCCGTTAGCTTCAGGATCAGCCAGTTTCAACTCGAAACTGGTACTGATCTAGGCCGAATTAGGAGTTTTGTAAAACACGAAAGTTTTAGCATTTTTCGAGAGCTAGAACTTTCATGAAGAAAACTTTTTGAGATCACGCGCCAATTTTAAGATAAAAATTGTTCTATGAAGGGTGTTCAGGGAATCCGAAATCCCTGCACCACAAACTCAATAAGTGTTTTTAGAAAATTGGTTTTTCAACCTTAAATGGGTATTTTGACTATGAAAATCGTTCCAATGACGGTTTTCAACCTAAAATGAATTTACAAAGCATAAAATCAAGAATTTGGATTTTATGAACTAAGTTATGAATTTTTACACGAAAATGTAAATTTTGGGATTTATTTCCCTAAGTGTTTTTCCAAGATTTGGAATAAGTAATTTTCAAGTAAGTTTTTAATGTACGATTTGTTCACGTATGGTAATCGGGTGTTAGACTCGAGTTGCCGGGTCAAGCCCGAGACCCGAGAGGTTGACCCGAGGGGGTTGACCATAGTTGACCGAGAGTTGACCAAGGTTGACTTTTGTTGACTTTTGGTTAACTCGTAGCTTTAAGTTAGTTTATCCTCACGGGTTATCCAAAGTGACCCTAACGGATACCGATAGCTAAACTAAAGGGTTATCAGATATGACCCGATAGTTTCGGATTAAGTTATTCGATCCTTAGAGGTTTAGTGGGCTTAGCACGCCGGGTTACCAAGAGTAACCGATTTAGACGTTTTGCACGTTAAGGGACATACAACCAATGCCATGTAGACATGTTGGTTAGTTTACCTGCATTTTCATGATATTAAGTAGAGTCTGTCCTATGTCAAGCAGGCAGAACCTGCAGCTGTACCGGTAGTGGAACAGCACTGGGATAGGACAATCAGTCAAACACGTATGACGGAAAGGTAAGTACAACTCCGCCTACGGCATGAACGCATGTTAGGATGTCATGTTATGTATGCATGTAGGGTATGTTCAAGTTCACGAATGTATGCATGTTAAGTATGTTATGTATGTTATGTGTTAAGTGTGCTATGTATGTTATGTTATGTATGTTATGTTCATGTATGTATGTCATGAGTATGTTATGCATGTGCATGTATGTTTACGTTATGTATATGGCATCATGAAGCATGTCCATTATTAATAAGTCAGATGGTAAGATATGAGATAGGTTAAGTAGAACATGTTGTGTTGTACTGACGTTGCCTGTGTGGTAAGTTAAAACGGCATGTTCCATGGTTTGACTTGATATGGCAGGGCTGCCTCCACTACTCCATGTAAAACTTTGTGTTTCATGGTTTGAGTTGGGTTGGACGGACCGCCTTCAATCACTCCATGGTTACATACCGAAGTACATACACACATGTTATAATATCAAGATAGGATCAGATTAGACCAGTAGAGAGACCCAAATTAATTTAATAATAAATTATAATTGGTTCACGTTTTTCGTGCATTAGATTGCATGCGGATAGGATGTTGTGCTTACTGAGCTTTTTAGCTCATTGTTTATGTTCATGCTGTAGGTAAGGTTCCTACCGGCACTTCCTGAACAAGCTGTGGATAGATGGCGCAACAGAATGTGAAATGTGGGTATGGACTGCTACGGGGTTTCCGAAAGGCGTTTAAAAGAAAATGTGTTTTCATTTCATTCAGTATGTATGCATGTATGTTTAAGTTAAGTTATGTATGTATGCTAGCTTTCCTTATAGGTGGAGGCTAGGTACTCGAGTGAGTACATTTTAAGCAGTAAGGTTTTATGAAAGAAAAGTAGTTTTTACTTACGTTTAACTTGTGTTAAAGTTTTAAGATTTCCGCAATAAAAGTTTTTAAGTAACGATTTTTAGAAAAGAAAGAAAAAAAAATTTACTCATGAAATCGGGTAACTTAATTTTTCAATCAAGCAAGATAAGCAAGTAAGTTAAGTTAATGTCGCGGTCCGAAGCGAAAGCTCCAGGTTCGCGCGGTCGGACTCCGCGTGGATCTGGGAGGCGGCGAGTCGGGGCGTGACACTTTATAGCCATCAAGCTCAGCTTCTCTGTGGAACAGTTGGCAGAATTTTACGTGGCTCAGATCGTTCGCTATCATGGAATTCCGAAGACGATAATCTCGGATCGCGACGGTCGCGTCACTTCGAAATTTTGGAAGAGCGTACATGAAGCAATGGGTACCAAGCTTTCGTTTAGTACAGCTTTCCACCCTCAAACAGATGGACAATCAGAAAGGACCATTCAAACCTTGGAAGATATGTTGCGAGCGTGCGTGATGGATTTCAAGGGAACTTGGGATAAGAAGCTTCCTTTGATTGAATTCTCGTACAACAACAGTTTTCACGCTTCAATTGGAATGGCCCCTTATGAAGCTTTATATGGGAGAAGATGCAGATCTCCAGTCCACTGGTACGAGACAAGAGAAAAAGAGCTTGTATCTACAGACTTCATTCGAAAGACCACGGAAAACGTGAAGCTCATACGACAAAGGATGGAGACTGCATTTAGCCGGCAAAAGAGTTACGCCGACAAACGCCGAAGACCTCTCGAATTTCAAATAGGAGACTTGGTTTTCCTCAAAGTCGCTCCATTTAAGGGAGTTATGCGATTCGGAAAGAAGGGGAAATTAAGCCCGAGGTATATAGGACCATTCGAAATAATCGAAAGGGTCGGTAACGTAGCCTACAAGTTGGCTTTACCCCAAGAATTAGCATATGTGCACAATGTGTTTCATGTATCAATGCTAAAGAAGTATGTTCCGGATCCCTCGCACGTAATCGAGCATGAACCGATCGAGATTCGAGAAGATCTGACTTATGAGGAGAAGCCAGTCCAGATTTTGGCACGAGAAGAAAAAGTGTTAAGGAATAAGGTTATCCCTCTAGTCAAAGTACTATGGAGAAACCGCCACATCGAAGAAGCGACGTGGGAACGAGAAGAAGATATGAAGAGAGACTACCCCGATTTGTTCTAATTTTTGAAGACGAAAATCTTTTAAGGAGGTTAGGTTGTAAGACCCGAAATTTTGAAGACTTGTAATCTCCTTGTTCATAAGGAATTAGAGTATAATTTATGTATCCATGATGTGTATATGAAAAATTATGAATAATAATGAGAAATTCATAATTTTATCTAAACGATGTTCGAGTCCTCATTTAATGATTTTGATACTCAATTAATGTTTTACGAGCCAATACTGAAGTTTTTAAAGGAAAAAGAATGAAAAAGGATGAAATTTGACAAAAGTCAAAGGTTTGACCAAAAGTCAAAGGGTTTACCAAAAAGTCAAAGGGTTGACCAAAAAGTCAAAGTTTAACCGGGACGGGTCACAACGTCGACTATACAAGTATAATGAAGGAATATGAAAAGAATCTCCGAAAATGAAGTTTTATAAGCCATAAATCCACCCTAGAAAAATCAAGCACACCGAAAAAGAATTACGGGCAAAAAGGTCTCCGAAAAATTGGAGAAAGAGAGTTTCGGTCCAAAATTTACATGGAATAATTTTTGGATAAAAATATAAAATAAGAATGCTCATCACAGTATTGGAAATAACTGTAGAGCGCGAAAGGAACCGTGAAACAACGAGATGGCCAAACAAGGCCTTGAAAGAGCTAGTGGAAGATGACATAAACTCTTGACATCACCCTCCACTAACTCAAGACTTCAAATGACAGCCCCCTACCCCCCATAAAGTCCGGCCAAATAGACAAGGAAAAGAAAAAAAAAAATTGGAGCAAAGGCTAGACATCAAGCCTTAAATCAAGGAAAAGGTGCAACGACTCTTGTCCATCAAGTCCCCTCACTCACTAGTCATTTTTGTTGAACAAAAATGAGTCAAACCCATGCTTTCCCTCTCCACAAATCCGGCTGCTGCACAAGGAAAAAGAAAAAAAAAATATGGAAACAACACTTGACATAAAGCCATGAAATGAGGACAAGCAACTACTCCACCTTTCCTTCCACCAAGGGCTGCCACTTGTCCCTCTTTTCCCTCAATTTTCAGCAGCCCATGCTCTCCTAATCTCCCTTGGATTCGGCAGCCAACAAAGAAGAGAAAGACTTGACACAAAGCCTTGAATCAAGGGCAAGAAACCAACCACTAAGTCACATCAACAAGTCCTCCCTTTTCCTTGTGCCTTTTGTGGGAAAAAGAGAGCCAAAAACTCTCATTCCCCTTGGAGATACTCGGTAGCAAGAGGAAGAAAGAGAGAGAGAGAGATTCAAAAAGTTTTTAAGTTTTCCATCTCAAGGGTTTCGGTTCTAAGAGAGCTAAGAAAAAGTGAGAAAAATTTTGGTGAGTTCTACCAAGTGCTAGCCGACCAAGAGCAAGAGGAAAAGAGGTATGTGGATCTTGAAAAATTCTTGGTTTTCATCTTTGATAATGCTCGGTTTTGAGGTAAGAAAAAGCTAACAAAAAAATCTCTTGGATCTCATTTTTTTGAACCAAATCCATGAGCCAAGCAAGGAAGAGTTTTGAGAGAAAAATTTTGGTGATTCTCCAAGCAAGTGGCCGAACCAAGCAAGAGGAGAAAAGGTGAGGAAAAACTTGATTTTTCTCCTTGTAATCGTGGATTTTTCTTTATGTTGAGGGTCGGTTTTTAGAAGCAAGAAGAGCTAACAAAAAAAAATTTTTGGATGCATTTTCTTTGTCAAAGCCGTGGGCTAGAGCAAGCCAAAGAATCAAAGGGAAACTTTGGATTTCGAAAACCCTAACTTGGGTTGAGGTAAATCTCTTAAACCTCCTTAAATCTAAGCTTTATTTAAGGTTTTTAATGATGATTTGGAATGGTTTGTAAGGACATAAGTCCATTTAACTTTCTGCCGTCATTTATGGTGTGTGTGTGCTTGATAAGGTTAGGTTGGTTGGCTGATTTTTTTTTTTATGCTTGATTGCTTCAAGATTTATGCTTGAAAATGATGGATTTTTCATGTTAGAAAATAGGTTGTATGTCCCATAAGTTTAGGCCAAAGATCTGCCCTTGACAGCCAAGAGAGGTTGCTAGACTTAGGGATGGATTTTGGGTTGAAGGTATGAGATGATGCATGAGCTAGAACCATGTAACCCTAGTCTTTTGATTTTCGGATTTGGGGTTGCATGAGTAGAATGAGATGGATTTATGGGTTGTAATGGGACGTTAGGAGCGCTGCTTGATGTTGTCTAAGCTCCCGATGTGATCGGTCGAGATAGTTTCCGCGAATAGGACGTAAACTGAAGAGAGGAACCGAAACTGCCAATTCGGATTCGAATCTGGCCAGTTTCGGGAAAGGGTAATTTCAAGGCCCCTAGAGGCCGAATGAGGTAAAACTCAAAACATGAAAGTTGTTCGGAACAACTTTTCCTAGAAAAAAGCGCGGACAAAATCTCGAAATAAGGCTCCAAAGACCTTCGTTTTACCCAAAACCCGTGGCTGAACCCTGGGACGTTCTCCACACAGTTTTTCAGAGTTAACCCGTTTTCAAATAAAAACTAGTACTGATCTAGGCCGAACTAGATTTTGTGCAAAACACGAAAGTTTTAGTATTTTTCGATAGCTACAACTTTCGTGAAGACAAGTTTCTCAGATTCCAAGCCGATTTTTAAACTGGGCGCGTTTTGTGAGAGACGCGCAGAGAGCCCAAAATCTAACAAATGAGTCTCACGAAAATCTTTTCTAGAAAAATCATGAAGTGTTCTAAAATGGTCATTTTAGCATCGAAAACCATTCCAAATGTGGTTTCCGACCCCAAATGATTTTATAAATGATTTGTTTCGAAAACCATGGATTTTAAGGGCTCGGATTTGAAATTCACATTTTTCTCCTATGTAAAGAAAAAGAGGGTTTCAACCAAGAATTTACAAATTAAAGAAAATAATGAGTGTAAGCCAAAGAATTTTATAATTAAAGGAGTTAGAATTTTTAATAAGAAGAATGAAGGATTTTTGGAAGTTAAAATACATAAGATTTTCCAAAAATTAAGGAAGAGGAATTTTATAGTAAAATTGGTAAACAAGCCGATTACAAACGGTAACCGGATATTATATCCGAGTTACAAACCCAAGGATGACCAAGGGTTGACAAAAGGTTGACCCAAGGTTAATTAAGGTTAACCTTAAGGGTTACCCAATATAACCCTAAGGGATACCCACATGTATATTGGGCTAAGATTTAATGGGTTAAAGGAAATAACCCAATAACAAGGATGTATGAGCAAAGCCCATTAATAGAACAAGGCTCTAAACCAAAAGGGTTACCCAACGTAACCTCTTAAGGATTTAATCGAAGTTCAAGAAAGAATGGGGATTAAAGTGACCAAGATGGATTTTATGTATAGGGGACATACAACCAAAAGTAAATGTGAGTGTTGGTAGGTCAACAACACCTTACGAAAGGATCCTGATCCTATATTTTTTTGGTATATCAGGAAATTGAATTGCGGTTACCGACGATTTAAGGAACGCGATTCTAAGGATACGGCACTAGAGGTAAGTACAAACCTCACCTACAGTATGAAATGCCATGTTCAAGTACAAACCTCACTAGAGGTAATTATGTTCAAGTATGTGGTTTTCAATTATGCTGCAATATGTTGTGTGCTATATCTATGAAATGCCATGTTTTATGAAAAGTGTTATTTTTGCGAAATGACATGTTTATAAAAGGTGCTATTTTCGTACAATGC
Source organism: Ficus microcarpa (assembly GCA_025413485.1). NCBI lineage: Eukaryota > Viridiplantae > Streptophyta > Magnoliopsida > Rosales > Moraceae > Ficus > Ficus microcarpa. Next base: position 1,009,129 of record CM046377.1, on the reverse strand, counting down.
CATGTTTATAAAAAGTGCTATTTTTGCAAAAGATTATAAAGGTGCCATATTTGCAAAATGTCATGTTTATAAAAATGTCATGTTTGCAAATGCCATGAATGAAAAGAATGCCATGCCATGTTATTAATGAGATAAGAAGTATGTTATCATATAGTGACATCATAGGGTATGTTCACTAAAGATAAATAACATGGTAAGAAATCACAAGTAAGATGTCATACCAACCCCGCCAAGGTGGAGGATTTTTATATACAAGTTATGGATTCACCCTCACGCTGATGTAAGAGGGTGTAATCACTTGTGTTTTCCTGGAGCAGTTAGGGACTTGCAACCCCATCTAACTGTATCCAGCGGCGCACTATATGTGAAGGGTACGTACACTATGGGGCCCATAAGAAAGGTAAGAAAGTTAAAATAAATGCATAAATGCAACATAAATGGTTCACGCATATGCATATGATGATGAATGTTTTCATGATGTTTTAAATGTTTTGTGAGATTATGTTTGTGCTTACTGAGCGAAAGCTCATCAAGTTATATTTCATACTGTAGGTAAGAAACCCGCAGCTTAATGCTGGGCATTGTTGGAACGGTGTGGCGGCAGACGAAGGCGGTATGGATACCACTACGCATAGTTTCCGCAAACCTTTTTATGTAAAGAAGTTTTGTATATAAGCATGTATGATAAAGACAAATTATGCTTTATGGTATTTTGGAATTAAATACCCTAAGTAAACGTTTACTTAAGTAGTAATGATGTATTACTAAAGACAAATGTTTTATAAGTAAGTTTCAAAAAAAAAAAAAAAATATTCCCCAAATTTTCAAGTAAGAAAGTAAGTAATCTAAGGAGTGACGGCCCTACGTAGTAAGGGGGCGTCACACAGAAGACATTTTGACACAGTCTTTGGGCAATCCCGAGCATTCCGGTCGGCTTCATGGGCAATCGAAATTTGTCAAGCAGTCGCAATACTTTAATTCCATGCACGTACCAAGGGAGAATCCTGAAGTCACCTTTATGAAACGACAGCTGGCTGCATTGGAAATAACGGTGCAGGAACTTTGTGCCAAGCACGGTATTAACCGTGAGACGATGGTCGAGGAGGCAGCCCAACCTACTGTTGATCAGCACAACAGTTTCAAGGCGAGTTGCACCCTCAATGAGAAAGAAGCCGACGCGTCGGATCCGCAACCCATGCCTAATGTAAATAAGGAATGCCAGCTTTTCCTTACTAATTTTATTAATGGTGGAGAAGTTTTGGTTGCAATAGGCAGGGCATACATGGACTGTGTTCCAACCGACACAGTCCATGGGATTCCTTTGGGCGAGGGGAATGTGCGAATGACAATTAGTGTCCCAAAATTAAAACGTGTACTCCTTCCGATTCCGACGAATGAAGCCACATATATTGATAAGGCTGTCGGAGGGTTTGTTGCTTGGCCCAAAAAATTAGTCGTGCTTGAGAGCAGTTTAAGCCAGGCCAGTCGAGGTCCCAGTCAAGCTCCCGACCCAGAAGCACAGGGAAGGAAACGAATGAAAAAGAGTACCGGGAGGAAGAAACTGCAGTCACAACCGGAGGTACAACAGCAAACGGAATAAGAAGTACCTACGTTTGACATCAATGAAATTCCCGTTCAACTGAGACCACTGGCTTATTATGCACAATGTTCCTTGAGTGACGGTAGCCAGATTTCGTGCTCACCGCTACAATCCGATAAAATGCCCATATATATTGGGTATGAAGATGTATACCATTTCTTAACCTTTAAAAAAATCAGTGTAAGCAGTATAATGGTTTACATAGGTAATTGCTTTTTACTTAAACAATACTTAATTATTGTTCCAAATAGCTTGAAAGATAGATATATATGTTGATTTTGCATGCGTAACAAGTCTTGACTTAATATTTTGCAGCTACTTATCGGATTGTTGTAAAAGAGCAGGATTGATCAACGTTTCGAGTTTATTTCTCCATTCCTTGTCTCGCCAATTCAACAGAATATAGATCGCGTAGCCTACATTCGAGAGAGAGCTGACAATATCATCCGGATCATAACAAACGTACCAAGGGGAAGCCTTGTTCTCATGCCATATAACAGCAGACAACATTGGGTATTGGCTGTTATTAATCCGTGGGATGACTCCATCCTCTATTTTAATCCTCTTGAAAACGATCCAGGTGAAGATTTTCAACAGCTAATTACGTTATAAGTATTCTTTGATGTTTATAGTTCCATGATTTGACATTCCATAATTGTTGTTCCGGATGTATTGATATTTGTTAAATTGTTAGGGCACGAAACGATTAGAAATTGCTGGTGGGACAAGGAATAACAAGGCGACGCAACTGCAAGACGTTGATTCAGACTGCTCGATGCCTGATACAGCAAGGAAATGTGCAGTGCAGCTATTTTGTATTGGGGTTCATGCGAGAAATAACGTTGAACGTCGATGGACTTGCCGTACTGCAAAACAAGACTTCTTATACTGAAGTTGATTTGAATTTGGTTAGGCAAGAGTGGACTACATATGTAATGAGCCACATACAATATTGAGGCAAAGCATTTAGAAAAATTTTGTATAGCATGATTTAGTTCTATATTTTGTATAGCATTATTTTGTTCTTTGTTGCGTAATTTATTCATGTCATGAATGAATGAACAGGAATGAATGAACTAGTATTAAATTGAACGAATAGATGTTTTTTTTTTTTTTTTGTATACGTTACAACCTACCACGACGGTTTTCAAAAGAAACCGTCGTGGAAATCAATATACCACGACAGTTTTTTATGAGAATCGTCGTTGTAAGTCAAATACCACGACGGTTTGTCGTTTGGTATCATCAACCGTCGTGGCAAGTGTGACGCCTCCTTACTACGTAGGGCCGTCACGCCTTACTTACTTACTTACTTACTTGAAAATTAGGGATATATTTTTTTTTTGAAACATACTTATAAAACATTTGTCTTTAGTAATACATCATTAATACTTAAGTAAACGTTACTTAAGATCTTTAGTTCCAAAATACCATGATACATAACTTGTCTTCATCATGTATATATTTATATATACAAAACTTCTTTACTTATCAAAAGATTTGCGGAAACTATGCGTAGTGGTATCCATACCGCCTTCGTCCGCCGACACACCGCTCCAACAATGCCCACCATTTACGATGCAGGCTTTTTACCTACAGTATGAAATATAACTTGATGAGCTTTCGCCCAGTAAGCACAAACATAATCTCACAAAATATTTAAAACATCATGAAAACATTCATCATCATATGCATATGCGTGAACCATTTATGTTCCATTTATGCATTTCTTTTAACTTTCTTATCTTTCTTATGGGCCGCATAGTGTACGTACCCTTAACATATAGCGCGCCTCTAGATATAGTTAGATGGGTTTGCAAGTCCCTAACTGCTCCAGGAAAACATAAGTGATTACACCATCTTACATCAACGAGAGGGTGAATCCATACTTTAACATAAAAATCCTCGACCTTGGGGGAGGTCGGTACGACACTTTACTTGTGATTTCTTACCATGTTATTTATCTTTAGTGAACATACCTTATGATGTCCTTATATGATAACATACTTTTTATCTCATTCATAATATGGCATGGCATTCTTTTCATTCATGGCATTTGCAAACATGACATTTTTATAAATATGACATTTTACAAATATAACACCTTTATAATCTTTTGCAAAAATAGCACCTTTTCTATAAACATAGCATTTTACGAAAATAGCACCTTTTATAATCATGGCATTTCGCAAAAATAGCACTTTTCATAAAACATAGCATTTCATAGATATAGCACACAACATATTGCAGCATATTTGAAAACCACATACTTGAACATAATTTACTAGCTTTCATACTGCAGGTGAGTTTTGTACTTACCTCTAGTGCCGTATCCTTAGAATCGCGTTCCTTAAATTTGTCGGCAACGGCAATTCACTTCCCTGATATACCAAAAATATAGGATCAGGATCCTTTTGTAAGATGTTGGTGGCCTACCAACACTCACATCTACTTTTGGTTGTATGTCCCCTATACATGATATCCATCTTGGCCACTTTAATCCCCATTCTTTATTGAACTTCGATTAAATCCTTAAGAGGTTACGTTGGGTAACCTTTTTGGTTTAGAGCCTTGTTCTATTAGTGGGCTTTGCTCATACATCCTTGTTATTGGGTTATTTCCATTAACCCATTAAATCTTAGTCTAATATACATGTGGGTATCCCTTAGAGTTATGTTGGGTAACCCTTAAGGTTAACCTTAATTAACCTTGGGTCAACCTTTTGTCAACTCTTGGTTATCCTTGGGTTTGTAACTCAGATATAATATCCGGTTACCGTTCGTAATCGGCTTGTTTACCAATTTTACTATAAAATTCCTCCTCCTTATTTTTGGAAAATCTTGTGTGATTAACTTCCAAAAATCCTTCGTTTTGCTTGTAAAAATTCTAACTCCTTTAATTAGAAAATTCTTTGGCTTAAACCCATTATTTTCTTTAACGTGGAAATGTTTGGTATGAAACTCTCTTTTCCTTTACTTTGTGGAAAAATGTGAATTTCAAACCCGAGCCCTTAAAATTCATGGTTTTCGAAACAAATCATTTACAAAATCATTTGGGGTCGGAAACCACCTTTGGAACGGTTTCCGAAGCTAAAATAACCATTTAAGAATACTTCACAATTTTTCTAGAAAATATTTTCGTGAGACTCATTTGCAAGATTTAAGACTCTTTACGCGTCTCTCACAAAACGCACCCAGTTTAAAAATTGGCTTAGAATTTGAAAAACTTGTCTTCATGAAAGTTGTAGCTATCGAAAAATTCTAAAACTTTTGTGTTTTGCACAAAATCCAGTTCGGCCTAGATCAGTATCAGTTTTTATTTGAAAACGGGTTAACTCTGAAAAACTGGGTGGAGAACGTCCCAGGGTTCAGCCACGGGTTTTGGGTAAAACGGAGGCCGTTGGAGCCTTATTTCGAGATTCTGTCCATGCTGTCCTCTAGCAAAAGTTGTTCTAAACAACTTTCGTGTTTTGAGTTTTATCTCATTCGGCCTCTAAGGGTCTTGAAATTACCATTTCCCGAAACTGGCCAGATTCGAATCCGAATTGACAGTTTCGGTTCCTCATTTCGGTTTACGTCCTATTCGCGGAATCTATCTCGACCGATCACATCGGGAGCTTAGACGACATCAAGCAGCGCTTCTAACGTCCCATTGCAACCCATAAATCCATCTCATTCTACTCATGCAACCCCAAATCCGAAATTAAAAAGACTAGGGTTACATGGTTCTAACTCATGCATCATCACATACCATCAACACAAAATCCAACCCTAAGTCTAGCATGCTCTCATGGCTGCCAAGGGCAGATTTTTGGCCTAATCTTATGGGACATACAATCTAATTTCTAGCATGAAAAATCCATCATTTTCAAGCACAAATTTTAAAGCAATCAAGCATTAAAAATCAGCCAACCAAACCCTAATCTTATCAAGCACACACACCATCAATGAGGGCAGAAATTTAAAGTGGACTTATATCCTTACAAACCACTTGAATCAACATCAAAAATACTCAAATAAAACTTAGATTCAAGGTGGTTTAAGAGATTTACCTCAAACCCAAGTTAGGGTTTTGAAAATCCCAACTTTCCTTTAGTTCCTCTAGCTCACGGCTTTCTCCAAAAAAAATGCATCCAAAAAATTTTTTGTTAGCTCTTCTTGCTTCTACCAAAACCGAACCCTAATCAAGAGAAAAACCAAATTTCTTTACCTTCTTCTCTTCTTCCTTGTTCGGCCAAGTCTTGGAGAAATCCACAAAAATTTTCTCAAATGCTCCATCCTTGCTTGGCTCACGGATTGGTACAAGAAAATGAGATTCAAGAGATTTTTTTGTTAGCTTTTTCTCATCTCTAACCGAGCACTATCAAGGAAGAAAACCAAGAATTTTTTTCAAGATCCACATACCTCTTTTTCTCTTGTTCTTGGTCGGCCAACTCTTGGAAGATTCACCAAAAATTTTTCAAATTCTCTCTAACTTTGTTCTTTCTCTCTCCCACGGCTTTGTGCTGAAAATTTTCTGAAGATGAGTGTATGAGTTGGCTACCTTGAGAAGGGAAATGGAAGAGGTTGCTTGCCTCAAAGCAAGGCTTTATGTCTTATCTTTCTTGACCATTGGTGCAGCCGGATTCAAGGAAGAGAAAGGGGTGAGATGGATAGCTATTGGCTGGCCATTGGGGTTGCCGAATCCAAGGGAGAGAAAGGGGGATTGAGCTGCTGAAAAATGGGACCAAAGGAGACAAGTGGCAGCCCATGATTGGCTCTAGAAATTTCTAGAAAAATCTCCCCATGTTTGCTCACTTTTTGGTCCTTAAATTATGGCTTCATGCCATACCTTCTTGTCCCTTTTTTGTTGCTGCCGAAGTTTGATGGAGAGGGAGGGGAGTGCTGCCGGATTTTGTGGGGAAAAGAGAACCTCCCATAGCTAGCTTTGGCTAGTGAAAAGGTGAGTCATAGGCATGGGTAGGTGTCCTTGGCTTGGTTAGATTTTAGTTGGTCATTTAGTTCCCAAAACTAAGTCAATTTCTTTCCTTTTTCTTTGAAGTTGCCGACCATGATGGAGGGGGTAGAGCTGCCGGCTGTTTGTGGGGGAAAGGACAAGGGATTTAGTTCATTTTTTTAAACAAAAAGTGACTAAAGATGGGGAACCTTTGATAGACAAAAGTTGGTGCACCTTTTCCTTGATTTATGGCTTTATGTCTAGTCTTGTTCCCATTTCTTTTCCAATTCTTTGTGGCTGCCGAATGAAAGGGGGGGGCTGCCATGTGAAATCTTGAGTTAGTGGAGGGTGATGTCAGGAGTTGATGTCATCTTCCACTAGCTCTTCGAAGGCCTTGTTTGGTCATTTCGTTCTTTCACAGCTCCTTTCGCGCTCTACAGTTATTTCCGATACTGTAATGAGCATTCTTATTTTATATTTTTGTCCAAAAATTATTCCATGTAAATTTGGACCGAAACTCTCTTTCTCCAATTTTTCGGAGACCTTTTTGCCCTTAATTCTTTTTCGGTGTGCTTGATTTTTCTATGGTGGATTTATGGCTTATAAAACTTCATTTTCGGAGATTATTTCCATATTCCCTAATCATACTTGTAAAGTCGACGTTGTGACCTGTCACGATCAAACTTTGACTTTTTGGTCAACCCTTTGACTTTTTGGTCAAACATTTGACTTTTTCGGTCAAAGTTGACTTTCGTAAAATTTCATCCTTTTCCGTTCTTTTTCCTTTAAAAACTTCATTCTTGGCTCGTAAAACATTAATTGAGTCTCAAAATCATTAAATGAGAACTCGAACATCGTTTAAATAAAATTATGAATTTCTCATTATTATTCATAATTTTTCATATAACACTTCATAAATACATAAATTAGACTCTAATTCCTTATGAACAAGGAGTTTACAAGTCTACAAAATTTCGGATCTTACAACCTACCCTCCCTAAAAGATTTTCGTCCTCGAAAATTAGAACAAATCGGGGTAGTCTCTCTTCATATCTTCTTCTCGTTCCCACGTCGCTTCTTCGATGTGGCAGTTTCTCCATAGTACCTTGACTAGAGGGATAACCTTATTCTTTAACACTTTTTCTTCCCATGCCAAAATCTGGACTGGCTTCTCCTCATAAGTCAGATCTTCTCGAACCTCGATCGGTTCATGCTCGATTACGTGTGAGGGATCCGGAACGTACTTCTTTAGCATCGACACATGAAACACATTGTGCACATATGCCAATTCCTGGGGTAGAGCCAACTTGTAGGCTACGTTCCTAACTCTTTCGAGTATCTCGAACGGCCCTATATACCTCGGGCTCAACTTCCCCTTCTTTCCGAACCGCATAACTCCCTTAAATAGAGCGACTTTGAGGAAAATCAAGTCTCCTACTTGAAATTCGAGAGGTCTTCGGTGTTTGTCGGCGTAACTCTTTTGCCGGCTAAATGCAGTCTCCATCCTTTGTCGTATGAGCTTCACGTTTTCCGTGGTCTTTCGAATGAAGTCTGTAGATACAAGCTCTTTTTCTCTTGTCTCGTACCAGTGGACTGGAGATCTGCATCTTCTTCCATATAAAGCTTCATAAGGAGCCATTCCGATTTAAGCGTGAAAACTGTTGTTGTACGAGAATTCAATCAAAGGAAGCTTCTTATCCCAAGTTCCCTTGAAATCCATCACGCAAGCTCGCAACATATCTTCTAAGGTCTGAATGGTCCTTTCTGATTGTCCATCTGTTTGTGGGTGAAAAGCTGTACTAAACGAAAGTTTGGTACCCATTGCTTCATGTACGCTCTTCCAAAATTTTGAAGTAAAGCGACCGTCGCAATCCGAGATTATCGTCTTCGGAATTCCATGATAGCGAACAATCTGAGCCACGTACAATTCTGCCAATTATTCTACTGAGAAGCTGAGCTTGATGGCTATAAAGTGTGCCGACTTTGTCAATCGGTCAACGACCACCCAAATAGCGTCGTTGCCGCTAGGAGTTCGAGGCAGACCCACCACGAAGTCCATCGTCACTTGGTCCCATTTCCATTATGGGATGGAGATTTTCTACAGTTCTCCTCCTGGACGTTGGTGTTCCGCCTTTACTTTTTGACAGGTAAGGCATTTACTGACAAAAGTAGCAACGTCGTTCTTCATCTTGGGCCACCAAAAGCTCTCATTTAAGTCCTTATACATTTTTGTGGCTCCGGGATGGACGGAATACGGAGTCTCGTGGGCTTCGTTCATGATCTTTTCTTTTAATTTTTCCTCATTAGGAATGCATAGTCTATCCTTTTGATAGAGTATGCCCTCATCGGATACGTGGAAGTCCAACTCATTTCCTTCTAAAACCTCGTTTTTTGTCCTAAGCAGCGAGGCATCGGCTTCTTGACTGTAACGCCCCGACCTGACGCCGGACCGTTACCTTACTATACTTACATACATACATAAACTACTTATATGAACTTATCTTTCCTCTCGTACTTACTTAAGTACTTAAGGGAATGCATACAAACCTTACTTACTTAATACATGAAACACAGCGGAAATTTTTTTTTTTTTTTATACGTTGCTAACTTGCACTTAACTAAACTGAAGGAACAATTTCAAATAATATATCTAGAAGATCAAAACGCGTAGCGGCTTCCATTCCCCACATTTCACAGTGCCCGGCCACGCTCCTCCATCTTGTATCATCAAATGCTGACAAGTAGTTTACCTACAGCATAAACTTAAAACAATGAGCTTTCACTCAGCAAGTACAACTCCTATACCGCAACACATAATTTGACTACATCATAACTTAACTACATCATAACATGTCAACACTGCATTGAACATATACTGATAAACATATGCATGAACCGGTTATGTTCATATTATGCTCTGTTATCTGCTGCTAACTTACTTACTGTCTTTCTAACTTAATCTGCTAATGGGTCCCTTATGAGGTGATCATACCCGGCGCGCAACCATGGACTTACACTTACCATAGCCCGACTCGCCCTGTGATGGGGGATACGACACCGGCAAGTACTGCTTGCCGTCTGCCTACTGATCTTCTAACCATGTTATACTTACTCTGGTCATTCTTATTAGAACTAGTGAGCATACATCATGATGCTACTTATTCTTACTTCATAAACATCTGACATTCTTAACTTGACATGTGATCATACATATCATAACATACTTCATTGCATAAACATAAATCATGTTTTGATATGCCCCGTAGCATATCAATTAACACTTAGCATATCAGCGCATCACATAGCACATAGCACATCAACTTTGTCTAGATAAAAATATCCTAATAGCCTATGCTGTAGGCGGCGTTGTACTTACCTCGTCTACGTCCGATACTAAACTGCTCCGCTTCTGGGTTCAGCTGCAGGGTATGTCCTGCTTAACCAAAGGACATAGGTAAGGTCTCTAATCTTGACTATAATATGTTGGTGTTCAACCAACATCCATGCAATGCTTTGGTTATATGTCCCCCTAACTATGAAACATGTTATATGTGGTTACCTCAAGTAACCTTATCACTTTGGGTTATATCTCATAACCCCATAAAATCGTATACTATAATCTAGTGGGCTACGTTGGATAACCTTTTCTACTACACCCTTATCCCATAACCTGATGGGTTACACTAACCCATGGGATAATTCATCCTACATCTTACTAGGTTAACCCTCGTTAACCTCTAAGGTTACTAAAGTTAACCCTCTTCGGGTCAACCTCGGGCTTTGGGGCTAAGCCCTGTAACTCGGTTGTAATTCCCAGTTACGTGTCGTAACTATCTACCTAGCAAACCTTGAACTTGAAACTCTTAAATCTTTTCTTTATCCTTGAAAAAGTTTTTGGCTTAAAAACCGAAAAACTGCTATACTTCCCCTTAAAAATCCTTGAATTTTAAAACATGGTTTATAAAATGTTTGAAGGCTAGAAACTGCCTTTGGAACAGTTTCTGTGTTCAAAACAGTGTTTAGGACATGAAAATCTATTTTTTCCTAACTGGTTCTAGAAAATCTCGTGCAAGAATCTCTTGCTTCCTGCACGGTTTTCAGATTTCAAGTCGTAGTTTAAAATCCCTTTGGAATTGGAAAAAGTTGTCTTCATGAAAGTTCTAGCTCTCGAAGAGATCTAAAACTTTTGTGTTTTACAAAAAATCTGATTCTGCTTAGTTTAATACCAGTTTTTATTTGAACAAGCTGGTCGTGTAAAACTGGGTCTGAACAGACCACCTTCGGTCTTTCATAAAAACGGAGGCCATTGGAGCCTTATTTTGAGAATCGGTCCCCGTTGCCCCCTAGGAAAAACCCTAATCTACAAACGTTTTTGCCCATTCGGCCTCTAAGGGCCTGCAATTACCACTTTCCTGCGACTGGCCAGTGTGGAACCCGAACTGGCAGCCTTAGCTAATTAAACCGGTTAACGTCCTAATTTACGGTTTCTACCTCAACCGATCACATCGGGAGCTTAATGACAAGACATACAACGTTTCTAACGTCCCGCATGTTCTAACATGCCTTCCCAACGTGCCCATGCAGCCCTCTAATCCGGTTGCACAAAACCATGGCTGCATGGTTCTATCTCTTAGCATACATCAACCATTCATGCCATTCCATACAATATCATTCCATATCATCACATCTAGCATCCTATCATGCATTCACATTCTTAAACACATAATTTGGGACATATAACCTTAATCTAGCATGCAACCTATCATCACACAAGCACATGCATAAAGAAACCAACCACCCCCTAGGCTAGCAAATCAAGCACCATGCACTAGCTAAGAGCACAAAATTAAATGGTGAGCTTATGCTCTTACAAACCATAACTTGAAATACATTTAAACTTTACTTTAAAAGCTTAAATGAAAATAGATTTAGGGTCTTGAAAATTACCTTGAACTACTTCAAGGATTGGCTTTAAGGTTGGATCAAAACCTCCCTAGCTCACACTTGCTCCTAGGTTCGGTTTCCACACACCAAGTAGCTCTAAATTTGGCTCTTTTTGGACTGAAAATTGACCTCACTCTAGGCTCGGCTACTCAGCCCTTTTTGGACCCAAAATCTGAAATTTTTCTCCCATTTTTCTGCACAAACCCGTGGGCTGCACCAAAGGAAGAAATGGCTCTAAAAACTTGTTCTAACTTGGTTTCGGTTGGTGAAATCAAACCCGAATTCTCTCCTAACTTCTTCCCTCGAAATTTCTGATTTTTCTTCATGGTTCCACTGCTCCTCTAACCCACTGCAGCAGCTAGGATGGGCTGAAAAAAATTTCTAGCTCTCCCTAATGGTTTCCTACACCAACCGAAGCAAAACCCAAAAATTGGTACAAGAAAAATTTTTGTTTTTCTTCCTCACTCTCCCTTTCTCTCTCTCGGATTTTCTTGGCTAAAAATGGGCAGAATAAGGCTGGAATTTCTGATTTAAAAAGGGTGGAAGACACCCCTATTTATAGGCAATGTGGGACACAAAAAAAGTTTGCAATTTAGTCCCTAAATTTTTGAAAATTCACACTTTTTGGGGGGTTAGGTGGCCGGCCAAGCTTGGAGAACAAGGAAATGATGTCATGGCTTACATCATGGCTTACATCATCAAATTTTTAAAATTGCACTTTTGCCCCAAAAAATGAAAATCTTGGCATTTAAGCCCCCTAGGTGGCCAAAACTTTTCTTGGTGAAGAAGTAAGAAATTTCTAGAATCAAGACACTTGTCTTGCATATATTTGTTCTCAAAATATTTATGAGGTCATAATTTAAAATGGTGATGATGTCATAAATAAAAAGCCTTGTTTGGCTACTTTTTGTAAAAACAGTCTAATTTAAACTAAATACAGATAAATCTAATACTGTGTTGTACTAATACACAGTATTAATATTTTATACTGCAGTAAAAATTTCATTTGTGTAAAAATCGGTCTGGAAAATTTTTTCTTTATTTTCTCAAACCCTTTTGCACTGTGCCTTAACTTAGCGTGCTTGATTTTTCTATGGTGGTTTTTGATCTTATCTATGCTATCTTACCCATAAAAATGTATTTTAACAGTATTTCTTCCATACTGCATGTCACAAAACTATACTGTTATCACGTTGACTATTCTGGTCAAACTTTGACTTTCCCGGGTCAAAGTTGACTTTTTCGGTCAAACCTTTGACCGACCTAGAATCATGCAAATATCATCCCTTTTCTTCCAAAAATGCTATTTTCTATTCTAAACAATCATCTTTGAGTCTTATAAAGCTATAAGAACTCATCACGCATAATAAAGTTCTAAATCGAACTTTTTCATAAAATGCCCTTATAGCATACATTCAAGCTCTTTCTAGAAGAAAGAATAACATAGAAAAAGTCAGGTATTACATTGACGTTCCTTCATCTCATCTAAAATGGTAGGCTGGAAGGTTAGAGCAACTAATCCTCCCGTAATAAGCTCGATTCTGGCTTCCATTAGCTCATTTTGAAGAGGCTTGGTCAATGACCGGATTGACATCATCGAGGAAGACGACTTCCGACTAAGGGCATCGGCCACCTTGTTAGCCTTTCCCGGATGGTATCGGATATCTATGTCGTAGTCTTTCACCAATTCGAGCCATCTTCTTTGCCTCATGCTCAGCTCATTTTGTGTGAAGATGTACTTCAAGCTCTGATGATCTGTATACACTTCGCATTTTGTGCCGTACAGGTAGTGCCTCCAAATCTTTAAGGCAAATACTACCGCCGCAAGTTCCAAATCGTGCGACGGGTAGTTCTTCTCGTGTTCCTTGAGCTGTCGCGAAGCATAGGCGATCACTTTTCCGTTCTGCATAAGCACGGCTCCCAATCCTATCTTGGAAGCATCGCTATAAATTACGAAGTTTTCTTCTTCCACGACCGGAATTGTGAGGATTGGAGCGCTCGTCAACTTGCTTTTGAGCTTTTGGAAGTGCTCTTCACACTTAGTGGTCCATTTGTAGGCCTTCCCTTTTCCTGTAAGTGCGGTAAGTGGCGCTGCAATCTTGGCAAATCCTTCGACGAATCGTCGGTAATAGCCCGCTAATCCGAGGAAACTGCGCACTTCGGTGACATTTTTGGGAGCTGGCCACTTACTTACCGCCTCAATCTTAGCCGGGTCTACGGATATGCCTTCTTTTGAGACTACATGTCCAAGGAAATTGACCTTTTCCAACCAAAACTCGCACTTGGAGAACTTGGCGTAAAGCTGATTTTGCTTCAAAATCCGTAGTGCAATCATTAGATGCTCCTCATGCTCCTTTTTCGACCTTGAATAAATCAAAATGTCGTCAATAAAGACAATGATGAACTTATCCAAGTAGTCCTTAAATACGTGATTCATCATATCCATGAAGGCGGCTGGTGCATTTGTCAGTCCGAACGGCATCACAAGGAATTCGTAGTGTCCATATCGAGTGCGAAACGCCGTCTTTGGAACATCTCCTTCCTTGATTCGGAGCTAGTGATATCCCGATCATAGATCAATCTTCGAAAAGACTGAGGCTCCCTTCAGTTGGTCGAACAGATCGTCGATCCTGGGCAAAGGATACTTGTTCTTGATGGTGATCTTGTTCAACTCCCGATAGTCAATGCACATTCTTAGAGTGCCGTCCTTCTTTTTAACAAACAACACCGGGGCTCCCCACGGTGAATAGCTTTGTCTGATGAATCCTTTATCTAGGAGCTCCTTCAACTGGACTTGTAATTCTTTGAGTTCAGCAGGCGCCATCCTGTACGGTGCCTTGGACACAGGCGCTGATCCTGGAAGCAACTCAATCTCAAAAGAGATTTCTCGTTCTGGTGGCAATCCTGGCAGATCTTCAGGAAAAACGTCCACAAATTCCTTGACTATCAGTACGTCTTTCGGCTTACTTTCGGTCTCTTGTGTCTTATCCACCATATTGGCTAGAAATCCCATACATCCTTCCGCCAATAACTTTCTAGCCTTTAACGCCGAAATAAACATCTTCGGCTGTTTCGGGGTCGATCCTCGAAAGATAAATTCTTTATCTCCAACTGGCTTGAATGTGACGGCACGACGCTGGCTGTCGATAACCGCGTTGTACTTTCCCAGGAAGTCCATACCCAGGATAACGTCGTAGTTGTATAAGTCAATGACAATTAGGTTGACGTACATCTCCCTACCGCATATGATTATTGGAACGTGGCGTATCCAATAATCAGACAACAAGATTTCCCCGGAGGGTGATGCAGTACGAAAGGTTCTTCCGATTTTCTCATTATCTCTACCTAGTTTCTTAACAAACCTAGGTGATGTGAATGAATGCGTAGCTCCAGAATCAATTAACACATAAGCATCTTGTTGGGCAATAGGAAACTGACCTGTCACCACCGTGGACGGTCCAGCTTGAGCATCCTCCTTTGTATAGGCGTAGATGCGTCCTTGTGGTTCTGGAGCTTCAGCTCGGCCCTGGGGGATTGCAGGTCCTTCGAGCTTCATCTGGGCGGCATGTAACTGACTTCCCTGACCCCACTGGTAATTCTGCTAGTGTTGGACATTGGCATTGCAATTCTTAGCAAAGTGGCCTTCCTTGCTACACAGATAGCAGCGGTTTGTCCCGGCGCAGCAGTCTCCCGGGTGCTTTGTCCCACATTTTTGGCAAGGGGGAGTTCCACTGCTGTCGGGGGCATTCTTCTTCTGGGGAGGATTCTGATGGCTCCCTTGTCCTCCAGCATTCCACTTTCTTTTCTGCTGGGGGTTGCCATACGGCTTGTTGCCGCCGCATTGGCCAGAAGGTCCTCCTTGACCTTTCTGCTGCGATGATTGGCCGGGCTTGGTCTGACTTTGCCTGGCTAGGGCCTTCTCCTCATTCCTTTCTTTAAAGAACTGGGCCCGTTGCGCCTTGTTCTGGCCGACCCAATATTTGGCTCGAACTGCTCGACTGACGCACTCGGCAACAGTCAGCGGTGGGTGAGGGCCACTGCTGATAAGCACGGCTAAGTCTGGCCGGAACATTTTCATCATCTTCCTCACTTTGTCCTTCTCAGAACTGATGAGTTGAGGGCAGAGACGGGCGAGCTGTTCAAAGCTTCTCACAGCTTCAGCCACTGACAAATTTCCCTGACGGAAATTGGTGAATTCATCCTGTTGAGTTTCCATTACTTCCGTGTTGAAGTACTTCTCATGGAACTCTTCCACAAAGTCTTTCCATGTCATCTGGGTGACGTCCCGTCTGATTTGAACCGTTTCCCACCATAACCGGGCGTCTTTCTTCAACATAAAGGACGCGTAAAGGACTCTCTCTCTATCATCGAGCCCTAAGAAGTTCAGGGAAACTTGAAGGTCGATGAGCCAGTTGTCGGCCTCGATCGGGTCCGTTGATCCCTCGAATTCTGGCACCTTCATGCGCCGAAATTCATG
This sequence comes from Ficus microcarpa, assembly GCA_025413485.1. NCBI lineage: Eukaryota > Viridiplantae > Streptophyta > Magnoliopsida > Rosales > Moraceae > Ficus > Ficus microcarpa. The sequence goes on along the minus strand of CM046377.1, from coordinate 993,173 downwards.
ATACAGCTCTGCCGGGGTTCGAGCTCGAGGTGCTGGCGGAGCAGCTACAGGTGCCATTGGTGCTTCTGGGGCCTCAGGGTGTTCCGGAATCACTGGTTCCTCCTCGGGGAATTCCGGTACCGCTGGTTGCTCTTCAGGTGCCGGTGGTACCCTGACTTCAGGTGGTCCTTGGTTCTGTTGGGCTATCTGAGCCCTAAGCCCACCTATCTCTCGTTGCTGGGCTAACATCATCTCTCTCAGCTCGTTTAGTTGAGCTGTAAGATCGACGTTTTGGGCTTGTGCCGCTCGACGTCTTGGTGGCATGGTTCTGTATAGAAGTAACAAAATAAGCTTCTTATTTTTAAAACTTTCATAAAATCATATCTTTTATACAGAGCCATAATCTTCTTTTCATAATCATAGTTTTTAGGAAAATACATAATTTCCTTATCATGGGCATACATTACTTGTTTACCACCACCAAGCTAGGACACAACCCAACGTCATTCTCACAACCAACCTTTCCATTACGAACCATCGATATGCGTTGAATACGAAAATCTAATTCTAAGCGTAAAAAAAAAAAAATTAAATTAACTTACTTGGGCTATTGCAGAACGATGCGGAGCGAGACGAAGTAGGCTGGCAGGATACCGCTCTGATACCAACTCTGTGACGCCCCATTACTACGTAGGGCCGTCACGCCTTACTTACTTACTTACTTGAAAATTAGGGATTTTTTTTTTAAACATACTTATAAAACATTTGTCTTTAGTAATACATCATTACTACTTAAGTAAACGTTACTTAAGATATTTAGTTCCAAAATACCATGATACATAACTTGTCTTCATCATGTATATATTTATATATACAAAACTTCTTTACTTATCAAAAGATTTGCGGAAACTATGCGTAGTGGTATCCATACCGCCTTCGTCTGCCGACACACCGCTCCAACAATGCCCACCATTTACGATGCAGGCTTCTTACCTACAGTATGAAATATAACTTGATGAGCTTTCGCCCAGTAAGCACAAACATAATCTCACAAAATATTTAAAACATCATGAAAACATTCATCATCATATGTATATGCGTGAACCATTTATGTTCCATTTATGCATTTCTTTTAACTTTCTTATCTTTCTTATGGGCCTCATAATGTACGTACCCTTAACATATAGCGCGCCTCTAGATATAGTTAGATGGGTTTGCAAGTCCCCAACTGCTCCAGGAAAACATAAGTGATTACACCCTCTTACATCAACGAGAGGGCGAATCAGTACTTTAACATAAAAATCCTCCACCTTAGGGGAGGTTGGTACGATACTTTACTTGTGATTTCTTACCATGTTATTTATCTTTAGTGAACATACCTTATGATGTCACTATATGATAACATACTTTTTATCTCATTCATAACATGGCATAGCATTCTTTTCATTCATGGCATTTGCAAACATGACATTTTTATAAACATGATATTTTGCAAATATAGAACCTTTATAATCTTTTGCAAAAATAGCACCTTTTTTACAAACATAGCATTTTACGAAAATAGCACCTTTTATAATCATGGCATTTCACAAAAATAGCACTTTTCATAAAACATAGCATTTCATAGATATAGCACACAACATATTGCAGCATATTTGAAAACCACATACTTGAACATAATTTACTAGCTTTCATACTGCAGGTGAGGTTTGTACTTACCTCTAGTGCCGTATCCTTAGAATCGCGTTCCTTAAATTTCTCGGCAACGGCAATTCATTTCCCTGATATACCAAAAATATAGGATCAGGATCCTTTCGTAAGATGTTGGTGACCTACCAACACTCACATCTACTTTTGGTTGTATGTCCCCTATACATGATATCCATCTTGGCCACTTTAATCCCCATTCTTTATTGAACTTCGATTAAATCCTTAAGAGGTTACGTTGCGTAACCTTTTTGGTTTAGAGCCTTGTTCTATTAGTGGGCTTTGCTCATACAACCTTGTTATTGGGTTATTTCCATTAACCCATTAAATCTTAGTCTAATATACATGTGGGTATCCCTTAAAGTTATGTTGGGTAACCCTTAAGGTTAACCTTAATTAACCTTGGGTCAACCTTTTGTCAACCCTTGGTTATCCTTGGGTTTGTAACTCGGATATAATATCCGGTTACCGTTCGTAACCGGCTTGTTTACCAATTTTACTATAAAATTCCTCTTCCTTATTTTTGGAAAATCTTGTGTAATTAACTTCCAAAAATCCTTCGTTTTGCTTGTAAAAATTCTAACTCCTTTAATTAGAAAATTCTTTGGCTTAAACCCATTATTTTCGTTAACGTGGAAATGTTTGGTATGAAACTCTCTTTTCCTTTACTTTGTGGAAAAATGTGAATTTCAAACCCGAGCCCTTAAAATTCATAGTTTTCGAAACAAATCATTTACAAAATCATTTGGGGTCGGAAACCACCTTTGGAACGGTTTCCGAAGCTAAAATAACCATTTAAGAACACTTCACAATTTTTCTAGAAAATATTTTCGTGAGACTCATTTGCAAGATTTCGGACTCTCTGCGCGTCTCTCACAAAACGCGCCTAGTTTAAAAATCAGCTTGGAATTTGAAAAACTTGTCTTCACGAAAGTTGTAGCTATCGAAAAATGATAAAACTTTTGTGTTTTGCACAAAATCCAGTTCGGCCTCGATCAGTACCAGTTTTTATTTGAAAACGGGTTAACTCTGAAAAACTGGGTGGAGAACGTCCCAGGGTTCAGCCACGGGTTTTGGGTAAAACGTAGGCTGTTGGAGCCTTATTTCAAGATTCTGTCCACGATCTCCTCTAGGAAAAGTTGTTCCGAACAACTTTCGTGTTTTGAGTTTTACCTCATTCGGCCTCTAAGGGCCTTGAAATTACCCTTTCCTGAAACTGGCCAGATTCGAATCCGAATTGGCAGTTTCGGTTACTCATTTCGGTTTACGTCTTATTCGCGGAATCTATCTCGACCGATCACATCGGGAGCTTAGACGACATCAAGCAGCACTTCTAACGTCCCATTGCAACCCATAAATCCATCTCATTCTACTCATGCAACCCCAAATCCGAAATTAAAAAGACTAAGGTTACATGGTTCTAACTCATGCATCATCACATACCATCAACACAAAATGCAACCCTAAGTCTAGCATGCTCTCATGGCTGCCAAGGGCAGATTTTTGGCCTAATCTTATGGGACATACAACCTAATTTCTAGCATGAAAAATCCATCATTTTCAAGCACAAATTTTAAAGCAATCAAGCATTAAAAATCAGCCAACCAAACCCTAATCTTATCAAGCACACACAGCATCAATGAGGGCACAAATTTAAAGTGGACTTATGTCCTTACAAACCACTTGAATCAACATCAAAAATACTCAAATAAAACTTAGATTCAAGGTGGTTTAAGAGATTTACCTCAAACCCAAGTTAGGGTTTTGAAAATCCCAACTTTCCTTTGGTTCATCTAGCTCACGGCTTTCTCCAAAAAAAATGCATCCAAAAAATTTTTTGTTAGCTCTTCTTGCTTCTACCAAAACCGAACCTTAATCAAGAGAAAAACCAAATTTCTCTTACCTTCTTCTCTTCTTCCTTGTTCGGCCAAGTCTTTGAGAAATCCACAAAAATTTTCTCAAATGCTCCTTCCTTGCTTGGCTCATGGATTGGTACAAGAAAATGAGATCCAAGAGATTTTTTTGTTAGCTTTTTCTCATCTCTAACCGAGCACTATCAAGGAAGAAAACCAAGAATTTTTTTCAAGATCCACATACCTCTTTTTCTCTTGTTCTTGGTCGGCCAACTCTTGGAAGATTCACCAAAAATTTTTCAAATTCTCTCTAACTTTCTTCTCTCTCTCTCCCACGGCTTTGTGCTGAAAATTTTCTGAAGATGAGTGTATGAGTTGGCTGCCATGAGAAGGGAAATGGAAGAGGTTGCTTGCCTCAAAGCAAGGCTTTATGTCTTATCTTTCTTGTCCATTGGTGCAGCCGGATTCAAGGAAGAGAAAGGGGTGAGATGGATGGCTATTGGCTGGCCATTGGGGTTGCCGAATCCAAGGGAGAGAAAGGGGGATTGAGCTGCTGAAAAATGGGACTAAAGGAGACAAGTGGCAGCCCATGATTGGCTCTAGAAATTTCTAAAAAAATCTCCCCATGTTTGCTCACTTTTTGATCCTTAAATTATGGCTTTATGCCATACCTTCTTGTCCCTTTTTTGTTGCTGCCGAAGTTTGATGGAGAGGGAGGGGAGTGCTGTCGGATTTTGTGGGGAAAAGAGAACCTCCCATAGCTAGCTTTGGCTAGTGAAAAGGTGAGTCATAGGCATGGGTAGGTGTCCTTGGCTTGGTTAGACTTTAGTTGGTCATTTAGTTCCCAAAACTAAGCCAATTTCTTTCCTTTTTCTTTGAAGTTGCCGACCATGATGGAGGGGGTAGAGCTGCCGGCTGTTTGTGGGGGAAAAGACAAGGGATTTAGTTCATTTTTTTTAAACAAAAAGTGACTAAAGATGGGGAACCTTTGATAGACAAAAGTTGGTGCACCTTTTCCTTGATTTATGGCTTTATGTCTAGTCTTGTTCTCGTTTCTTTTCCAATTCTTTGTGGCTGCCGAATGAAAGGGGGGGGCTGCCATGTGAAATCTTGAGTTAGTGGAGGGCGATGTCAATAGTTGATGTCATCTTCCACTAGCTCTTCCAAGGCCTTGTTTGGTCATTTCGTTCTTTCACAGCTCCTTTCGCGCTCTACAGTTATTTCCGATACTGTAATGAGCATTCTTATTTTATATTTTTGTCCAAAAATTATTCCAAGTAAATTTGGACCGAAACTCTCTTTCTCCAATTTTTCGGAGACCTTTTTGCCCTTGATTCTTTTTCGGTGTGCTTGATTTTTCTAGGGTGGATTTATGGCTTATAAAACTTCATTTTCGGAGATTCTTTCCATATTCCCTCATCATACTTGTAAAGTCGACGTTGTGACCCGTCACAATCAAACTTTGACTTTTTGGTCAACCCTTTGACTTTTGGTCAACCATCTGACTTTTTGGTCAAACCTTTGACTTTTTCAATCAAAGTTAACTTTCGTAAAATTTCATCATTTTCCGTTATTTTTCCTTTAAAAACTTCATTCTTGGCTCGTAAAACATTAATTGAGTCTCAAAATCATTAAATGAGACCTCGAACATCGTTTAAATAAAATTATGAATTTCTCATTATTATTCATAATTTTTCATATAACACTTCATAAATACATAAATTAGACTCTAATTCCTTATGAACAAGGAGATTACAAGTCTACAAAATTTCGGGTCTTACAGTAAGTGAACTACCACGATGGTTTCTATAATCCACCGTCATGGTAGGTCCAAACTACCATGACGTTTGTCGTTTGGTGTAAGCCACCGTCGTGGTAGTTCACCTTACCCCGACGGTGGATTATAGATGTAATACCTGACTTTTTTCTATGTTATTATTTCCTTCTTAAAGGAATTAAATGCATGCCGTATCGGCATTTATGAAAAGTTCGCTTCATAACTTTATTATGTGTTACGAGTTCTTATGGCTTTATAAGACTCGAGTATGCTTGTTTTGAATGATAAATGGTCTTTTCGGAAGAAAAGAGATGAAATTTACATCATTTTATGAAAGTCAAAGGGTTGACCAAAAAAGTCAACTTTGACCCGGAAAAGTCAAAATTTGATCAAAATGGTCAAAACCCTCACTGTACAATTTTGTGAGATGCAATATAGGAAAAATACTGCGAAAACTCATTTTTTCGGATAAGATGACATATTTGAGAACTAAAACCACTATAGAAAAATTAAGCACGCAAAATTAGGGTACAGGGCAAAAGGGTTCGAAAAAATAAAGAAAAAATTTTTCAGCCCGATTTTTCACAGATAAAATTTTTATGACAGTATAAAATATTAATACTGTGTATTAGTACAACACAGTATTAGATTTTTCTATGTTAAGTTTAAATTATACTGTTTATTGGAAAAAGAAGACAAACAAGCATTTTTGATTTATGACATCATAAATTTTTGAATTATGATATCACCTACTTTTTGGAGAACAAATCCATGCAAGACATGTGTCCCCTTCTAGCTTTTTCTTACTTGTCTTCCACTCCATGACAGCCGGCCAAAAGGGGGGGGTTTTAGTGAAAAAAAATTCAAAACTTTTGGGGTCAAAATGTGAGAAACTTTGTGTCCCATATTGCCTATAAATAGGGCTGCCCTCCACCCCATTTAAATCAGAAAAAGCAACCTTATCATGCCCAAAAATCTGCATGAAAAACCGAGAGCAAAGTGAGAAGAAATCTGAAAATTTTTTTAAGCCAACTTGTGTGTGTGTTGTTCGGTTTGTGTGGGAGAGCAAGAGGAAGTGAGAAAAAATTTTTCCAGCCCTTGTTCTTGGCTGTAGCCGTGGACTGTGAGCAGGGGAAAGAGAGGAAAAAAGTTCAAAAATTTGAAGGAAAACTCTAGGGTAGAGTCGGGTTTCATTCAAGCAAGCTAGGGGTAAGTTTTCGGAACTTTTTCTCTTCCTAGCAAGCTCACGGGTTTGTGTAAGAAACCAAGAAATTTTTTTTCAGTTTTGGGTCTAATGTAGGGCTGTAGCCGTGCATAGGAGGGAGCCAAAATTTGAGGTCCAAATCAGCCAAGTTTGGTGGCCATTTGGTGAGCCAAAATCGGTTGTAGGAGCTAGAGCCAAGGGTGTGATGCCCCCTTACTACGTAGGGCCGTCACGCGTTACTTACTTACTTACTTACTTGAAAATTAGGGATACATTTTTTTTTTTTGAAACATGCTTATAAAACATTTGTCTTTAGTAATACATCATTACTACTTAAGTAAACGTTACTTAAGATCTTTAGTTCCAAAATACCATGATACATAACTTGTCTTCATCATGTATATACTTATATATACAAAACTTCTTTACTTATCAAAAGATTTACGGAAACTATGCGTAGTGGTATCCATACCGCCTTCGTCCACCGCCACACCGCTCCAACAATGCCCAGCATTAAGCTGCGGGTTTCTTACCTACAGTATGAAATATAACTTGATGAGCTTTCGCCCAGTAAGCACAAACATAATCTCACAAAACATTTTAACATCTTGAAAACATTCATCATCATATGCATATGCGTGAACCATTTATGTTTCATTTATGCATTTCTTTTAACATTCTTATCTTTCTTATGGGCCCCATAGTGTACGTACCTTTATCATATAGCGCGCCTCTAGATACAGTTAGATGGGGTTGCAAGTCCCTAACTGCTCCAGGAAAACAGAAGTGATTACACCCTCTTACAACAACGAGAGGGCGAATCCATAACTTCATCATAAAAATCCTCCACCTTGGGGGAGGTTGGTACGACACTTTACTTGTGATTTCTTACCATGTTCTTTATCTTTAGTGAACATACCTTATGATGTCACTATATGATAACATACGTTTTATCTCATTCATAACATGGCATGGCATTATTTTCATCCATAGCATTTGCAAACATGGCATCTTTATAAACATGACATTTTGCAATATAGCACTTTTATAATCTTTTGCAAAAATAGCACTTTTTATAAACATAGCATTTTACAAAAATAGCACATTTTATAAACATGGCATTTCGCAAAAATAGCACTTTTCATAAAACATGGCATTTCATAGATATAGCACACAACATATTGCAGCATATTTGAAAACCACATACTTGAACATAATTTACTAGTTTTCATACTACAGGTGAGGTTTGTACTTACCTCTAGTGCCGTATTCTTAGAATCGCGTTCCTCAAATTGTCGGCAACGGCAATTCACTTTCCTGATATACCAAAAATATAGGATCAGGATCCTTTCGTAAGGTGTTGGTGACCTATCAACACTCACATCTACTTTTGGTTGTATGTCCCCTATACATGATATCCATCTTGGCCATATTAATCCCCATTCTTTAACGAACTTCGATTAATCCTTATGAGGTTACATTGGGTAACCTTTTTAGTTAGAGCCTTGTTCTATTAATGGGTTTTGCTCATACATCCTTGTTATTGGGTTATTTCCATTAACCCATTAAATCTTAGCCCAATACACATGTGGGTATCCCTTAGGGTTATATTGGGTAACCCTTAAGGTTAACCTTAATTAACCTTGGGTCAACCTTTTGTCAACCCTTGGTTATCCTTGGATTTGTAACTCGGATATAATATCCGATTACCGTTCGTAATCGGCTAGCTTACCAATTTTACTATAAAATTCCTCTTCCTTAATTTTTGGAAAATCTTGTGTAATTTAACTTCCAAAAATCCTTCATTCTTCTTGTAAAAATTCTAACTCCTTTAATTAGAAAATACCTGGGTTAAATCCATTGTTTTCTTTAACTTGGAATGTTTGGTATGAAACCCTCGTTTTCTTTTCCTTGTGGAAAAATGTGAATTTCAAACTCGAGCCCTTAAAATCCATGGTTTTCGAAATAAATCTTTTATAAAATCATTTGGGGTCGGAAACCACCTTTGGAACGGTTCCCGAAGCTAAAATAACCATTTAAGAACACTTCACAATTTTTCTAGAAAATATTTTCGTGAAACTCATGTTCAAGATTTCGGGCTATCTGCGCATCTCCCACAAAACGCGCCCAGTTTAAAAATTGGCTTGGAATTTGAAAAACTTTTCTTCACGAAAGTTGTAGCTATCGAAAAATGCTAAAACTTTCATGTTTTACACAAAATCCAGTTGGGCCTAGATCAGTACAAGTTTTTATTTGAAAATGGGTTAACTCTGAAAAACTGGGTGGAGAACGTCCCAGGGTTCAGCCACGGGTTTTGGGTAAAACGGAGGCCTTTAGAGCCTTATTTCGAGATTCTGTTTGCATTGCCCTCTAGGAAAAGTTGTTTCGAACAACTTTCGTGTTTTGAGTTTTACCTCATTCGGCCTCTAAGGGTCTTGAAATTACCCTTTCCCGAAACTGGCTAGATTCAAATCCGAATTGGCAGTTTCGGTTCCTCTCTTCGGTTTACGTCCTATTCGCGGAATCTATCTCGACCGATCACATCGGGAGCGTAGACAACATCAAGCAGCGCTTCTAACGTCCCATTAAAACTCATAAATCCATCTCATTCTACTCATGCAACCCCAAATCCGAAAATTAAAAAGACTAGGGTTACATGGTTCTAACTCATGCATCATCACATACCATCAACACAAAATCCATCCCTAAGTCTAGCATGCTCTCTTGGCTGCCAAGGGCAGATCTTTGGCATAATCTTATGGGACATACAACCTAATTTCTAGCATGGAAAATCCATCATTTTCAAGCACAAATTTTAAAGCAATCAAGCATTAAAAATCAGCCAACCAAACCCTAATCTTATCAAGCACACACACCATCAATGAGGGCAGAAATTTAAAGTGGACTTTTGTCCTTACAA
>CM046377.1:938054-983633 GCA_025413485.1 Ficus microcarpa | reverse complement strand
CTTTGAACTTCAGCAGAATTCGGAACATTTTGTGATAATAGCTGCAAACACGTTTGTGACTGATTAGGCTGCAATGGCATCGCAAGAGATAGACCTTGATTGTGTGCTTGGACTGAATACCAAGTGATCCTGTCCGAGAACACAAAACAGAATCCATGTCAGAGGAACCAAATTTATAGGATAATTTAGAATATTGAAGCACATATACAAGCAACATCCAACACAAGCACTTCTGTTCTTCCCATTCCCTGAAATGCGAACTTACAATTTTATAGTTTCAATCCCAATGTCACAACAATGATACATGATCTGTTAAGCTGTTTACGGGAAAGTCATCTTAACCATTCTTCATGTCAAAAAGCATGAAAGTAGGATTTACCTAGATCTGGGGGTGGTCTGTTATTAGGGCCCGCAGGGTTGGATGGCAAACAATTGGGCATTGGGTTCTGAGACTTAGTCTCCATTGTCAGCATCTTCAGTGAAATTTTCCGTAAATAGTCCGACTGGACCAGCCGCATAACCGATGAGGAAACAAAACAAACCATGTTATAATCCCAAATCTTTCCTTAAAGATGCTAGAATACAAACGGCATTAAATGAGTTCCAGGAATACAAGTATTCGTACAAATATCATCTGGGAAAGCACGGACGGGACCAGGGGAAGAAAGACTCAGAAATATGGAAGTACCTGGCTAGTGGCAGCGGTGTAAATCTTCTCCTCAAACCTTTCGGCTATTTTCTTGAGTTCATGCAATCCCTCTTGACCAGAGAAAGGGAGATGTTTCTTCAATGTATCCATTCTTCACAGGTAACACATCATTATGTTAGCGACTGGTAAATTGATAGTTTTTGACTTCACAATGCAAAAATCAAACCATACATATTTCTACTTTTGCGAGAAAACCGCTCTTTCCATCCGCTCTTTCCATCGCATCAATCCTAACTCTTAAACATTCTCCAAATGATATCATCAAATTGAGTAACTAGTTTCTTTGTGACGCTCCCAAATTAATGTCAGAATTCCATGCTTAAAAACAACTTCTCAGCATTAGCTAAACGATGTAATCTACATATTATTAAAGAACAAAGCAAAAAATTCAAAGGGCGGTAGGTGAACAAGAAGCCCTCATCCAGAAAGGCTTTACATCTGATTCTCCCACGACAATAATATAAGTTTCACCTCATCCACAGAATCTCAATAGGTTCTACGAGGATTTTATATTATTATTATTTTTTCAGAAGAAAACATACATCTTATTGACGTATCGTTTGTCTGAATCTGGTTGCAATTGAGTCCTCCAATCAATGAAGTCCATGGCGGGTTCTCCACCTTGAATTGGTCTCCAATTGGTGTCCATCAAAATCGCAATCAATCCAACACTCTGTCAAAACAAAACAAAAATAAGTCTTCAAGTTTTTTTTTTTGGAGAAATTCTTTACGACCACAGCTAATACGAATAAAAATCTCAAATTTTTTTGTTTTTGAATCAAAAGAGGTAGAAAGAAATGATTTTTAACAAGATAATAATCCATGCAAAAGTTTCCAAGAAAGGGCAAAACCAAAACCCAGATCCGTAAAAACAAACCGATGAATTCGAGCAATTCCAATCCCTAGATCCATGGATTTGAACAATTAGGGAGACCAAAAAAAACCCTAATCGGGAAATCCTGAGCTAAGAGGAATCGCTAATTGAAAAGTTCAACGTCAGGAACAAAGGTTTCGCCTTTGGGTATGTATAGAGAGAGAACAGTGGGAGTGAAGTCAAGAAAGAGGAATTGATTGATACATAGATACATATATAGATACATATATACATAGATAGATACAGACGTTTGAGGTTGTAGAGGCGGCTCAGGAATCGGAGAAGCTGGAGATGGTGGTGCTCTGGTCGACGCTGGAGCTCGAGTCGTTTTCAGATGTCAAACCCTTTCGGACTAGAACTGCCCCACGGAAGAAGGCAATCAGCTGGAAGGAGTAATCTGCCATTCAGCAATTTCTTGTCAATATATGAAGTCATTCTCTGCGTAAGACGACATGTCGGTTAAAGTTTCTAAAATTTTGTTGTCGTTTATCTAGGAACCGACTTTTTGAGTCTGTTTGATGAATGAGTTGAGTTTGAGTTGAAATAAAAATTTAAAATTTGAATTCAGTTGACTTTTTAAAAAGTAATTATAAACTTTGTTAACTTTTCATAAAAACAAAAAAAATTAGAGTTAATCTTTGTTATCAAATAAAGCCTTTGACTTAAAAAAAAAAAAAAAAGAATTAGCATAAATTTTAGGATTAGTCTTAAAAAGGGGTTCCAAATCTACACCAATTCTCATTGATATTTTAAATTATTCTAAAATTAGATCAATCACGTGGTATTTTTTATTTGTTTCCAACACATAACAGGATAATATGATAAATGAGTAATGGACGAACTTCCTCGGAAAATCAGTGAAATAAATCAAATTCTATATGCGGAGAAATTAATAATAAGATATAATTACGGGAAAAAAGAAAGTGACAAAAACAGAAGAACTTTACAATGTTCTCAATTATAGGGAAAAAAAATAATAATAAATAAATAAAACAAACAAAGAGAACAAAAACATGAGTGCAAAAATTTAGTACCTTTATTATAAGAAAAGATTGCACCTTTCTCGGTCACCTTGAGAATCGCTCCACACAAACATCAGAATTTCAGCCATCCAGTAAACCAAAAATGATAAGAAAAAAAAAAAAAGAAAAAAGAAAAAAGAAAATCGCTGCAGAACTTTGCAAAGAACAAAAAAACAAAAAAAAAAACTTTCAAGTAACAGTCAAGCCGAGAGAGAAGAAAAGAACATACTACCAGCCGACCTTATTCAAAAAACAATACGAGAAATTTTGAAAAATTTTCCTAGAAGAATAATTCTTGTAAAGAAAGTTGAAAAAGGGCAAAACACAATTCCGTAAAAACAAACCGATGAATCCGATCAAAATTCTAATCCCCTGAAGCAATGGAGTTGATTAACTAGAGAAAAACAAAGAAAAATGGAAAAGTTCAAAGTCAGGAAGAAAAAGGTTTTGCCTTTTTGGTGTGTGTGTGAAAGGCCTTCGGAGCAGAACCGACCCATTGGAGAAGGCAATCAGGGAACTTCTTGCAGCATTCGCTAGCTCACAAGCATGTGCTTTGCACGGCTGGTGTTTTGCTTTGCTTGTTTAACTTTTGGGTACGATGAAAAAGAGACTTCGTAATAGAGAAAATTTTAAAGAGAATCATTTAAAATTTTTTTTTTAAGGGAAGAGAATCATTTTTTAAAATATATCATTTTTAAAGAGAAAATTAATATATATATATATATATGTAGGAAAGAAGGAAACTATAATGAAAAAAAAAAAAAGGAAAAAAAATAAAGATATGTTTAAAATATATCACTTTTAAAGGGAAAGGAATAAATTTAGGAAAATGAACCACAAAATAAAAACTCATAAAATGATCAACACAAAGAACGCCAAAAAAAATAAATAAATAATAAAAAAATAAAAGGTAAGGACGACAATAAATTTAGCCCCAAAAAAAAAAGGTAAAAACGACAATAAGTTCACATACGACTATAATTTTGGGGTAACTTTGACTTAAAAACGACAACGATTTTTTTTGGGAAAAAGAGACAATGATTTTAAAGTCCGTTGAAAAAGTGACAGCACAAATAAACGACAATAACATCAGAATCTACACAGATAAAACGACAATGACCCGATTGGAAATTACAAATTTTCTCTTCCTCTGGAATGACTCGTTGAATTGCGATTCAAGGTGTAGGCCTGCCAAAATCCCACTTCCTATAAGCCTAATAGTAATAATCAAATTTTCACAACATAACGCTACTAGGTTGAGATAAGTTTTAATTACTTTATTCATCTTCATTAGATTTTTCAGAAACATTATTATTATGTTTTTTTTAGCTTATGAGGTTCTATTGATGACTCTATCTTTTTTATGGCTATCAGTTTTTTATACGTTTTTTATTACTGCCGACACTATTGTTAACATCTCAAGGTTTAGCCTGACATGCTTTTTGGATCGAAAAAACATTTACTAGTTGAATTCTTTTTCACCATTGGTTGCATCTAGTTTTATCAGATGCTTTCTCCTCATCTGTCTTAAAAAAAAATAAAAATTTAATTAATCGGAAACCATAGATTTTCTCTAGCTCTCAAAATAGAAGAAATAAAAAAATGCAGAACAAATTTTGAAGTGTTCCTCAAACCACCACATTAACAAAGACTAAACCGTAATTGTAGATATAATGTAATACTATTTTCACACCTAATTTCATTATAAGGTGAAAAATTTGAATCCCTCACCCTACGTTAGGGGAAAAAAAACGGAGAGAGAGATAAAAAAAGACCTAGCTAAACCAAAAATCATGAAAACAAAGAAGGACAAATAATGACATCATTTTGTACATCTTTGAAAACGATTAAAAGTTCTCACTACAAAAGACCAGAGAAATAATAACAGAGAACTAAAAAAAAGTACAGGATACAGCAAGCCCATCATCGGCATTGGTGGCGCTATTGATCAGATAAAACATGGTGGGTTTGGGCTCGATGTTGCCCATCGTCTGGCTCTGAAGATCATGACCGGAGGGCTTGACGATCTGCATGAGAAAGTCCTTGAGAAGACCAGTAGTCTTGATCGAGGTACAACATTATTGGCCAACACAACCGGCTGCTTTGATTCGCTGTTGGCTGCTTGATGTGATTTGGCGGCCGGTGATCGGTGGTGCCGGTCGCACCGGAATGAGCCTGGGTGGGAGGTGGGAGAGCACAGACAGGTCCGAGAAGAAGAAGGGATTTTGGTTGCCATGGCTGTACCTCTGTCCTGCATGTGATTCTTTTCTTGTCACTGATCTCGTGTAGATGTTAGATAGATTGCTTTTATGTTTAAGCCAAGCCAAAACCGAAAAACCAAATCCACCCTCGTTTTTACATGAGGACACGGTACGAATATAGTAGGGCACTCTTGCCCTTTCGCCTCTGACCCCAAAACCTTACTTGACGAATCCATGTTTACATTGGTCTTCCTTGGTTCGGATATTGAAAATATTTTTTTAATGTAGCGGTAGAGAGTAATACACATAGATAAACCATAACAGTTAAGTTTATTACATACTGTTATTAAATGTTTATCTGAAAAAATAGCTTAAAAGAAGTCCATACAACCCAATAGAATTCGACAATAATAAAGTAAAATAGAACATCAACAATCCATCTCAAACAGTACAGCTCAAAATATCCATCGAAGATTTTCACAATCCTGAACTGGTTTCACGGAAACAGTGAACACTCCTACTCGTCTCGAACCTCAGTATGAGATGAGGGAACCTGTCCTTGCTGCCGTTGAGAAACAGGCCTCCTGGGTCTATTTGCGTTAATAAAATTTACAATCTGCTGTTCATAGTGAGCCAATTTCTCCTTCCAAACAGGTAAAACGCTAGTTTTTGGAACCTGCAGGAATGCTATAGCACGCTCCAACATGATCTTAAATAATTCTACTTTCTCATAAGGCTCTGAATTAGGCTGTTGTGGAAGAGAATCAAGCTGGCAAACAGAAAGAACAGACAAAATTAAGCAAAAATGAATACCGTTATTTAGTACTAGAAGTTCCCAATCGTAGAAAGCAAATCACACCTGCTGTAACTTGGGAGCAATCATTTGGTACATCTCATTGAGTTCAGGTAAGTATTGTTCCTTCATTGCTTTGATCTGAAAAAAAAGTTCAGAAAATCGTTAGTTAAGCTCTTATTTCTTCATGTGCCAATAACTTGGAAAACAAAGTTGCACCAGCTACAAGCTTTTAAATATAATACGGACTGTCATATCTGAAACAATAATACAACTTTACTTTGTCGTTTACTTAAATCTTCATCTTATACACTGACCCAAATTTATAAAAGGTCATTTATCGTTTGTTACTGCATGTCTCTCAATCTTGGTCATTTCCACAATAATCTCCACAGCTTCCCTAACAGCTATCCCTTCCTTCTTCTGTGAACTCAGTTCAATGTAATAAGCAACTCATGACTTGTGACTTCTGACATATTACCTTCCGGTAGACCTCCTCTTGAGAGTCACCTCCATTTGCACGTACCCTACGAGCCCTCAAATCTAGAGATGCAAGATAAAGACGAATAAAAAAAATTCACACATAAAATCAGATGGGAATTCGCCTGTGACAGCAGAGGAACCAGCCTATTATTTCAGTAGAAGTGTACAATAAAGAATAAAGTTTTTAGGATGACTCATATGGGGCAATCAATTTATAGTTGTGGTAAAATGAGAAAAGACTAAAGTTTTTAAAGAAAAAATTGAAAAACAAAAAGTTCCCTGGGGGCTTCCCCATGGGTTTATACCCTGCTTGCGAAGGTAGTACTTAAAAAATCTCAAACACCCAAAAATTGACTTAAAAAGATGTATTCATGGTATAAGGTCATCCATGCAAAACAGATATATTTCTTCTTTTTAATTTCTAAAATAAATGAGAATTTTTTACCATGAAACAAGACAAACATAGATGTACAAGGCAAATAACATACTCCGCGGCATGTCTCTTGTTAGTGGAGTTGGTTGTTGTTGCAAACCTGACGATGGTTGTAGATATGAAACTGGCTGTGACAATAGTGATGAACACGTGATTAAAACAACTCAATTAGACCGTAAATCAGTAATGGATGAACTTCACCGGCAAAACAGAGAAACAAAATTAAAAGCCAAAACTTTGGGTTCATTTGTTTCTAGATTTCATTTAGTTCATTATATGATAAGAAATCATTTTTGTTATCAAATAAGAAGTTATTTTAGTTTGATTCTGAAATGGTGCGTGCATGTGCAATTAAGTTGTTTATGTTAAAAAGCGTAAAAACTTTAAATGTGTTTGGGAAAAAAATTATCAAAATGAAACTTGTTTTTTTTTATCTCAAAATTCTATGCAATGTTTTTAAAAGATAATCTCATTTGAATTTGCATATGCAAAGCTATGAATTTTTAAATTTTGAGTTATAAATCTATAACAGTAATTGTGAACTGACGTTGACTTTTTATCTAACCTTAGCACCAAACATGAGCTATATCTAGTTTTATTGGATACTTTCTTCTCATCTTAGAAAAATTTGTATATTTGTTTCATGTTTTAAATTGGAAACTAGAAGTTTTCTCTGGCTCTTAAAATTAAAGTAGTAGAAGATAAAAAGCAAAACAAAATGTTGGACTGTTCCGGTAACCCCTCAAGGCACTGAGTCTAAAAGTTATCTAAACCAAAGCTAAACCACAACTCAAGAATACAAAACTCAAGAGAAATTATAACAGAGAACTAAACAAAAACTCTATGATCAAGAAACCGCAAGGCCATCAGCGTTGGCGCAATTCATCAGAGAAAACCTGGTGGGTTTGGGCTGGAAGTTCCTCCTCCTCTGAAGTCTGAAGATCATGGCCGGAGGGCTTGATGATCTGCATGAGAAAGCCCTTGAGAAGGCTGGTGGTCTTGATCGAGGTACTAATGTTAATTGGTCAACACAACCGGCGTTTTTGATTGGCTATCGGCCGAGTGACGTGATTTGGCGGTAGGTGGTCAGCGGTGCCTGCCGCACCGGAATGAGCCCCGGTGGGAGGTGGGAGAGCACAGACAGGTCCGAGAAGTAGAAGAAGAAGAAGAGATTTTGGTTGCCATGGCTGGCTGTAGCTCTGCCTCGCATGTGATTTTTGTCACCATTCTTTACGTTATGTTGCATGGTTTGCTTTTTACGTTTAAGCCAAACCAAAAGTGAAATACCAAATCTACCCTCGTTTAAACATGAGGACTTGCTAAGAATATGGTTGGGCACTCCTGTCCTTTCACATCTAACTCGAAAACCTCACTTGATGAATCCGTGTTAGTAAATTGGTCATGGTAAGTTTCCTTGGTTTTGATGTTGAAGAATATTTTAATGTAGCAATTAGATTAATACATATTCTATAACTAAAAAAATACACTATCAATATGATTCTGTTTTTAGTCATCAAATTTATAATGAATACCTTTATTATGTATTTTTTTGTTTCGATGTGATTTAGACGAGATTTAATGCTAAATATAGATTTATTGCTACTTTGAATTGATATGTACCATTAAAAATCTCTAACTGTTTGGGTCTCTCTCATATTTTATGGAAATTCACAACCCGTGATCAAATTAATGAACATAAACTTGCCTACCCTATATTGGCGAAAGTTGTTACTCCATAAATGATCATGGCCTAAAGGAAATAAGAAAAGGAAAATTTTTTTTTTCTTTTCTTTTCTTTTGAGAAGAGGAACAAAAGAAAAAGCTTAGAAGGAAGCACATTTGCCATGTTCATGGTCAGTGAATGTTCAACGCATGGGGCTTGTCTGTGATATGAAAACTTTTTTTTACTAGTTTTGATCGGTTTTTTTTTTTTTTTTTTTTTTGGCATGTGGTCTTTTTTTTGGTCACGTAGCTTACGAAAAAAAGTCTTTAACTGATCTGCCATATATCTATAGATATCCATCAAAACGTGGTCGAAGAGCTTCACACATGTTAAACTCCATTAGGCTCTTGTAACTTTCACATTTCTGACTCATTACTGACACTACTTTAGAGACCAGATTCTTAACCATTCTCTGACAAGGTTCTAGTTCTAGTTTATCATTAAGGCAATGGAATTATCTTTAATATGTTACTAATAAACTAATTACAAGCATTAGTTTTTCTAATTCCCTATATTTAATGGCACTTATATGCCATAGAATAACTTGCTGATCTAGCCAGACGACAAAACTAGGTGCCCATCATTCTAGTGTCTTTTTTTTTTTTCCCCCCTCTACGTTTTGTGATGGGACATTTCTAATAATAATGCATGTTTTCATATGTTATTTTTAATCAAAATCATATAAAAAGGAAAAAAAAAATTCACACCTGATAAAATATAAATATGATGATTCAAAACATACACGGAAAAACAGTAAACTCCGTTGGTGGGTTTTTGATTCAGTAGAAAAGTTAATGCTTAAAATGGCCAAGTTTTATTAATGTATAAATGACTATTTCCACTTGAGGAGCACATAGAATAAATAAAAATACTTTTTCAAAAAAATAGAAAAACAAGTTTCTACTTAACATTTGTTTATGCATAAAGATTTCCGAATATGTTAGCCGTTGATTTTGACATTTCACCAATTCGTCCCTTAAATTATGGCTCAACTGGCTGATGTGGAACTTAAGCATATGTATCATAATTTACTAATAATACAAACTTGACAAATTTGGAGGCGTTTCACTTTCATCTCATGGTACAAACAAATTGGAAAATGGGCTGAACCTACGAAACAAATGCGCATTTAGACGACGATAATTAGTGCTCTTCTGAAGATCCAGACTCTAAAGTGTTTACGATAACCGCAGTGCTTCCTCTCTCACACAAAGAATAGCCAAAAGATCAACGAAATCATAAACCCAAATGAAACCAAAACTAGTCCAATTACAATAACTCGTGCTGAAGCATACTGTGATTTCAAGTTCGGGCTGAGTGCTACAGAACTGAAAGAGCACTTAACAATGGTCCCTTCAACCCCTTCAACAGCTGCAGCAGCAGAACTTGGATCAACATCTTCATCACTTATATCAACTACTGTGTCGATAAGACGCTGATTTATTTCCCTTATTTCTTCTAAATGAGCATGATTAGCCTGCAAAAGAAGCACCATAATTTCTTCGTAAGAAGAAGCTGGGTGGGCCTCAGATAGGGATGCACCAAGGGTAAAATTACTTGAAACCAATATCATAAGCAAACAAGGTTTTTTATGTTTCATTGGTTACGAGAATTTTCTCTTTTTTTTTTTTTTTTTTTTTTTTGAGCACAAGTATTTAATTAGAGTCTCACCAACTTCATTTTCCTTGATGTTAAATGACTAAACCTAATCAGACTTTAATGCGTACCACAAAAATGGCTTTTTAAAACTATGATTAAATAGTTTGTGCTCCCATAAATTCATATTCCAAGGAAAGAGAAATACCTCAATCTTGGGCCTCTTGATACCAGATGTTGCAGTTGACTCCAGTTCAGATGTTTCCGAACCAGTGAACTGTTTGAAACTATCATTGATGCTGTTGTCTGATGATATAACATTTAACGGCATGGCACTAGTGTAGCGCTTCATTT
The DNA here is from genome assembly GCA_025413485.1 of Ficus microcarpa. Lineage (NCBI taxonomy): Eukaryota > Viridiplantae > Streptophyta > Magnoliopsida > Rosales > Moraceae > Ficus > Ficus microcarpa. Next base: position 973,445 of record CM046377.1, on the reverse strand, counting down.
TCCTAGTCCCAATTGTTCCATCTTGGGTAATGAAATTTCTAACTTGTAGACAACACTTCGTCATAGCAACTAGGTCCTCACCAACTGCAGCTCTAGAACCATTGCCCAGAGCTGATCCTGCAATCCTATCAATCATGCTGACCACTGAGCCAATATCGCTGACAGAGGCACTCAATGCCGCAGCTGACATAGACTTTACCTGAAAAATAATAAGATACTATACATCGCTGAAGATGATTTCACGAACAACCCAAGAAGGACCATCGGAATTGCAACACAGAAAGTTAACACAACCTTTGTGATTGCTACCATGTGAAAAACAAAGCATTAAGAACTACAAAAGATAAGAATGGGAAACATTATCATTACTGACCACTTTGATTAGGCGATCAAGAGGCTGCTCTGTAACACTGGACTTGCCAGAAACAGATGCCGAAATGTTACCATGAGTACCATCAGGACCGCTAAACTCAGCAAGCAAAGGGGACGCTGATATTCCAGGAGTGCCGATGGCAAGAGATGGAGCTGGAGCAACAACAACACTGGCTGCTTGTTGTCCAACATTTCCAGCATTTGGAAGTGAGGAAACTCCTGGCATAGGTTTCTCAGAATCTCCAGGCATGGGGGATGGAGCCAGAGGAGTTGAAGGAGATGGAACAACAAAAGGTGAGCTAGCAGATTGTAAAGGAGTTCCAGTTTTAGTGAGAGCTGGCGGCAGGTTCTGCTGGTCAACCTGCGGAGAAGAATGTTGCAAAACTTGAGGTGAAGAGGCCTGAAGATGATTTGACGGAACAGAAAATGGAGATCCTGTTTTCAGTTGTTGATGGTGATAAGTACGCTGGCCAGCTGGGAGATGCTGCTGAAAGACCCCGGCTTAACACTCATATTTTGCCTAATCTTCAAGTCATTTACATCGTTCATTTGATGAAGTTGGGACATTTGGTTTTGGTGAGTTTGCATCTGTGCAGGAAGCTGCGGCTTTGCTTGCTGTTGCAAATGCTGCTGCTGCTGCTGTCGGTGCTGCTGCTCTTGCATTAGTTGATGTTGCATTTGTTGCTGATGAAACTGTTGTTTGAGCTGTTGGCATTGCAACATTTGTTGTTCGTGTTGTTGCTTCAAATGCTGGTTTTAAAGCATACCAGAATTTGGTTGAAGGGTGTTGATGTTTGACTGCAGCACGTTCATCCCATTTTGGGAAGACAAAAAAGGCTGTTTGGTGCACCATCTCAAACCATTCAACTCAAACTTTTTTTTGTATTTTTCCCAAAAAGTTTTTTGTCTTTTCTGAAAATTCAAAAAAATTTACTATTAAAACTTAAAATCCCAACTCAAACTACTCCACCAAACGGGCTAAAAGCGTTAATGCTTGCCTGTTGCGGAGCACTCACAGGATTTTGTTGCATAGAGCCCACAGAAACTTGCTGCAACGTGTTCCGTGCATTTCCTTGTCCTGAATCAATGTTCAACTGGGCTGCTGAACTGAATTCATCATATTTTGCTGTGGTGTCGAAACTCCAGATAAAGGAGAGAGAGAATTTGCTGCAAGTTTGTAATATTGTCCTGCTGCATTGTTCCCACGGAACCTTGTGCATTCATTGACTGCAACTGAGGGTTCATTTGGTTTTCATGAGATTGTACTTGGGTGATTTGAGATTGTGGCTGCTGCATGGTGTGCATATGAGACAAGGGAACCTGTGGCCTCCTGGGTCTATTTGTGTTGATAAAATTTACAATCTGCTTCTCATAGTGAGCCAATTTCTCCTTATAACCAGGCAAAATGCTAATGTAATAGCACGCTCCAACATGGCCTTAAATAAACTTATTTTCTCATACCGCGCTGCCTTTTGCTGTTGAGGAAGAGACTCATGCTGGCAAACAGAGAGAACAGACACAATTAAGCAAAAGAGAATACCATTATCTAGTGATAAAGTCCCCAATCATTGAAGGATATCAGTTGTTAACAAAGAAATTGGAAAGTAAAAGGGCAACAAACCTGCTGTAATTTGGCATTAATCTTTTGGTACATCTCATTAAGCTCAGGTAAGTATTGTTCCTTCATTGCTTTGATCTGAAGACAAAGTTCAAAGAAGAGTTGGTTGACCTTTAATTTCGTCACGTTCCAATTATTTATTTTAAACAAAGTAATACTAGCTAAATGCTTTGAGGGAATAAAACAATACAGTTTATGATGCAGAACCAAGAAGAAGAGATAGAAGGAATAGGATCAAGATGGATAAGAAAAGCCACTAGAAGAGAAATTCTAGAGAGAGTGAGAGACAAGAATTCAAGAGAGAAAGGAGGCTGCTCATATCAATATCAATAACCATTGTCCGCCAATTGAAAATACAAAGTGCCACAGATAAATAAAAAAAAATGGAAACTAAATCAGAATTAAATAAGGAAATAGAAGAACTATCCTAATACGATAACAAAATAGGAAACTAAATCAAAATAAAATACAATAAGTAGAAAATCAGAAAGATATTCCTAATTAAACTAAAACTAAAATAATACTCTAGTATGATTATTTTCCTAATATATAATTTTCTAACCAAACTAGAACTAAAATAATACTCCAGTATTGATCTGCATCAGTTTATTTTTTCGTTTAATAAAATCTTTATCTCATGTACTGATATAAATTTACGTCTTCATAGTCTGTCACTGCATGTCTCTCATTCTCTCACCGATACAATTCATGACATATTACCTTCTGGTAGACCTCCTCTTGCATATCACCCCATTTACGTGTCGATCTGAGCTGTTGAATCTAGAGATGCTACAAAAGGAAAAATAAAAAATTGCGCACACAATCAGATGAGAACTCTTGTGAGGGTAATGACCCTGTGGGCCTAGCTTAGCTCCCAGGTTCAAAACCTAAGAGTGTTTATTTCTCTTTATTAAGTGGAAGCCATATGCCTCACAACGTCAAAAATAATTATACAATAATAAAATAAAATTAAAAAACAACTCTTGTGAGGGTAATACTAAAAAATATCAACTACCCTACCACTCATTTCAAAAAATGTCTACCTAATAAAAAACTAAAATGTCAATTTTATTTTTTCATTCCTAAATGAAAAACATTGAGCATGAAACGAAACAACAAATATGAAAACAGCAATAACATACTTGAGGATGTCTCCGGCAGGGCTCTTTGTGATTGATACAATTGCTGCTTTTGCTGATCAATTACATTCTGTGTTTGAAGCAAGGATCCCGAGGTTTGACCTGATGCTTGAAGCCTCTGCGGCATGTCTGTTTGGAGTGAATTTGGTTCTTGTTGCAAACCTAATGGTGGCTGTATCTGTGTTGGCTGTGATTGGATCTGTGATAACATTTGCTGCTGTGGTGGCTGGGGTTGTGACTGTTGTGCCTGAGTTGGTAGCAAACAAGGTGCAGTCTGTTGTGTGCTTGTTGCTGCAATGGAGGTTTGCATTGTAGCATGTGCACTAGGTGCTGATTCGGTTGCATGCTCGAGTTACAGTCTGAGACCCAAGCAGATGCTGCTGCTACTGCTGCTGCTGCAAACCAGTAACGTTACTCTGAGGGCCTAGCTGTTGCTGATGCAAATTTGATAGGTTCTGCTGCTAAGCAATTAACTGTTGTTGTTGTTGCTGCTGTTGCAGGTTCGAGAGATTATTCTGTTGGCCAATCAACCTCTGTTGCTGCTGCTACATGGCCCCAACGTTGTTTTGTTGTCCAATTAAGTGATTCTACTGCACGTTTGTAGGGTTTGGCTGTTGACCAATAAGCTACTGCTGTTGTTGTGGCTGCTGTTGCTGGGGGGGCAATATTTGCTGCTGCGGCATTTGTGTTTGCGGTTGATGAGGCAACGGCAGTCTGTTGAGGCTGTTGCTGCTGCCTAAGGACTGATTGTTGATGTTGATGTTGCTGAAGCATGGTTTTGTTGCTTGCGGAACAGATGATGGCTGATTCTGCTGAACTAGAGAGAGATGATTGGATCATGTGAGTTTGCATTGCAGCTGAAGTTTGAATAACAGCCTGCTGAGATGATTGCAGTTGAGTTGGTTGTAACAGATTTGGCTACTGCTGTTGCAGGAGAGGTTGCATCATTGATTGGGGATATTTCCCTGCTGGAACTTCAGCTTCAAAAGCTGCTGCTGCTGTAACTGTTTGCTGGTACATACTATACTGCTGAGTGTTCTGTGCCTGCTACTGTTGTTGGGGAACAACTTGTTGCCTTCCTTGCATTTGCCTCTGAGAACTTGCATACATATTAGCAGGAATGCTTGGCCCATGGAATTTCCTATAGTGTTCTGTGAATTGCCAGTCATATTTTGAATGTTCGGACTTTGGCCGACAACACTGGGATAGAAGGCTGACTGGAAGGAGGCAGCGCAGATGATAAGGTGGAAGAACTCTGAACTTCAGCAGAATTCAGAACATTTTGTGATAATAGCTGCGGACACGTTTGTGACTGATTAGGCTGCAATGGCATCGCAAGAGATAGACCTTGATTGTGTGCTTGGGATTGCATGCGAGTGACCTGTCCGAGAACACAAAAGAATCCATGTCAGAGGAACCAAATTTATAGGATAATTTAGAATAGTGAAGCACATATACAAGCAACAAGCAACAAGCAACATCCAACAGATGTTAGAATAAGAAACTGAAAACTTTAATGGAGAAAATCCATTTATTCACAAAATCCACCATGTCAAATCATCAAGAGATTGAAAGCGGAAGCATACCTGGATCCATGGGAAAGAGATGATTATGGGTTACAGATCTTTCAATTCAGTACGATTTTCTTTAGAAAATAATCTTTGTATTCTTCTGATGATGGGATGTCAGAGAGAATAGAAAAGTAAAAGTATCGTATGAATTGGGGACCATAACCATTTAATATAACTGCAGTAGTTATATTCTTTTCATATTTCTATTTTGGCCCATCATAAAATTAGAAATATGAAATTAGGCCTCTACACATAATAAACCCACATTATAATTAATGCCTAAAACCCAATAAAAATAAAATTTAGTTAGATCACTTTAAATGGGTTTAACTTTATGATAGCATATAATACACATTTAATTACATATGTAGGCCTACGTGTTTAATTATTTTCCAACAATCTCCCACTTGGGCCACATATGTTTCCTTATAAAATGTGCATAACTTAATGAGCTCAAAACTTTTGCTATCATGAACAAAGGCATTTCTGAACAATCTCGTCCATTAATTATATCAATATAGGATCAAAGCGATTTTCGTTACATTTAACGTAACTAAATCCATCAATGGTCACATATATCAATATAACCAAATGACATAAATCAAGTATGGATGTACCACTCTGAACTCTTTCTTTAACAACTAGGAACTTGATGTCTATATGCTTTGACTTCGATGAGCTCCTGTTGTTATTGGAATATAATACCGCTGAGTTATTGTCACAAAATAACTTTAATGGTCTTTCAACACCTTCTAAAATTCGCAGCCCAGTGACAAAATTCCGCAGCCATATTCCATAGTTGGATGCCTCATAACATGCTATAAACTCCGCTGCCCTGGTGGAAGAAGCTATGAGTGTCTGCTTGGCACTCTTCCAGGAAATAGCTCCTCCAGCTAGCAGGTAGATATAGCCTGATGTGGATCTTTGACTATCTTGGCATCCAGCAAAATCCGACTCAGAATATCCAATGATCGCCAGTTGGTCTGATCTCCTATATGTGAGCATGTAATCCTTTGTTCTCTGCAAATACCTCATAACCCGTTTGGCTGCTTTCCAATGATCCATCCCAGGGTTACTTAAATATCTGCCTAGCATCCCAACAATGTATGCTATATCTGGACGTGTACAAACTTAAGCATACATTAGACTCCCAACAGCTGACGCATAGGGAATCTTTTGCATTTCTTTAACTTCAAGATCACTTTTGGGGCACTGATCGAGATTGAACTTGTCTCCCTTAACAACAGGGGTGTCACCTGATTTACAATTCTGCATGCCAAATCTCTTAAGTATCTTTTCGATATAGCTCTTTTGTGATAACTCAAGTATACCCCGAGAACGATCTCGAAGCACTTGAATACCTAATACAAAAGAGGCGTCACCAAAGTCTTTCATTTCAAATTTCTTTGATAGAAATCTCTTGGTTTCGTGCAGTAAGCCTATATCATTGCTAGCAAGCAGTATGTCATCGACATATAGTACCAGGAAGATATGCTTACTCCCACTGAACTTATGGTATACGCAATCATCAACTGTATTCACCTCAAAACTAAATGAGACTATGATTTGATGAAATTTGTAATACCATTGACGGGAAGCTTGCTTGAGTCCATAGATGGATTTCTTTAACTTGCAAACCATCCTCTTTGGGTCTCCTGACACAAAGTTTTCTGGTTGCACCATATAAATCGTTTCATCAATGTCACCATTGAGAAACGCCGTCTTTACATCCATCTGATGTAACTCAAGATCAAAATGTGCCACAAGTGTCATGATAATCCTAAAAGAGTCTTTCGTTGAAACCGGAGAGAAAGTCTCTTTGAAGTCAATGCCTTCCTTTTGAGTAAAGCCCTTTCCAACAAGACGAGCCTTATATCTCTCTACATTACCCATCGAATCCTTCTTGGTTTTAAATATCCATTTGCAACCAATGGGCTTCGTACCTTCAGGTAATGAAACGAGATCCCAAACGTCATTGTCTTTCATGGACTTAATCTCTTCATTCATGGCCTCAATCCACTTCTGAGAGTTAGAACTTTGCATGGCTTGATGAAAGTTGATTGGATCATCTTCCATCATTCCAAAGTCATCCTCATGTTCTTGAAGAAATACTATGTAGTCATCTGAAATCGCATTTCTCCTTTCTCTTATGGATCTCCTTAATGGCATTTGTTCTTGAGGTTGTTGAGTTTGCTCTTCAGGAACAATTCCTTCATTTTGTGTGGGGAGTTGTTCAACATTGTCTTGATGTTCTGGACTTGCTACTTGATCATTGTCAAAAGCAACTGTAGGAATATAAACAGATTCCTCTTCAAAGACAAAGTCCTTAACCTTATTTCTCCCCCAAAACTCAAAATCCTCAAAGAACATTGCGGTTCTCGTTTCGAAAATGGACTTAGTAGTGGGATCATAAAACTTGTAACCCCTTGATCTCTCAGAGTATCCAATAAAGTAGCAGCTTATTGTTCTGGAATCCAGTTTCTTTTCATTTGGCTTATAAGGCCTTGCCTCAACTGGACATCCCCAAATGTGAAAATGCTTCAAACTAGGCTTCTTGCCCGTCCAAAGCTCATAAAGGGTTTTGGCTGCTGCCTTAGTTGGTACTCTGTTGAGAATATAAGCTACAGTCTTTAATGCTTCTCCCCAGAGAGATTCTGGCAAGGTGGAATGACTAATCATACTCCTTACCATATCCTTAAGTGTTCTGTTTCGTCTCTCAGCTACACCATTCATGCTAGGAGATCCCGGCATAGTGTACTGTGGGACTATTCCATATTCCTCTAGGAATTTAGCAAAGGGTCCTGGACGTTGTTCACCTGATCCGTCATATCTGCCATAGTACTCACCACCACGGTCAGATTTAACGCCTTTAATTCTTTTGCTAAGTTGGTTCTCAACTTCAGCTTTGTAAGCCTTGAACACGTTCACTGACTGAGACTTCTCATGAATGAGATACAGGTAGCCATAACATGAGTAATCGTCTATGAACGAAATGAAATATTGTTGACCATTCCAAGAAGCCGTAGGAAATGGTCCACAAATATCCGTGTGAATTAGTTCTAAGACATCTGAAGCTCTGTTGGCACCTAATCTCTTTATGTTTGTTTGTTTCCCTTTAATACAATCAACACAAACGTCAAAGTCTGTGAAATCAAGGGAATCAAGAATCCCATCAGACACAAGTCTTTCAATTCTACTTTTGGAAATATGACCTAAACGCTTGTGCCATAATGAAGCAGAATTCTCATTGGTTAATTTACGTTTCATACCACGTGAATTCACATGCAAGGTTTCATTAAATGAGGCAACTGTATCAAGAAAATATAGGTTATCATAAAAGGATAAAGAACCGGTACCAATAATATTTGAATTTAAAGAAAGACTAAACTGACTATTTCCAAAAGAACAAAAGTAGCCAAATTTGTCCAAAGTAAAAATAGAAACCAAATTCCGTCTAAATGACGGTACAACATAAGTCTCTTTCAAATCCAAATAATATCCAGTCTTTAATAATAACCTAAAATTCCCTATAGCCTCAACTTCCACCGATTTGCCATCGCCCACATAGATGAATCTTTCAGCATCATTTGGCTTTCGGCAACTCAGGCAACCCTGCATAGACACACTTATGTGAGTAGTAGCACCAGAATCTATCCACCAAGTGTGTCTTGGTACCGAAACTAAATTAACCTCAGAACAAACAAGAGTGAGAAGTGTACCTTTCTTTGCACGCCAAGCATGATATTTGGTACAATCCCTCTTCATGTGTCCAAGTTTGTGACAAAAGTAACAGCCTGATTCTTCATCTTGATTCTTTTGCTGTTTCTTTTGAGCTGGACCACTTGCAGCTTCCTTATCCTTATTCCTTTTCTTGTTCTTGTCCTTAGATGTACTTGCCAAGTGAGCACTTTCGGTCTTCTCTTGCTTTAGCCTCTCTTCCTCTTGCACACAATGAGAAATGAGCTCGTTCAGATACCATTTGTCCTCTTGGCAGTTATAACTGACCTTAAATTGACTGAATTGTGCAGGAAGCGAAATCAAAACTAAATGCACAAGCAAATCCTCAGACAGCTCTAACTTTAGTGTCTTTAGTTTTGAAGCAAGATGAGACATCTCCATGATGTACTCCCTTATATTTCCTTTTCCCTTATTCCTCATTCAAATCAAGCTTGTCAAAAGCGTACTTGTTTCAGCCTTATCGTTTTTAGCAAAACGCTTTTCAATTTCCTCAAGAAACTCTTTGGCAGTAGTAACCTTTTCGGACACAGCGCCCCTAAAGGTTTCCGGAATTCCACGCTTCATGATCATGAGACTCATGCGATTTGAACGATCCCACCTTTCCATGTCCCGTTTTTCCTCAGTGGAACTTTTGTCCGTAAGGTCAGGGGGTCGTTCAATCCTTAGCGCAAGGTCTAGATCCATGCAGCCAAGAACGATCATAACGTTCTCTTTCCAATCCTTGAAGTTAGTCCCATTTAGCATGGGGATGAAATTGACATTAGCAGATATAGTAGAAGCAGATGCACTAGCTGAACAGAGAACAAAACAAGCAAAATAACATATTCACATAAGAATCCATATCAAACAATCAATAAATTCAAATAATGGTAGGCCCCATCACAAGATACCTAATACAACATTAATATTTAGTCTTTGGACAGAAATATTAACTTGCTAGTGGTACTCTTGGTGTAGTAATCAAATATTGACAATAAATCCTGTCAAACAATAGGTCTATCTTTGGATCGACTTATTATTCACATGGAACACCTTATAATTGTCACATATTTATTACCACAAGTGTGTATGCAATTCGGCCAAATATTAACCTTCCTTTGGGCCGATCAATATCCGCATGAATTACATACACACAACCATCTTAATATTTCAAATAAATTAATCTACACAAGAGAGGTTACTTTAGTAACATGTTGCTTCAATTAATCTATTTTAAAATATTAGATATCCAAAATATAACCAAATAAACCAAAATTTGAATTTAATTAAAAAAAAAATTTTAGTCAAACCGAACGGTCAACGGTCAAAGTCAACGGGCAATGGTCAAAGTCAACGCCAGAGTCAACCATCCATATTGACCGGGTCGGGACTGGACCGGGTCGGATCAACCCAATCCGGAATCCTAGTCCAGCCCATCCCAGCCCAAAAGAAACATGGGCTATAAAGGCCCAATCTTGATTTGCATTTATGTTTTACGTTTTCTTTGATTTTGAGAAAGAACAAGGAAGGTATTGGCTGCACTTTTTGCAGCAAAGGACGAAGAAAAAAAAAATTTCGTGCTCGCTGCAATGGCGGCTGCACAGTGGGAAAACACGAAACTGTTGTTGGTGGTTCAATGGTCAGTTCTTTTTTTTTTTTCCATTTATTCACAAAATCCACCATGTCAAATCATCAAGAGATTGAAAGCGGAAGCATACTTGGATCCATGGGAAAGAGATGATTATGGATTACAGATCTTCCAATTCAGTACGATTTTCTTTAGAGAATAATCTCTGTATTCTTCTGATGATGGGATGTCAGAGAGAATAGAAAAGTAAAAGTATCGTATGAATTGGAGACCATAACCATTTAATATAACTGCAGTAGTTATATTCTTTTCATATTTCTATTTTGGCTCATCATAAAATTAGAAATATGAAATTAGGCCTCTACATATAATAAACCCACACTATAATTAATGCCTAAAACCCAATAAAAATAAACCTTAGTTAGATCACTTTAAATGGGTTTAACTTTATGATAGCATATAATACACATTTAATTACATATGTAGGCCCACGTGTTTAATTATTTTCCAATAGAATATTCACAAACCAAACCCTGCAGAAAACCAAATAATCGCCGCTCGCCGTCGACCGAACCAAAAGTAAAGGACCTGGGAGAAGAAAAACAATAGACCTGAAGGAAAAAAAAAAAAAAAAAAAAAACCTGAGAATCGCACCCACGAGAGAGAGATCTTTACTGATGGATACTGTAATCGCAACAAAGAAACCCGACATCCTCTTCTCATCGCCGTCGTTGAGATCGTGAAGGTCTCTTTGCTACCATTGTGAGAGGAGAGAGAGAGAGAGAGCGTGAGGAGAGAGAGTGTGTGTGAGAAGAGAGAGAACGTGCAAGGAGAGAGAGTTCGCCTTCGTCGAGAGCGTGAAGGACTCTGCCGCCATTATGAAGTCACCGGCGGAGATTGTAACAAGGAGAGAAGGGAGAGAGAAAGAGAGTGGCGGGAGGGGTGAAAGAGTAGAGGAAAGAAGGAAAGATGAGAAAAAAGGGTAAAATAGGAATTTCATAGCACATTTTGAAAAGGAAAATTGAAATATGCTATAATTTATCATGTCATAAAAAATTTGCTATAAATTTAATTATCACTTATAAAATATGTTATTTCTTACCATTTCCCTTATTATTATTATTATTATTAATCAAAATGCAAAATATGTTTGTGGATGCATGCATAATTCAATGATAATTTCATATGTGATATCTTCAGAGTGTGTAGAGTTTGAATCCTCTTAAGTTTCTAAAAAAAAGAAAAGAAACGAAACGAAAAGAATGCAGCATCTATCTATTTACCAAGAAAAATATTGAGAATACAAGTCAATCCTATATTTTTCTAGAAAATGACAACGCTTTGGCCAAATAAAGATACGAAAGACATGGAGGAGAACGAGGAAAAAAGGGGAACAATTTGAAGAAGAGAACTAGGAAAGGAGTGAAAGAAAGAAAATTCTTAAAATGACCTAAAACCATGTCCTAAAACGAGATCAAAAGATCAGAGTAACACCAAGGTTAATAACTAAGTAAAAAATCAACTTAAAATTTATTTAATTCTGAAAAAATATATTTAAATAATAGGTGGGATGTTTTAAATAGATAATGACTCAAGCGGTGTTATTTATTTTAAAACTGAAACTTGGTGATAAGATTATTGAAAATAGAAATTAAAAGATAATTATTTATTATATCTTTGGTCTTCCAACCACTGTTATAAACGAATCCCTCAAAATGTTATTTAGGACTGCTAGAGTCGGGTAGACGACAATTTGGGGGCTCAAGAGAATAACAAATTGCTCATTTCAAGCAATTGATTGTTCTTAGTTCTCTTGTGGTTGGAGGAGAAGGAGAGTACCCGTTTAATTGAAGAAATATTGAAGGTGTGCCCACACGCAGATGGATTTAGTGGAAGGAGAATAATAAATATCGTTAGTTGGTTAACGATCTTCTTGATGCAATTCTTAAGGAAAACTTTGCCAAAAGTGTGGTTCCGTTCTTCAAGAGTTATGATGATCGTGTATTTTTTGTTGTATATGACAACATAAATTTGATTTCTTGTATTATTAAGGGGGGAAAAAAAAATTTCTTCTCGTAAAGCTATTTTTCCCACGCATGTGGGATCTGGCACGGGTCTAGGGGTGCTAATACAGTGGCAAACAATGCACAATTCAAGGTACATGGATACCACGCATGCGTTTGGCAGATCTAGAGGCTGATCCGATGGTTCGGATTGTGTGTGGGAACGCGTTTCGCTTCCTAACTTGGGGAAAGACCTAATAGAGTGCCTTTTTTTTTTTTTTTTTTTTGACTTTCTGTGATTTAAGCTCTAAATTACTATTTTTATCCTTTTTGTTTAATTTATTTACACTATACAAATAAGTAAATTAGATAATTTGAGAGAAAAGTTAAAATAAAAAATCTCAAGAACAAAAGTAATTTATGTCTTAAAATGCTAAAATTTACTCTACCATCTAGTAACAGCTCTATATATTGCTGCTCTCACCAGTTTTTATGTAGGAATTAAAGCAATATAATGGGAGATACTTTGTAACAGAAATAGAGATAACTAGACACGTGAACGGAGCCAATGAAGCACCAGTGCTTGAGCACCTCTAAGCTTATCTCTTTTTTTATTTTTAAAAATAAAAAAAATAAACTATAATTTGAAATCAAATTTCATAGTAATCCCTCTTGAAAATGAAAACTTGATCCTAATAGTCCTTAGTTACTCCTTATATAGTTATTAGGTAATAAATATTCAGAAATAAAACGTCTTCAATATGGATATATTAGTATCTAACATTTTAGAAAACGAAGACCGGCATAAAAGTACTACAGATAACAATAAATAAATATATTCAATGGTTATTCTAAGATTTACTCATAAATGGTTATCATTATTCTAATTATGTGATAGAGATCAAACGGTTATTAGGAATTGGCCAATTGGTCTAACAAATTTATGACAATTAATGAAACATTAAATTTAAAAAGCTTAATAAATATGAGTAGAGTGGGTAACTTGTTCTTAAACTGTTGGGATAATTTTCTTAAAATATTTTTTTTATTTAAATATAATATAATTTAAAATTCATTTCTTGATTTTTAAATCTCATTCCTGGATGTTTTTTAAATTTTTCTTCAAAAAATGCTAATCGGCGTCATAAAATTTAACTATGCGATAGTTCCATTGATTATAAAAATTAAGAGTTGCAGTGTCTATTGATTTTTACAAAGCAACAAAAATAATAGCATAAACACAAACAATCCTCTATACTAAATAAGTTTTCTTTTCTTTTTTTTTAATTTATATTTTCGTTTTGTTATTAAGGAGATAACTTTTTTTTTTTAAGAACAATAAAGGTTTTTTTTTTTTTTTTTTTTTGGCTGAAAAGAACAATGTAGTTTTGAAATAACGTTTTTGGATTTTAATGATGAATCAAAACAACAGTAATTATTCTGTACTCGGTGAAAAACAACTCTATCTACTAAATGAACTGTGTGATTATTTTTCCGCTTTACTTCTTTTCTCTTTTGTTTTAATAGATTTTTTTTTTTCTGCGTTTTATTTGGTTCTAAATTGATATATTTTTTTCCTGTAGTTTGCTTGATTTCAAATTTGCAATTTGTTACATAAGAAAAAGGCTTCGTAGTTATTAAAAAAAAAAAAAAAAAAGTTTCGAGCCTGATGCTTCAACAAAAGAGAGAGCGAAAGGAAACGGTGGAACCATCAAAGTACATAAAAATTAAAATTGTGGGCATGAAAAGAAATACGAAATCATGGAGTAGTATTTATTCTTTTTGGTGTAGTATTCATTTGCTAAAACAATAAAGGGTAATTTTGTAATATAAATGCTTGTGCAATAAAAAAATTTAATTATTTAAAAATTACGAAGACGCTTGTGTTTAGAAACAAATTGTGAAAAGTTAATAAAGGGTGTGTTAATAGAATTACTCTTTTTCAATTTGTTATTCAAAATGCTAAGTAGCAAAATGATGAAGATTAAAAAAAAAAAAAAAAAAGTAAATTGTTTCTGTAGTCCTTAAACTAGTGAATAATGTGCCAACTGATCCCGCTACTTTTTTTATTATTATTATTTAAAAGGTCCTTAAACTCCCAATAAAGATACAAAAGGAGTAAAACCCTAACGGTGGTTTAAAAAATAACAGTTTTAACTCATGTGAGTTGCACATATCTTCAATTAAGAGGTATTTTGGTAAAAGAATGTGGTTTTTTTAATTATTAAAAATAAAATTAAAGTAAATAAAAACTATTATATCAACAAAAAAAAAAGTTTAAAAAAAAAGCATAATAATAAAGGGAAGAACTGTGGTAGAGACCCTTTGGTAGAGCCATTTTTTTAACCGTTAAGATTTAATCGAACGGTTGAAATATTATTAGTATATCAAACTTACCATACACCTCACCTCATATGATTCTTCCCACCCAAAGTCTTCTCTGTCGCCGGCGACCTTCCTGCCGCCGGCAACGGCGACCCACCCCCGACTCCGGCGACCCACCTCCGGCCCCCCCACCACTGGCCCCCCACCACTGGCCCCAGCCCCAGCTACCGGCGACCCCCTTTCTCTCTCTTCCCCTTTTTCTCTCTTCTCTTCTCTCTCTCTCATGGCCTCCCACCCTTGACCCCCCCCCCCCACCACCGGCCCTAGCCCCAGCCGCCCCCCACCCAGCCCCGGTCGCCGATGACCCCCTCTCTCTCTTCCCCTTTCTCTCTCTTCCCCAGCCCGCCCCGGCGGCCCCCCTTCCCCTCCCCCTCCCCCGGCCTCCCCACCCCCCCCCCGCCTCCCTCTTTCTCTCTTCCCCTCTCTCTCCCCTCTCTCTCTCTACTTTCTCTCATCTCTCTCTATACCCCACCCCAGCCCCGGCGCCCCATACCACCCCTAATGTAAGAAGAGAGAGAGAAATAGAGGGGAGTCGCGGGTGAGGGTGGGATGGGGGGCGCCAGGGAGCCGGGGGTAGGGGGCCGAGGGTCAGAGAGAGAGGAAGAGAGAGGGGGGAGAGGGTGGGGAAGCCGGGGGAAGGGGGTCGCCGGGCAGGGTGGGGGGCCTGCGGGATAGAGGGGAAAAGAGAAAAGGGAAGAGAGAGGGAAGAGAAGAGAGAGAAAGGGGAAGAGAGAGAGAGGGGAGTCGCCGACGGTCGAGGCTGAGTGAAGGGCGGTTGGGGCTGGGGCCGGTAGTGGGGGGACGGGGGTGGGGGCTCGCGGGAGAAAGGGGAAGAGAGAGAGAAGAAAAGAGAGAAAAAGGGGGTCGCCGGTAGCCAGGGCTGGGGCTGAGGCCGGTGGTGGGGGGCCGAAGGTGGGTCGCCAGCATCCGTCACCGGCGGCAGGAAGTTCGTCGGCGACGGAGAAAACTTTGGGTAGGAAGAATCATATGAGGTGAGGTGTATGGTATGTTTGATACACCAACAACATTTCAACCATTCGATTAAATCTTAACGGTTAAAAAAATGACTCTGGGGTCTCTACCATAGCTCTTCCCAATAATAAAAAAGAAAACAACACAATCATTCTCTCCCTTCCTTTCTCTATCTCTCTCTCTTGCCCCCTACGCCCCTCCTCTTTGCAATTGTGTTCATTGGAGAATTCATAGGGCTTAACGGTGGAGGGTGGGCTCAACGACAGTGGGTCCGCGGTCGGGGGGTGATCAGATCGGCCTGGCTGAACCGGATCCGTCGAGCTTGTGCTATTCGCGAGCCGCTGCAATTTGTTCGCAACGGAGGGTGGGACTTCCGATGGTCATCTCAAAAAGACGAGGGGGCTGGGCTCGCGGAAGGACGATGAGGGTTGGGCTCCCAATGGAGGTGGAATATTGATTTTGATTTTTCTGGTTCGATTTTGATTTTTTTTTTTTTTTTTTCCTGGTGTGGATTGAGCGGCCGGAATCTTGTAAATTGTGATAAGCATGGTTTGAGAGGTGGCATGTTAAAAAAAAAAAAAAAAAAGTGCCAAGTAAACTTATTATAATCATTTTTAGTTTATTATAATATTTAAGATTAACATGTTACTTAACTTGCTATAGCAAGTGAAGCAAGTCGTGTAAATGTCACATTATCAAATGTAATTAAGGTGTACACTTCTTTTTATAGCATTGTCTGCAATCATTAATGATAATTTAAAAAAAAGGTAACAATTAAAAACTCTTCTATATATATAATCTAATAGACAAAAAATTAAAAACTCTTCTACATATATATAATCTGATAGACAAACTACTATATATGAAGGTGGCATGATCGTGGCAGCTTGCTTACTTAAAACTAAGGGGAATAAAATTAGTAGGAAATAAATATATTCTACCCTTGAGTTTGGATATTTGGTAAATATGTAATCCAAATAAGAAAAACCAAGGAACAAGTTTATAACATGCCTCTTACGAACGTAAACAATCTCATTTTCGTTTTGCCATTTTCTTTTTGTTAGCATCCTGATCACATTTTATTATATAAATTTATAGATTTTGGAATTAATTTTTATGAATGACATCAAGAGGATAGCTTAAGGCCAAAAGGTCAAACATTAGGGTCACCATATGCGTCATGAAAATTTAAGAAATTTATCTTGATCATCACAAATTTAAATTTGAGAAACCCCGGATGGGATCAGCATATATGTTTGTTTAATGGATTTAATTTTGTAACTCTGGTTCAAGCTATATAAAAAAACTGATCTCTAGACAGTTCATTCCTTGTATGTGTGAAATAAGTGCAAACAATTAGAGAAGAGGAAATTGGATATCAAAAGGAGAGAGGAGAGAGCGGTTTTAGTACTAAATCATCATGAAGAGGAAAAGAGAATTAGAGAAGGAATCATCAGAGATAAGATCCGCCATAGAAGAGCTTTCTGTGTTGGTCAAGCTTAAACCCAACTATCAAAATAACCCTTGTGTTGCCCAAATCCCAACCTTGCCTTTTCTTTCTATCTGCTACTTGGTCCTTCAAGTTCTTGGTTGGTTCCACCACTTTCACAAAAATTGCTATTTTCTACTCATACACACACACGCACACACGCACGCTCATATATATATATATATATATATATATATATCTGATTAAATCTTACATGTATGCAGATAAAATAGGACCAACAATGACTGTTTTGAGAAAAGATGTCCATCAAAACATTCAGGTACATGAAATACATATATGCTAGTTATTACCTTCCTCTAAGATTAATTAATTTCTTGTTTGATAAATTTTTATGTTTAAGGTTTTTTAAACGATTATAAGTTTCAATAATCACAGCTAGATATGTTTTGTTTCATTTTAGAGACTGGAAAAGGTTTTAGAATCCGATCCGTCATTATACTCAAACGTGGTTGAGATGCTAAAGAAAGAAGAAAGTGAAGGCAATTCAAGAATGAGAACTAGCTGTAGTAGAGCTTTTGTCTGGCTTACCAGGTACACACGTAATCAGCACGGAGCCAACTTATTGTTTTAGCAAGTGCGCAGTCACTGAAACAATAAGTTGGCTCTGCGCTGAGTACACTATAGATAAAGCTTTTAAGGGGTTATATAAGGTTTAATGAAGCGGAAAAAAAAAAAAGATATACTCTTTAAAGATAAAATTGTTAAAAAGAAAAGTTCATAAATGATTGACGAAAGTTCCCACTCGGTTATAAGTGACTCCGCTCTATACATGTTCAAAAACATCAATATTTCACTGTAGAATATTCTTTTCTTTTTCTTTTTCTTTTTCTTTTTCTTTTGCTTTTGCTTTTCTGAAGCCAATTAATTTCTTCTTATGATGGGTTTACCCTTTCCAACTTTTGTGGTTTTACTTTAATTTGCCCACATGTTCAGTTGGTTTTCTTCAGGTTTTGAACAACATATAGAATCTATGCTGAGTAAGTCTTATATGGATAACAAAATTTTATCAGAATATTTATTTGACACACGCATATATATATATATATACACACACACACACTACTGTTGCTCCACAGATCGCTGGATTTTACTATGGAATTTTTGCAAAACTTAACAAAGGATGTTGGGGAGAACAATATGGAACAAGCAGTGGAAGAGTCGTACAATGTTACTCTGAAGTCGTGGCATGGCTGGATTTCATCAGCTGCCTTCAAAGTAATACAGTATATTGAATTTTTTGTTATTTATAGGTATCTTATGAATATTATAGAAAAAAATACATTGCATTTGCCTTTCTTTTTTGCCAAAATGTTCGATAACATTCCATCTTTATTCCCCATGTTTTTCGAATGAAACTGAATATCATAACCGTTATAGAAGATACATGTTAACAATAAAGGATTATTTATATGTTCATAGTATGTATTTTGTTTTTGTGTAGAAAATATACCCCATGTTTTGAAATGCTACATTTTTACACCATCATATTACATTTAATATATAAATCCATAACTTTCTGGATCAATACTTAATTTGGACATTGGATATGGATGCCATGAGCACCAATTTTATTATTATTATTTGAAAAAAAAAAAAAAAAAAACCACCCTCATAAGTTTCGAACTAGCCATCCAAGACTCTAAACTTCTCCTACCCATCTACCGAGTAGGCCTATTCAAGATAATCAGAAGACCGAAACCACCCGCAGTAAATGAAGAAATCGGCCGGAGAAAACAAACAATATCGGTATCATCACGACGAAGGCCGATGTCGTCCGTCAGCACACCAAACTAACAAAGCAGGTGACGGCTCGGTGCTTAGTTGGGGGGTTGGTGTTTTGGTTTCAAACCAAAGCCAACTGATATGTTCCATCTCCATGGATTCTGGGGATGTGAAGTTTCAATCCCTCCCTCTCTCCCTTTCTCTCAGATGTGATAAAATCATATTTCAAAGAGACCAAAAGCCATAGATCTATCTCTACTATTGTTCTCTCTTGTATCTAACCTGCGATAACTATTTATCGCCATTCATTGTTGCCTCTTTCGAGTTACCTCTGGAAAGTTAAAAAAAAAAAAAAAGCGATGCCACAAAACCGACATCACCAATCGGTTCGCCAATTGAGCTCCCCATTTCTCGCTTGGTGTGTGGTTCCTCTTCCCCTAAAACTGAAGCTGTTGGTCTGTGAACCGAACCGGCGGTTTGGTCGATTATCGACCGATGTTCACCCCTTATTGGCGAGCTACCCTAATTGTGTTAATTTTGACATTAAAATAGTCCAAAATATTCTTAAACATATAAAAAAGAAAAAAAAAATGTATCTTAAAAAAAAAAGAAAGAAAACAAATAAAAAGAACCCCTAAGTACCCTTTTTTATTTTTGTATATTTAACTATATTTTTTGTATTTTTAAGTTCATAATCAAAGTTGACTAATTAAATATAATAAAATAGTATAAAAATACAGCACTTCCAAATATATGATATAATCTATTAATAAAAACAAAAAGGAAAATAACCCTAAATAAAATTCACACAACTCTCCTTATTTTTTGTAACTAGTTAACTACATGCATATTGTGACGCAGGTAGCTCTAAAGCTGGTGCCCGAGAAGAAAACTTTTGTGGGGCTACTTTTGGCAAAAGATGAAAACTATGACTCACTTAAACTTCAAGTTCAGACATTTATTTCCTTATTGGTTCCCTTTCTAGAAGAGATCCATTCTGTTCTGGTATTGCCCATATCCTGTAAATTTGATCACTTATGACCATTGTATTTATATGTACCCCGTATCGCCCTACTTTGTATTATTATTATTTTAGCAACTTTTAATATGTATAACATATACTTATTTTGCAGGTATCGTATCGACTAGATAGGATGAAATCTTCGTAGACGCCTAGCAGCTGCAGAATCATCCTTTTGTCCCAATATTTAACAGGTAAAAATGAGAGAAATGTAAAATTTTTAAAAGTAAAATTGATAAAAAGTTCACTCGTTTATAAGTAGATATGCCCCTGCTCTTGGCATATATAACTAAACCATGTACAGCTGCTAGCTTTGCTTTTTGGAGTCAGACGAAATGTTCCTGTATAATATGTATAAATTTTGGCAATTTGTTTGAATCAGAGCTATTAAGGGCATCAAACATTTCTTCGAAATCTTCTAACAGAATGCAGACACACACCGGACTAATTAATTTCTCCGAAAAAATCTACAGACGTATAGGACCATTACAAACGATTGGTTTTCTTCTCTTTTTTTTTTTTTCTACCTAAATCCCTCTTCTCCCGCTTGCTAAACTATCACGGCAAGAAACACAGTTTGATGATCTAGTAAACTCTAGAATTTTAGAATTTTTCCTTGTTAACTCAATGCAGAAAATGAGGTTTGCCAATTTATTGTTGTCCTCACGAGTGTGACAGAGCTAGTAGTGTGAAACTTGAAAGGGGTGGTAGGTCTCGGGTTTGACGGCCGCCTCAGATCCCGACTTTTTAACTCCGATTGGTAAGAATGAAAGATAATAAGAGAAAGAGAGAGAGAGCTCATACAAGATGAAAATTTTTGAATAATAAAAATATAGTTATTTTTAGGTTGTTTGGTAGATAATAAGAAAAGAAAATAACAAATTTGTAAAGTTACTGTATTATTTATTCATTTATATTATTTCTCAAATGAGGATAAAAATGTAACTTTAGTTATATTTTGGATGAATTTATGTTTTCCACTTCCAATAAAAAACAATGGAGCATTATATATATATATATATATATATATATATATTCGTATTTTCCTTTCCCTTATCTTTTCCTACTTATCAACCAACCAACTCCATCATTTTCATCTTGGTTTTCATAAACTATTCTTCCCGTTACCTGGGTTTTCTTAAACATAATATGGATTCTAAATACTTACTAAAATACTTATGAAAATCCACTACGATTTAAAAAAATAAAAATTAAAAATTAAAAATTAAAAAAGGCTTCAAAGCTTTCGCGTTGAAATAGACCTTTCCAAATGTCTAAAAGACTGACATGTTGAAAAAATAAATACTTTTCTTTCGGATTTTTAATTATGACGTTCGTCTAACCCTCTAATGGAGGACCGCTATCTAGGGACTTATTTCTTCCTCAAGTTTTACCCTGGGCCCCTACCTTGGGCTTGAGGAATATTCAGCCCTTAATTCTTTCAGGTGTTCACGGATAAGATCTGTTTAAGTTTACTCCTATTAAGCCCGATCCAATTAAAATCCAATTCAATCCATTAGTGGTGATAATCCAATCCAAACTAATCCAATTAAAATCAGTTTGGATTAAATTGGATTAAGAAAAAAATAAGTAAATAGCAGTTTTCAAATATAGTTAAAATACATTTATTTGACATTAAAAAAATTAATTGATCTGATAAATCTGCTATTCACTATAAATATTTTGATAGTACATAGAGTTGATAGATAGGATAGTTTTTTACAAAATTGTAATAGATAACATATCCGTATTAATTAGCATCAATAGACACTTTCTTGTAAACAACTATTTACCTATAAATAAATTATTTACCATAACAATTGAAATTGAAAGAGATAAAAATGCATCATTACAGAAGTTAAAAAGAAATAAACCCATATAACGAAAATGGAATGGAACACATGCAATTTGACAATCCTTCTATTTAACATAAACATGAAGATAATCATGTGAGCTGAGCAGCAAAAACGAAAGATCATATTTATGCACTGGAGTATATCAAGGCAATTAACACACACACACACACACACACACACACACACACATATATATGTATGTATATGTATGTATGTATGTATATTTAAGTTGCTACTTTATATTTGATGACAGCTTCACAAGGTCAGAAAACCCATGTATATGGTTAAAAGGCTTGAAAATGTTTTATGGGAAAATGTCAATTACTCTAGCTGTTCAACCATCATTCTCAAATCTCAACTGTACATGACCAAAACAAAAAAAGTCATTTGGTTAAAGAACTCCTTACTTGGTAGAGAGACGAAAATTTCTTGCCTCTTCAATGAGTTAGCACAAGAAGCCAACTTGCGTAGCCAGACCCGAATTGAATTTGTATGTGCTTAGTACCGGGCATGTCAGACGTCATATAAAAGAGAACGCCAACTCCTGCAACCAATTTAAATGTTCTCAAGTTCTTATTACTTACATCCATCCATCAATATGTTTTCTATTATCTTGCTGTTCTAGTTCGAGATGACGAGGCTTTCCATTGGTTCTGTTTCTTCCCGTTTGACAAACCACTGTCGCTGACGCTCCCCTCAACAATGTTTTCATGAGCTTCAGAAAATTCTTTGGTCCATGAATTCATAGGGATAAGAGTATCATCCTTGGCACTCCTCCTCAGCACGTCATGGCGTTTAACATTTTCAGATATCTCGTGGAAAGTCCTATTAATTTTTGCAATTCCCCTTTCTACTGGTTCTACAACGTGTGAAACTGTATATTTCATGTCATCAACAATCTGACAGAGGGAAAAACAAAAGTCAAGAATTAGTTCAAAAAAGCAAAAACCAAGAGGCACAAGTTAATAATCTTACAATTTCACCACTTCCAAGAACCACATCTCGAACACTCTGCGGGAAATTCAGGCGCTTTTCTCTCTCATCATGACGAGCCAAGCGTACCCTAGTTGTTTTTTCACAGTCACGAACCTCCTCCGGATCTGGAAGTGACCCCAATGATGCATAGTCAGCCATGACAGCTACATTACGGACGCATCTTTCTCCACGCTTGTAGGGTACTGCCGGGAAGACATAAAGGTGAACCACGGCAGCAACACCCATCTGTTTAACAAGTTAGGAATAAAAAGCATTTCAAACTGAAAGACAATAATTGGAAATTTGTTTTCCATATTAAAACCTAATCAGGCATTGATGGTAATTTTCCACATTAAAGACATCATTAATTAAGTTTCCGTGACCCTAATTTCCCAATCTAACAGTCATTTTGATTTTCTTTTTACCAAACCAAATCAATCCAGAAACCTCTGGAACATCATCCAAGTTTTTTTAGGAACCCAAGTCCTTTCATTGCCATGTTGATGCTGCCGAATAACCTAACTAATGGTTAGCATGTCTACTACAGGCCACCAATTTTCAACATACAATGTTTAACATCCATATAACTACTTTCTTTCTTTTTACTAAATTTTTTCATATCAGTAGCGCCAAAAATTAATAAGCATATGGCACAGACCTCTATGCATATAATGTAGTCTTGTATACGAGTTTTCAGCTCCTGGGCCAGAGCCCCTTTAAAGGCTCCCATCGAGAAAAGAAAAGCAACTGCAACTCCTTGCCACCATGTCAAGAATACAATTGACTTGAAAACTAGAAACTTTGCCAAGGGTTTAATGGGCTCTAACTTCTCTTTGGTGACAGAATAGAACTGCACAAGGCAATATAGGGCCCATGTCTGACTAAAATTAAGAACAACTGCCAAGTACGGATAACTGCATTTAATTAAGGTTCAGATTAAGACACGCACAATAACAACAGTTAACAATTATAACAACTTAGAGAAACAGTTACTCAAAATTCAGGTTCTCGACATCCACGAAAGTTTCCAGTACATGCAAAAGATAAGTTTTTATAAACTTTTGACTTTCAACCGTCCAAGGAGGTGTGATCATAGACGGATATGTGCACCAAAGGAAACGTTAGCATGCATAATATTTCTACATGCACCTTATGACAGACAAACTTTGTGATCCACACAAAACAAATCAAGTTAGATGAGTGTATCATACCCATATTTCCACTCAAACTTTCCTTCTCCATAAACCCCGAAAGTCTGAAGAATCATTGCTAGGAGAGCACATATCATTTTCAGTATCATCTGCAGAAATTGTTCCAGTAAACAAGAAATAGAGACAGTGAATATGAAAAGAAAATAATGACTAAAGAAAAATTCCAGCAAAAAAATTAGCACATACGTATTGAACAATGCCAATTTTCACAGCATGATAGAATTCAGGACCAAGATGCCAATCTCGTATCAGACAATTAAGTGGGAAAGGATGTTCCACAACTCCATAAGCATATGCTTCATTCAACAGAGGCATTTTGGAATCCACTACGCTTTCACTTTCCATAAACTGGATCGTCCTCTCTTCCCCACCTTTTAGTCATCATCAAATATTTCCCAAGCACATAAAAAATGTCAATCCTTTTGAACTACATCAACTAGTTAGAAGATTCACAACAGCCAAAACCATGCACAGGAAAACTGAAAAGAAAATAACAAGCATATGAATGGCACGTAAATAACAGTACCTAAGCAGGCTATCAAGTATCTCTCAAAGCAATACAGTGCAAAAGCCTCATAGCAGTCCCGGATTATTTCACAGTTAAAAGCAGAACTTGAATCCAAGAGTGACAAAAACTGCACGGAAGAACATCAAAATGTTAAAAATAATGCAAAGCACTTCCGGTTTCACAGACCAGAAACACAAACTAGATACTCTGTTGTGTTTAAGAAATCAGATCTCATGACACTTGTACTTTTCCAGACCGCTTGCAGACAGCAAGTTTGTCATATTTTACATAAACTATATCTCCAATAAATAAAGCATTGAATAAATTAAATAAATAAGTGCATAAGCAGTTATTCAGGTATCTGTTCAAGTGAATTATGCAACTGGTTAAATGATATAATATGCAACACTATATCTCGTGATAGATATTGTGGCAAAAGATAAGACAGTATTAATCTGCAAAAAATTACTTGGAAAAATTACATATTTCATCGACTGAAATCTTTCAGTCATTGAAAAACATGAGCATCTATACTGTCAATCTCTGAGCGTTTCAGGAAAAGAAATCCATGACTCTGAAACATTTCCGGACTATTTTTTAGTCTACTATGTATAAAACTTGACTCCAAAATTCTTTTACCTGACGAGAATAGACATAAGCACAAGAAAGAACTTTCCCTGATCAATTAATCAATTGACCTCTTCATCATAATTGAATTTAGTATTCATCATGTGTCTCCGACTTAATATGCATTCATATATGATATTTTAGTAGCAATGTAAAATAAAAAAAACAAATCACATATGCAAAATAGACCAAGCAAAACATCACAAGACAAAAATGAACTATGGTGTAGACCATCACAATACTTGTATGAAGAATGGTGTGAGTAGAAGAAGTTCAATTGAGTTGAGTTGACAAGAGAGAGAATTGAGGCAAATTCAACTCTCATGGAAGCTGCTCAAAGAAAGAAAATAGAATGGGAGGTACACCAAAGAAATAGGTAAGTGAATGAACAAGAGTTAACAGAATAGAGGAGCTTCTCCCTCAATATAGAATGAAATTGCACTTCTTGCTTTTCCTTTTACTCTACTTCAATACATTGACCATCACCAACAATGGGACTGCTTATTACTGCCCCATCAAAGAAATGTTTTAATTCCTAGCAAGGAGACTGACAGAAGTAAGAATTGATTCTAATAGAGTAGTAGAATGGGATTGATGATGAGCAGGTAAAAGCTCAGGGACACTCTGGGTTGTGAGTTTCCTGTTATTTTTCATGACTCCAATTTTTTCCTAAATCCTAGTGAAAATCGTTACTACATTTTGATCTTATATAGTAGAAGCCCAAAACCATATACTTAGAATCAAGCAAGTATGCAGGGTCTTTTTCCTCTGCTTGCTTCCACTAGAAAAAATTTGGCAAACTGTGTTAGCAAAACAAAAAAAGGAATTTCGCTACTTTTAGTGGTTCAGAATTCAGAGACACCCAGATTTGAACTAGGGAAGAAAATACAGTATCTTCATATCATATGGATACAGTGCAGCTTAAGTCAGAAGTAGAGCATTGAGTAGCGCCTTTTCCACTTATGGACCGATCTTCTACTTATGAAGGTAAGTAGAGATCTCTCAAGACTAATTACTAAGTAACCTCTTCATTTGTTCCACCAATTCTTCACAACTTGTTGACTAACCATGATTCTTGTCACCTTTAATAATTCCATCCAATGACTTGGGAGAATCACGAGACTTAAATGAACTTAATGAACCTACATGCTTAAAAAGTATGTACATTTTCTTCCCAGAGAGAAGTAAAAACTAATATGTGCCTTGGTAAAATGAACAATATTTTACTTTGTGCCCTACTAAAAAAATTATAGTTAACCCCCTCTGAATTTCCAGAAACTGTAGCAAAGCAGCAGAGGAAAATGTACAAGAAGCAGTAATAAAGAAGGAGGAGGAGAAGGAATAAGAAAGCAAATTACTTCGTACCGATTCCAGTGCATAAACGGGAACCATTAGAATCAGACCAATCAGAAACTTCTGCTCCTGAAATTGAACAAGCAAACTCCTCAGTTTGGAATACGACATTAAAAGAAATTTAATATTAAAGTCCAATTAAACAGCCTTGTCACAAGACATGATGCAAGTAATATAAAATGTTCTTATCGGGGCAATAATAAAAGATTAAAATCAGAAAAAGCAAAATTTCTTATCGAAACTAGAGCAATAAGAAACAAACCTCCGGCTGATTATAAGCAGCTAAATGCTCAAAGATGAGATACATGGAAAGAAGTAGAGCAACAAGTACGAATACACTGGCACTGACAACTGGCCAGTTGATGACAAATGCTGATTCTGCACCCATGTTCATTAACCACATATTCCCTGCTCTGCTTGAGGACTCAACAAGAGTAAAAAGGAAGAAAAAGAAATAAAAACCGCCCTTCCATCCCATTTGGTTAAGCTTTACTTTGGCTACTTGCTTGATCAATTTGTTTCTATTTAAATAAATACTTAACAGACATGAGTAAAGCAGTCAAAGTAAAGAAAATGCTGGTGTGATCTTTTTCTCTGATCCCTTTTGATGCAAACCACTTCGTCCCGCTAGACATGGTACAACTGGAAATAACAACAATCGTTATTGTCTGTCACAGAAATGGCTTAACTCGAATGACAAACAAATAATCGCTAGAGTCAAGGACCCCAAAACCTGCAATTAAAATAACATGACTACTCGACAAGACAAAAAGACATGGTTCAAAAATTATCTCTTTCCTGCAAATACAAAAACAAGTACTGTTTTCCGCCATGTTCATGAACCTATCCAATCCTTTCATCCACAAAAAAGAATAAGCTTCCACTGTGAGAAACTGAATCTTTTTTCAGAGAAAAAAGCCATTAAAGAGTTCTAACAAAGGAATGTGGCCACCGGGGGTGGAGCAACCCATTGCCGAGTGGGGGTGGAACTTTTATTTTATTTCAATTTACATTTAAAAACTTTACATGTCTTAATTTTCCCCACTGAAAATTTATTTATCCTTCTATAAGCCCTTAAAACTTTCTTCTTAAATGTACGCCCTCACTAAAACAATAAAACAATAGGCCGGTTCTACCGTTAGACTGGCTACGTACAAATCCACATACAGAATTAGTTGCATCTTTTCTTCTACAAGGCCGTGAAAAAAAAAAAAAGGGATTAAGGTTCGAACATAAATTCCCCTTCTCCATTTTACCGATTTCCTACCTTGCTTTCATCAACAGCCAAAAACCTATCATATATTATCGACGGAAAATATACTAACAGACAACCAAAATTAGCAACGATGAAAACAACAAAATTAAATAAAGAAAATATTCGGCACAAAAACTGATGAATTCAAAACCCTAGAATATCAATCGAAAAGCTTAATGAAAACCTGTGCGCTAAAATAATAAACATAAATGTATCAGAATTCGGACGAAAACAGACGTGTTTACATATACGAAATTTAAAAGCAAGACTGAAGTTCGAACCTGTGCTGAGAATTTCACCGGGAAATAGATTAGCCATATTTTCCGGGAAAATAAAATTGGTTTCAGACAGGCAGAGTAAACTGATTCTTTTTGCTTCGGCGGTTGGGGAAATCCTGATCGGGGAATTTCCTTTATTTATTGCCAAGAAAAATTACACTAGAGAAATAGAGACAGTTTATATTTTTTTTTGGTCACAGACATCGCAAGTAAATCAAACCGGGTCAAACGTGTCATGGTTATATTGATGCTGTTCAACTCGCCGGCTGTGACAATTGGAAGCTTCACCGCCTGTGGTTTTAAGAAATAAGAGTTAGAATTTGTCGTTTTGTAGTCGGAAAAGCAGAGAAATCGGGTAAAACTCCTTTCCACGCAACCATGTGTACGTGGAAGCCTGGAAGGAAACCTAGACTGTACAGATTCCACGTCAGATGTGCACTTTGGCAAATTTCAGAGCAAAAAGAAGTGCATCTTAACTGCAGACTCTATTGCAGAAAAAGGGCAAAAATTAAAAAAAGACTATTATCACTTTTTTTAACTTTTGAATAATACTTACAAGAGTAGTGACAGGATCTCATGCAATTGCAAATATAGTTTCACGATGATATTATATTTAATTTTATTTAAAAATATAGAATTTAAATTTTTTTTATCTCAAATTTAACAAATAATAATAATAATATAGAATATGACAAATTTTTTTATTAACGTGATGTTCAATATTACTGATATTCTTAAATATTTTTCTTAATTTTTACGTGGTAAATGATATCTAATTGGACTAAATAGCATAATCTAGTTTAGAATTTAACAAAATAGAAGGTAGCATATTTTAGTTTCAATTTAGGAAAATGAAGTGCCAACCATCCCTTCTCTCCCGTTGCTGTTGCAACTCCGATATCGTCATAGGCGAGGTAGTGCTGGCTGAAATCACAATAGCTCAACACGGAGATCGATGAAGCTACCTCGGAGCTGGCAAGAAACAATGGAGAATCGCACAAGAATTGCACTGGAATCACGCGTTCCTCCCACGACTCTCCGACGAAGGGCTCACTAATCGAACTTAGATCACCTTGAAAAAGGTCGTGAACCAAATCACTATGATTTTGATCCCGAGGTTAGGATCGCGATTTCAATCGTGATTCTCTAGACAATTGACCAAGATCTAGGTTTGAATTTGGATAGCGATTTCGACGGCGAGTTCATCACTGGTTATGAGCCATGGGGATTCCGGCATGTCTATTGTCAACGATGGCGCTTATTTTGGAGTGGAATTAAGTTAGGGTTTATGTTGAGGTAGATTTAGGATTTTTAATAAATTGGGGTTTATTAAAAAATGTAAACTAAATTGTGTAATTTGAAAATAAAAAAACCTAAAAAATTTTGAATAAATACTTAGAGTAAATAAATTGTTTTCCTTGTAAATAAATTTAGTTACCTAATATAAATTTATTTACCTCACACTTGCATAGTAAATATCAGATATATCTGCGACACTTATAGAACTATAAATAAATTTATTTACATGTAAATACAGTATTTACATGTAAAAAAAAAAAAAAAAAAACTTTAAACACAATTTAGCCATAATACTCATATTTTCGTACCAGATTTACAAGTAAATATAATATTTACTTTATTTTAAGTTTTTAAACTTATAAACTAGTTAATATAGTATTTTAATTAGATATTTATGTATTTTCAATTTAATACTTTTAAATTTTGTTTTGTATGGTAAAATTCAATATTTATGAATAAATAATGGTATTTACATTATTTTTTAGTTTAATATATATTATTTTAAATTTTAGTTTTTATGATAAATATAAATATTTACCCTCTCAAAAAAACATCCAAATATTTTCTAAGAATAGGGTATTTACGTTACTTTCTTGAACTTGTATTTACATTACTTTCAATATAATATGTATTATTTAAATTTTAGTTTTATATGATTAATCCAAATATTTACTTATCTTGTCTCTTATACTTTTCGTATAAATAGTAAATCTAAATATCTATTAAGTATATATTTGTACTTACATGTTGATATGCTAATTTTCATTACATAAGTAAATTAACTTTCAAACTGGTATTTTATTTAAATTTATTTTTTCAGTAACCCTACATACTTATATAATGTTATCAACTTGTAAATCCACACACTTACCAACTGAATTACACGTAAATGCTTTTATGGATATTGAATTTTATACCTTTTATATATTTTATATATTTAGTAAATCCAAATATTTCCTAAGTAAATATTAATAATTACATATTAATATATTTATTTCTATTAAATTTTAAAAATATATATTTTTTATTAGTACTTTATTTTAAAAATTACAAAGTTTCTTAAATTACAGAGAAAAAAAAAACCCCAAAAATATTGTCTGGAGATGACAACATCGAGCCGTCAATGAGTTGTTGATCATTATAGAACCGCTGTAGAGTCAGCGATAGCTCGTCGACTCTTTTGGAGATCATGATAGCGATCACACCCATGCTTGAGACTTCATGCCGTTTGGGAGCTGACGAAGATCGAATCTCGTGATAAAGAAGTCTCCGGAGGCCGAAGATCAATGCAAATAATCACGATCTCACAGCCTATGATAATCTCAACCGCACGACCACGACATCACCGAAGCTGGAGAATTAATGCTAGGAAGATGCCGGAGACGGAGAAGACACGAGCAGTAATGTAATTTCGAATTCACTCTTACATAAATTAAACATGCTATTTTGTTCACGTTTCAAACTATTATGCTAATTTGTTAAAAAGGACTATAAATATGCCATTACATGCAAATGCAATTTATGTTATTTGTATTATTTCTTATATTTAATAAGATTAATTATAAAAATCTGCTCGCATATAAATGTTTCCCTCCAACTTTGAAGCCATATCCTTCCTTTACTTTTGGGCAGAAAGTGCCATATGTCAAATCTGAGCTGGCAAAATAATCAAAACATTTTAAATATGCTTAATGCTTTGGTGATACATTTGATAGGATAAGAATACCAAAAAATTAAAATTAAAAAAAAAAAAAAAAAAAAAGAACATAGAATTTTTACTTGAGTAATTGACCTTCTAAGTTTGATCTCCGTTCTTTTTTTTCCTTTCTTTTTCTGTCAGGATGACTCTAAATTCCTATTTTCTTAACCATGTCGATCCTTTCCGCCCAAGTCTATTAAATTTCTAACAGAATCTTACTCAAATAAATATTTTTATAATATAATGACTAAAATACCCCCAAATCTCTCTCTCCCTCTCTCTCTATATGTTTGCCGACAAGCTCGAACACCCTCCCACTTGTTCTTGCCGGGCCTGTCGCCCCCCTCCCCCCACCATGTCAAGCTTGCCTCGCCCATATCTAGGCTTTTGATTTGAGGAGAGAGAGATGAAAAATTTTTTTAATTTTTTGAAATTAATTATTGTTAAATTACTTAAATTCTGTTTCAAATTAGATCAAATGCATTGCACATGACTTGTTTTATTAGAAATTTAACGGACTTGAACGGAAAGAATTAGAACGGCCAAGAAAATAAGAGTTTATAATCATCTCGTCAAAAAAAAAAAAAAAAAGAACTAAATCATCACCTTCAAAAGAGTTCAGGAACTATTTAAGTCAATTATTCATTTTACTTTACATATCCAGCTTACGTTTAAAAACTAAAACGAGCAAAAAAGGCTCATTGAGCAGTTGATGATATACCTTGTGTGGTTAGTCAACCTGTTAAAATGATAAGAAATTTTGACTATATCTTCTCTTCTGTTTTTATGGAGGAGGGAGCAGGGGATTAACTCTTTCAATTGCATTCTCACAACATTCCTCAGCCAATTAGTAAGTAAAGTTATACATCATGTATAAGAAATAACAATGCACTTGATAACCCCTCATCAACTTACAACTGCAGATACCGGTATGCTGCTTTCCTCGGCTTGAACTGAGACCCATGTACGAATCTTCTACTCCTATCTACATCAGAGCTTTGCAGGAATTGTACTTCAGTACTTCAAACAACCGAGGTGCTTGAACGAGCTATCCTCTGAGCTTCTTCCAAGTCCTTAAGAAACCTGCAATTCCGTAGCAAGTAATTTTTCAGACAAAAGCATATGTTGAGATGAACACAGAACAGTTACAATTTCTTCCACTATCTACAATTACAACGCCTCCACTCTGTGTGTGTGTGTGTGTGTGTGTGTGTGTTTGTTTATACAAACAAGTCTATTTGATAAGAATATATCGTAAAAACTTGTGCAAGTTTTTCCTTTAGGATGCAAATGTTGACATTTTGAATTTTGTACAAGAACCAAGGTAACTGCATGCATGCAGATGCAGTTGCAAACTAGAAATACATAAATGTTGAGCCAACGATGAAATAATAAAACACAAAATGAGTTTCATCGTGATAGAGCAAGGGACAAGTTAAATTGGCTAAAAATAGTTTCGTTGAATGTAACAGTGATCAATCAGTGCATACCTCTTGGAATTGAGAACCACAGAGCCACCAAGTACAAAACGAGTTCCAGAATTGGTCGCATTTTGTAAAGCAACACAACGAGATTCCTCGTATGTCGTCCCACCAACAATGAAAATGACCACTTCCTGCGGCCTGCTTAAACAAGAACTCATCGTTCAAAATAGTATCCAAATCATGTACAGCTTTCTTTTTCTTCAATCTAAAATACGTAAAGCTTTTAAATTTTAATCACCATGTCCAAGATATCAAATTTACTGGCAAAGTGATACTAAACAGTCTAAGGACCAAACTTTTCTAACTAAAAAAAAAAGTTGAATTTTAGCAACATATCTCGGCATTGCCATACAAGATAAAGTGGAACAATTTTTTACTTTGAGAGGCATCCTGTAGTCTAGATAAACCATTTTTTGGAAAATGACCACTCATAGAATTGCAACTAATATACAGAAAAATCACAAACGTTCTTCTATGGGGGAAAATTTGGCACAGCAACAAACCTGCCCTGTTGAAAATGGTTTCCAATACATGGATAATCCACATCTCTCAGCCGTCCTTTAGTAATGCTTTCCATAGTGTGAAATAGAAGAGGCTGGTGTTGTGTATAGACATTCTCAACCCCCTACAGTTCAAGTCCAGCAAAAATCCATAAGCATATAAAACCAAAACCCAAAGAAAAGTTCAATTTTACAGGAAATACCTTCAGTCCACGAGCCATGTTACGAGCAATATTCAGAAAATCACGGTTTCCATAAAGATCACCAGTTCGTTTATCAACACCAGCTTGCTTCAAGAGGAACTGGACAAGCTGTCAACCACAACAGTCATTTCAGCAAAAACCAGTGAATTTCTTCCCTGACAGAGCTCTAGACAACTGTTGAATGTCCAAGAAACCAATTGAAAGGGAGCAAATGAAAAATAAAAGTCGCATCATATAACTAAAAGGACCCGATTTGTTGCTAGCATACATTACCCCGGGTTTGTACTTAGGAGATCGAGAAGCCAATTTATTAAAAAGCTGCATTAGTTGAACAGGGCTCTCCTTCTCATAGCGCAATGCGTACAGCATCACTAGGCGCAAACGATCGATATCCGATATATTTTCATTGTTCAAAAGATCTGTCACTGCCTACAAAAAACATTTAGGGGGAGAAAAGGTCAATACTCTATACTCATTCTGCTTGCTTCTTACGTTAGTTTCAAGTTACCACAGAATTTCAAAGGTGCTTGTATGAAAGTCAGTTTATGTCAGCGGTTAAACAATATTCTGGATTTTGAAACAACAGATGCAGGCTCGTTAAGATGTATCCTTCATACTAAAAACTGGAAAATAGCATAATAGATGCAACATGGATTATTTTAGTTAGTTAAAAACAAATAAATACGTACCCCTAGCGCCCCCCCCCCCCCCCAAAAAAAAAACAAAACAAAAACAAAACAAAACAATACAAAACAAAAAGATTATAATAACAAATAATAATATTAGTAAACTAATAGAACAAAATTTCTCTTTACATATTACGTAGTTATTTCTCACATTCATTTCAATTTAATAAATGGATTTCTCCTTAATTGATTTAAGAAGATGCATCCTTGTTATAAAAATGCCAAAGTGAGAGACACACACTTGTGATAATTCCTAATATCCTCAAGATAAGATATCGAAAATTCATTAATTGCAGGGGAAACAACGTCTTTGGCATGTTATAATGAACTCCACACTACATCCCAAAGGAGCATCCTGGCTTTGAGAAGGCAATTGGTGCTATACACATCCCATGAATCTTAGCACACAAAATACCCTCCATTACCATGCTTCTGTCCACACTTTCCCTTGAAGGAATGACTCAAGGCTGTGGGGAACCAACCCATCACAAAAAAATAGAGTTATAACACCCAATCTAGTGACCCCAACACCACAACCGACAAGATGTAGGCAATTGGTTCTAGAGACTACATATAAATCTAGCAGCACGTTATGGGTTCTCTAACATGCTTTCCTTGAGCGGTTACATTATCGACAGCATTCTAATTGAATGCTTCAATCTCAAAGGAGTTTGATCTAAATAAATTATATAAAAGCACTAAAGATACACTTTTAACTGCAGGCTCTTCATGAACAAAAACAAGCTACAGAAGAATGATGGTTACACAACAAAATCAGCAGACAATAAAGCAGAACCTTCTAAAACTTGTTTACATGTCGGGCTCAAGTAGTTTATTCTATAACTTGTACATTTCTTTAGCTTGAGTGACATGGAAAAAGCAATTGGTCGCCACCAGAAAAGATGAAGTTTCTAGAACATATCAAAACACAACCATTCAAAACAGCACAAAAGTCATAACAGTCGTGTGTGGATGAACCAGATTGGTGTGAAGAAATATTGTACACTGGAAAGCAAAACCATTAACAAGTCATTTCTAGTGTACGCAAATAAAGGAAATGGCCGGATAAAGCAAGTTTACCACTAAGTTCTTGAATTACACATTGGTTTCACATGGGAAATGTTACTCAATGAGAGAAAGGAGGCAAAGAAGATAAAAACAGGAGCAAAGTAGTTTTAGATATTAGAAACTCATTGCTACACATGATGCCAAAGTAAACATAATATGAAGGGAAACCAAAATAAATTAAGGTACCTCAAAAGCTGCCACTTGTCCACCATTGCAAGCCAATTCCTGTTCCGTTTGTGAAACTAACATGAGTTTTCTCTCCTCAACGATTTTGCTCATTTCTGTGACCAATGTCACATGCTTTGAAGCATTGCCATGCATTTTCCTGTACTCGGGGTAGTTGTCAACAAATTTGGCCATGTCTTCTGCAAAATGCTTAAGTATTTAATGATTAAATAAAATTGACACCCCCATGCTAAAAGTTGTAACTACGTCATCTAAATAAACCATGAAACTTTCTTACACGGACCTACTGTCTGTATGTTCTGGTTACTTTTTGCTACTTGTTGAAATTCATCCACCAACTGTTTGATGTTCATTCCAATATCTCCAAAGTTCTCATACATGTTAGATTTGAAAAATGAATCTTGTTCTGATGAGAGCACAACCTCCTGCGAGTAAAAACAGAACAAATAAAATGCGTTAGCAAATCAAATCACAAGATATACATGTTTGTGTGTGTGTGTGTGTGTGTGTGTGTGTACGTACGTACATAAAGGTTGAAGCATTATAATGCCAAACCTGCTGATCATTCGGAAATTTCCCTAAGCT
>CM046377.1:866866-937954 GCA_025413485.1 Ficus microcarpa | reverse complement strand
TCGTGTTCCAGTTTTCATTCCAATAATCTCATTATTAATAATCCGGATAAGATCATTTCATTTAGAATACAATGAACTACGCTAGTAATTTTAAATTAAAATCTCAACTTTAATTTTTTAATTACAGATAGATTTAGATTATTTAACCTTAAATATTATTCTCCTGTATACAATACTTATATACAATATTTAAAGTCACATTTAAATAATTTAGGATTTTCGATATTTATAAAGCATATAAACATAAATGCAAAAATAATATTGAAAAAATTTCTCAAATTAAATTAGTAAAATAATACATCTCATTTGTTTGTGGACATATATCCCAACAACAACAGCCTAGTACTAGTATCATAATTTAGAGAAACTGACCAAATTATGACGTTGCACAAATATCTTGGCCTGGACATACTCCCTGATTAACTTTCAACGCGTAGAGTAGTGCTTTCGTTAATGTTAATCTCCCACCAATCCTTGGATTTGGATGAAGAAGCAGAGGCGTTGAAAGAGAAATAACAGGAATTAGAGCAAGAAGGAAGCCCGGCATACATGCCTATAAATGCCTCAATTATAAATCCGTGGTTCTTCTTCTCATTCACACTTAAGTACCACGAAAGTAGACTTTCCAAGCATTCCCAGCTATCCTTTTCCACGTTACTATTCCTCACCAATCCGTAAGCCTCTGCAATTTCCTCCATTGAAACCCTAAAACCGGCGTAGGGATCCAATGTCTCGATTGCCTGCGCGACGCAGTCCTGGAAGGGAAATCTAGCCGATCCGATAATAGAGTTTGTGTTGCCCGTGGGCTCGAAGAACAGCCTCTTCGTTTTCATTCCCTGGACAGCATTCTGAAGTAGCAATTCCCTGCTTTTTGAGATCTGATCTCGCCCCACCGTCCCGGCCAATGACGAAAGGCACCTTGATTGCGACCATGAATGGTCCAAAACGGTGGCGAACTTGCTGCTATTACGCGACGATACAGCAAAATTGGCGTTGTTCTTGAACATTTTGGCTTTGACATAGAATGATATGGTTTTGAGCTGTTTCAAGGTTCGCCATTTCCATGAACATGATCTTTTGGATTTTTTGTTCTTGAAGAATGAAGGAAGCCCCATTCTACTCTTTGAACGTAAACAATAATCTCTTCATATTATGCTTTTCAACATCTATATTGATTGAAATTTGTGCACACAACACACACACACACACACACAAACACAAACACGCATATTTATGATATTTTAAGGCGTTTTATGAAGAGCATTTAGTTTGCGATGTTGTTTTTACAGGGAGCATTTAGTTTGCGATTTTGTTTTTACAGGGTTTAGTATGAGCCTCTGGTTCTGTTTGTTTTGTGAGGCATTAACAAAAGATGGGCTGTAGTATTTACACACACACACACACACACACACACACACACACCTATAGATAGTCTGTCGTGCCATGCATGTTCATCGTTAACCAAAATATCATAAAGTATCATTAATCTATTGCTAGCTACCACCTCTTATTGATTTATTCCAAATAAATTTCGAGCAGGTGATAAGACATGCAATTGAAAATGGAAGTTGGGTTTTTAGCAAATTTTCTAGGGGGTACTTATGCATGTCCAATTTTGGAAACAAAAACAAATAAGGAATTTTGGAAATTAAAATACTTTTCGTATTAAAACTTAATTTTTTAGTAAACAAATGCTGCAGTAAAGGATGATCAACAAATAATGTACGATAAGATAGACTACAATTAAAATATATCATGTGTACATATAGGTCAAAAACAAAAACTTAATATATTGGGGAGATTGTTTTACTCTAAGATCGCACTACTGAAGCTAAAGCGACCCAGAAAAAAAAAAACAAACAAACAAGCAAACAAACAAAAACAAAAAACCAAACAAACAAACTAACTAAAAGAATTAGAAAACACGTCTGTCAATATGCCTGAATAAGAAAATATTATTCAGAAAATCTTAGTTAAAAGAAAAAATACATACATAACGCATATCAGAAAGGATTTTCTTCAAAAACTGTTCCCAATTTTCATGACTGTTTGTTTGGTGGCTAATTGGACCAATTTGAATCAGCTTTTTGAATCAAAAGTCGGCGGGTTAGAAAGGAAATAGATTATGTTTTCATCTAATAAATTTGTTATTTACTTTTATTTACTCCAAATATTCTAAAATTATTATTATTTATTTCTTCTGATTTCGTAAAAAATCATTTCACTATAATTTCCGTTCATTTTATTTTATGGTATAGCTCCTAAATTTTCATTGTAAATAAAAGAGTTGTGGACCGGATTGTAACAAGAATCCAACATATTTTTCTCGCCGTAAAAAGGTAATAAAAAAAAGTACAATATTGTACATAAATACACACCAATAGCGAATTAGAGTGTGCTCAGAGCAATGTGATTATACAGAATGGATTTCAACATCAAAACATATCTAAAAATTGAAATTCAAAAACAAAATATAAACATATGCACAAGGAAACAACAACCGTGTATGTCGGAGAGTTCACAAACAAAACCGTGTGAATGTTGATTTTGAAGTTTGGTCAACCACTTTATTGGACAATAATTATCTAGTGCCAGAGACAACGCAGCGTTGTGACCACTTTTGACACGCTACCTATAATGTTCATTTGTTACCTGTTCAAATGAAATCTAGCTAATGAACAAAAGTGTAGAGATGGTGATTATAGATATAGTTTTTTGGTAATTTTATCTCTGATTTTATCAAACATTATAGAGTTGGAATTTTCTCGCATACATATTTCCTTGCAAACAACCGTGATAAGTCATAGTTTAAAATCTAATTTATCAAAGGGATTTCCCATTGAGCAAATATATATATATATATCAAAGGGATTTATATATATATATATCAAAGGGATTTATAACTAGCTAAATAGTCTATTTTAGTTTGCACACCATTTTAAATGCCCATTTCAAAATTTTTTTGTCTTTTTCCCAAAAGTTTTTGTCTTTTTCTCAAAAGTTTTTGTCTTTTCTGAAAATTCAAAAAATTTACTATTGAAACTAAAAAATCTCAACTCAAACTACTCTACCAAACACACTCTAAGAATTTTTTTAACAAATAACCGAAGTTTTTAAAAATTAATTACAATGTTTTTTTTTTTTTTTGAAATAGTTAATCAGTGATTGACCATATATTATTGTTAATTTAGTTAATCGATAATTGACTACATGTAAAAATGGGATTTTGGGGATTTTGGAGACTTTGGGGATTCTAGGTCTCTTTCACATGTAAAAATCACAAACAAACTCAAAAATGAAGTCACAAATCAACGAAGAAGTGAAAAAAAAAAAAAATAGAGATTTTCATGAGGTGAGTGTGGTAGGACGAAGGGAGGAGGCCGAGAGGGGGTTGGGGAAAATCAGGGAGAAATGAGGAAGAAGAAGGTCTATGTCGGTTTTATAATTAGATCTTTTAGCGATGACATATGTCATCACTAATTCTTCACGTCGCCGCTAATTTAAATAGAAAACAATAATAACTTAACTAAAAAACGATAATGTTTTTCCATTAGACATTATATGAATCACACAGGAACTATTAGTGATGACATTAAAGTAAAATAAAATTTTTAAGAAAAATTAAATGACAGCCAGTAATTACCACGTCAATTTTTGGAAAAATTGGAATCACAATTAGCGATTGACTTTTTGTCGATAACTTTTTGTCATTGCCAATAGTCAATCATAAAAATCCTTGATAGACTCTGACACGTGTGATTCCAACCTGACAAGATGTAGGAATTCAACTCTTTAGCGATGACATATGTCATCGCTAAAGACCATTTTGCACGAAGTAATGGCACCATTGATGTTTCCTCCGCAAGCCAGTGATTACACCCATAAAAAAATTCCCCATAATATTTTTGAGGATAGATTTCAAAATTTCCCTTTGAACTTTAGGCGTGGTTATAAAATGTCCTCCTAACATCATTCCCCTTGAACTTTGAACCATTGGCAAATTTTTTCTCTCAATTAAATTTTTAACAAAAAAAATGACATGTGGCACTCATTCCCCATAGGAGTTTAGATGTTGAATGTATAATTACTAATAGAAATAATTATGCAAAAATCTATTTTTAGAGTCTCATTTTAAAATATGTTCGTTTTTTAATAATATTATGTAAATGTCTATTTCTAAAAAAACAACTGCTTGTAGTACCTATTTTGTCCTTTTACTATATTTAACATCATTTTGCTTCATTGTGATTCATATTTTTTTTCTTATTTGTTCATCATTATTGTATGTTTATCTTAATGACTAGTTCTTTATTATAATAATGGCTTATTAGTATAATTAAGGTTTTTTAATAAACATATTTCTTAAGTATAATTTAGATTTCTTAAAAACCTATTTTTTATGGTATCATTTAGATTCTTTATGATAATTGTAATATAATTGTGATCATTTATTTATTTATTATTATTGGTATTGTTTTAATAGTTACTTTCTAAAGTCTAAATGCATGATGAAATTGTTTATTTCTTTATAACAATTACTATATAATTATCATTTTTTTTAAATGTTCTATGCTTTTTTTCTTCATGGTATTACTATATCTTTATGATGTCTTTTTCTTTATAATAATTACTTTATCATTATGATTTTTTTTAAAGGTTTTAAAGTGTTTCATATTTTTTTAAATATCTATTTTTTTTTATTTTGGTTGTGAATTTTATTTTAATGACCAATTATTTAATATAAAGAATGTTTTTCATGGATCATACAATTAGTATCAGTTATGGTTCTTTTCTCTTTATAATAAAGCAAGTGAAATGGTCTTTTTTTCCTTTTTCTAAAAGATTTGTTTAGTTTTACATTTTTTTTAGAGATTTTTTCTTTCCTTTTTTAATCAATTTTTTATTTGTTTAGTTTTAATTCTTGATGAAAGGATAATACAGCCTTTATAAGTATCCATTTAGATATTCATACAAATAAAAAAAATGGATTTTTTGAAAATTATAGTTTTAATTTAGATATTTATATAAATAATCCTCACTAACATTACCCTTAGAATAGAGGCCCAATATCACGCCCAAAAAACTTCTACGCTATTTATCTCTCAGCAGGGACGGTTCACTCCGGCGAGCTCCGGTGTCTTGCTCCACGCCGGCAACCCGCCGCCCTGTTCACCACAATCATGGGCTTGTCACCCGGGCTGGAGATGAACTTGAAAGGCCATAGCTTGATATCACTCTGAACTGATGAATCGTTGAATCTCCTACTAATCAACCACTTTGCATCTGCATCAACATACAGTCTCCGATTCAGCCACAAATATATGCACAGATTTCATAACTCAAAGCTGATTCTCCTAAAACTAATTCTTAACCAAACTTACACCTACCACTAAATGAGTTAATTTCGTAGTATATGCGAATACCATAACTGGATTCAGATCGTTTTCTAAAATACCAAAAAAAAAAAAAAAAAAAAAAAAAAAAAAAAAAAAAAAAAAAAAAAAATTTTGTTTGAATAAATTAACAATTCCTTATCTTCCTAAATAAATTATTTTTTTTATCGATAAATTCCATAACTCGATTCAAATCATATATTCTCACGTAAAAAAATAAATAAATAAACTTTTGACCATCAAAAATTACATCTAATCTGCTGAAGCTAAAAACACCTAGATCTAACAAAAAATAAAAAAATAAAAACGAAATCTACAATATAAACTGAAAAAAAATATATATATATCAGAGATGGAAAAGATACATTACCCAAAACCGTCTTGTCGGGGGTTCGTGGCGACCTGATTGTGGGCG
Organism: Ficus microcarpa; assembly: GCA_025413485.1. Lineage (NCBI taxonomy): Eukaryota > Viridiplantae > Streptophyta > Magnoliopsida > Rosales > Moraceae > Ficus > Ficus microcarpa. Next base: position 932,146 of record CM046377.1, on the reverse strand, counting down.
GCTTCGCCGATGAGACGCTCCACATGTTAGTGGAAAAAGGTATGCTCGAAAGAGATTTTTTTATTTTTTTACACAAAATTGAGGATTTTACTAAAATACCATTAAATTTGTAGTGCACCTGTTATTTTCCATTAAAAATTTACTGAGCGGGAAAATTTACAAACGGTTCAAAGTTCAGAGGGAATTAAGGTTACAAATTGAAGTTTGATGTGTATTTTGTGACAAGGTTCAAAGTTTATATTGGGAAAAAGTAATTTATCCTATTTCCCACCCCACAAAATAAAACTAGCAACGACTTGAAGTCTACCAACCAGTGATGACAAGTCATTACTAATAAGAATTAGTGACAACAGAAATCATAATACAACGAACCACTTTTAGCGACGACAATTTGTCACTGATCCTATTTTTTTAGCAACAACAAATCATTGCTGATACTATTTCTTTAGCGACGACATAAGTAAGTTGTCGATGTATTTGCTTTTATTTAGTTAAATGGTCTAATTATCATGTTTTGGTCAATCAAAAAGCAAGAGGTTTTTGTAGGAGGAGGATGATAGCGACGACAAGTCATCGCTGATATTATTTCTTTAGCGAGGACATAAATAAGTCATCGATATATATGCTTTAATTTAGTTAAATAGCCTAATGATCATGTTTTGGTCAATCAAGGAGGCAAAGGAGGAAGATGAGGAGCTCAACATTTTTTTTTATTTAATTAAATGGCCTAATGATCATGTTTTGGTCAATCAATTTTCATTATCTTCCTCCGACCCCCCCTCTCTCCCCCTCCTCGTCATTTTCTGTCTTTTTTATCTTTTTGAAATTCGATAATCCCAACGCCAAATTCGCTCACTACCATGGCTAGAGCTTCGACGAGTTAATAGATAGTTGAACATATTTATATATTTTTTAGTTAAATGGCCTAATGACCATGTTTTTGGTCAACTAGTTTTCATTCTCTTCCCAAGACCCCCATTTCTTTCTCTCTCTCCTTGAAACTTGGCGATCCCAACGCCTGATTCACTCATTGCCACGATTGGAACTTCGACGAGACTACATGGAGAAGACAACAACGACGGGAATTAGATCTCGATGGAATGGCAATTGTATCTTTCTCTCTCTCCCTGTTCGCGAGCTCGCGGTGATTCGCAACACTTGATGGAAAAGATGACACTTGATGTGATGTGGATAAACGTGCAAGGAGGACTCAGCTGATGGGGGCGCTTTTCGTAACAAAGAATCAAGTCAAGATTACTTTTTCAAGTTTCAAGAAGTTCAAAATGCAAAACAAAATTCAAGAAGTTTATAAGATCTGATCAATATTTGATTTCTTTGTAATCGTATTTAAGTTTTAAAGTTCTAGTTTAAATTTTGAATTTAGACACCTTTTTAAATCCGAATTTAATTATTTTTTTTAGATAAATCTGGTTTTTAGGCATGTATATCCTTAAGGGTAGATTAGGAATTTTTCAAGTGTAAATTCAGCTATATAAGGCTGACTTCTCAAATTATGAAATAGAAGATTTTGATGTTTATTCATATTGTGAGTTATTCTTCTTGAGTTCTTGAAGAAACTTATCCGAACTTATCAATGATTCCTTATGACGTTCAAATCGATTTATCAAACGGACTTCCATAACTGTTTGTGGCGTTTTCACCATACCAAGGTTCTTGCTTCGCTAAGCAAGGGGTCGCGGTTTCCATCAAATTTGAAAGATCTTGAGTTATTGTTTTCAGATTTGGTATTGGGTTTCGTCACGTTGTTGGCGTGGTTCGTATCAGTTGATATCAGAGAACGTCCTATTGAAACTTAGGATGAGATGAAGAAAGTGATGAGACGACGATTTGTGTTGAGTCACTACTACCGGGATCTCTACTTGAAGCTGTAAGGTCTCCATCAAGGTAATAGGAGTGTTGATGAATATTATAAAGAAATGGAGATGGCAATGATTAGAGCCAATGTGGAGGAGGATCGGGAGGCGACAATGGCCAGATTTTTGAATAGTTTAAACCGAGAGATTGCTAACAACATCGAGCTACACCATTATATGGAATTGAAGGATTTGGTGCATATGGCAATCAAGGTAGAGGCAACTGAAGAGGAGTGGTACACGTGCATTCCATAGTTCGAGTTCTTTGCCATGGAAACCGAGTTATATGGAGAAAGATGAGGAACCAGCTGCAAAAAATAAATTCGAGCCAAGACAAGACATAACTAGCCATGGATCTCAAGGTAAACCCGACTCTTCCACTTCTCGAAATCACGACATTAAGTGTTTTAAATGTCAAGGCAGAGGTCACATAGCAAGTCAATGCTCGAGCAAAAGAATCAAGGTGATACGGGGATAATGGTGACATTGAATCTGACAACGAGTTAGAAACCGACTCTATACCACCATTGGAGGACATGGATGATGAGGAATATGCGGTTCAAGGTGAACTGTTGGTTGCAAGGAGAGCTCTAAGTGTAAAGGTCAAGGAAAATGACGAGGTGCAGCGAGACAACATCTTTCATACTAGATGCCACGTGTAAAACAAGGTGTGTAGTGTGATTATTGATGGAAGTAGTTGTACTAATGTTGCTAGCACTACTTTGGTTGAAAAATTGGGACTACCAGTAATTAAACATCCCCAGCCCTATAAATTGCAATGGCTCAATGATAATGGTGAGCTTAGGGTGAATAAACAGGTGTCGATCTCATTCTGAATTGGGAAGTACGAAGATGAAGTTTTGTATGATGTAGTTCCAATGCAAGCTGGACATTTGTTATTAGGCTGACCGTGGCAATTTGATCGACAAGTGCATCATGATGGCTTCACCAACAAGTACTCATTCATACACAACCAGCGGACAATCACTCTAGTTCCGATGACACCAAAACCAGTCAATGAGGATCAACTGATATATTGCAAAAATTGAGTGAAAAGAGGAGTGAGGATATGCATAGTGAAAGTAATGTCGAATCCAGTGAGGAAGAAAACAGGGAGAAGAATTCGGCCAAGGAGGTTAAAACTAAGAGAAAACAATGTAATTTCTATGCAACAATAAGTGAGGTTAAGAGAGCGTTGATTTTAAAACGGATCAACATAGGGGGGAGAACAGAACAGCACATAAAGCAAGCTCACAAAGGATTTCACAAGCTGATTTTTAAACCCAGAGATTGGGAGTGATTACAATTAAGGAAAGAAAGATTTCCGACACAAAGATGTTTTAACTTGCTGCCCCAAGGAGGTGATGATTTGAGAACAAATCCTTCTCAAGAGGGGGGAATGATGTGGATAAACGTGCAAAGAGGACTCAAGCTGATGGGAGTGTTTTTCGTAACAAAGAATCAAGTTAAGATTACATTTTCAAGTTTCAAGAAGTTCAAGATGCAAAACAAAATTCAAGAAGTTTATAAGATCTTATCAATATTTGATTTCTTTGTAATCGTATTTGAGTTTTAAAGTTCTAGTTTAAAATTTGAATTTAGGCACCTTAAATCCGAATTTAATTATTATTTTTAGATAAATCTGATTTTTAGGCATGTATATCCTTAAGGGTAGATTAGGAATTTTTCAAGTGTAAATTCAACTATATAAGGCTGACTTTTTAGATTATGAAATAGAAGATTTTGATGTTTATTCATATTGTGAGTTATTCTTTTTGAGTTTTTAAAGAAACTTATCCGAACTTATCAAAGATTCCTTGTGGCGTTCAAATCGACTTATCAAACGGACTTCCATAACCGTTTGTGACGTTTTCACCATACCAAGGTTCTTGCTTCGCTAAGCAACGGGTCGCGGTTTTCATCAAATTTGAAAGATCTTGAGTTATTGTTTTCAGATTTGGTATTGGATTTCGTCATGTTGTTGGCGTGATTCGTATCATGATGCTTGATAGTGACTGCAATTGCTACAACTGTGATGGCGAGGAGAGAAAGTAGAAAGAAAGGAAAAGGGAAGATGAGGAGTTCAATGGGTTTCTGAAAGCTATGGTGTTATTATTATTAGTTTTTTTTCAAAATTTTTAAACTGATTGATCAGAATTAATTACTGATTGACCAGAAAGTTAGTGATTTTCTTAATGATCAATTAGTGATTGACTATGAAAATTAGTAGTTTATATTATAGTCAATCGATGATTAACGATATTTAATCAATGATTGACTATTATCAATCAGTGATTGACTATAGGGTCCGTTTGGTTCGTCAGTTGGAGTTAAAATATTTGAGTTGAGTTTGAGTTAAGTTGAGTTGAGATAAAAAGAAGAGTGTTTGGTAAAATGTTTGAAAAAAAAAAGTTTAGTTTGAGTTGGATGTTTGGTAAAAAAGTTCGAGTTGAAAAGTTAAAAAAAAAAAAAAAAACAAGGACCCTGTTTGGATGTGAAGAAATTGAGTTAAATCAATTTTTTCCTTTTTTTACTTGGATAACTTATCTGAACTCAAACTAAACTTTACTTTTGCATCTAAATTTTTTACTTACTCTAAAAAGTGAATATATATATATATATATATGTTTGGTATGGCAACTCAAACTATCAACTCAAATTAAAATTTTTGTCTTTTTTCTGAAAATTTTTTTGTCTTTTCTGAAAAAGTTTTTTGTCTTATCTAAAAAGTCAACTTAAATTACGATTACAACTAAAATATTTCAACTTAAACTAACATACCAAACAAACTTTACATATTTTTTCAAAATTTATAACTAATCTAACTTAAAAATTTCATCAATAACTTATCTGAACTTTGACTATGCTGTACTTTATCACCTAGGAAAAAACCATTTTCTTTTCTTTTGTCTGAAAAATTTTTAAAGAAAAGAACAAAAAAAAAAAAAAAAAGAAAAGAAAAGAAAAAGATAGCACTCTCTCTCTCTCTCTCTACTTTCTCTCTCCGCTGACAACCTATCAGCTCGCCACTACCACCAACAATGGTGTCTACAGCTTCCTCCTATCTCCGTCCCCAACCCCAAATCTCCAACTCCACATGGTAGAACCCTCCCAAGCCCACCTACCCACCACCACCATAACCAAAGGCCCCTCAAGAACCTCCATTTCCTCTTCCTCTCCTCTCCCCCTTCCCCTCTCTCTCTGTCCTCCTCTTCCCCTTTCCCTCTGTCTCTAAAACAACCTCCTCCTTCCTCCTCCAAAACAAACCCCGTCCTCGACTCCCTTCGAGACAACAACCTCGTCGAGCTCGAAAACATCGACCACTACCCGACGGCAATGAGCTTCAATCCCAGGATCTTCTTCCAAGATCCGCCGTGGATTGCCTCCCTCTTCCTCAAGGGGATCTTCACCGGCGCCGAGAGGGAGAAATCGACGACGGCAACGGTGAGGCTAGAGTCGAGGGAAATCGAGTGGCAGAGGTACAATCTTCTGTGGTGGCAGCAGATTAGGGCGGAGACGGAGGCGTGGGAGAGGACGGCGGAGTATAGGGAGATGGAGAGGGAAATGCAGGAGCGGAGGCTGGCACCGAATCTACCGCACGTCAAGGCATTGTTTTTGGGGTGGTTTGAGCCGCTGAGGGATGTCATTGCCAATGAGCAGAAGGTGAAGGGGAACAAGCAGAAGATGGTGTGAACGACAGAGCTGGCATGATGGCTGGATGAACAGTAAACCCATTTGGGTTCACTGTGCAACGGGTCAGATGGAGGCTCGAACTCGGCTGGACTCCAAACGCCCTTTGTTCGAACTGAAATGAAATTTTTCAGCTTCAACTACTGTGTCAAACAGGTACTATAAATAAATAAATAAATAAATAATAATAATAATAATAATAATAAATAAGAAAGATACTTTTTGTAATTGTCAGTAATTAATATTCGTCTCTCCAACTTTCGCTCTTTCCAAGCAACATCCAAACGCCTTCTCTCTCCAACTTTCGCTTTTGTCAGTAATTAATATTCATTCTTTCTTTTACGATAATAAATTTACCCTTTCATGAAGCACACAACTGGAAAAATTTCTCATGTGTTCATACTACTAAAAAAAAATATGAAATAGAAAAACCCTAAATAATATCACATTATTAGGCCGTATAATATGTCCGTATTTCTCCTTGAAAATATATTCCGACGCTAGAGGTTGATTTTCAACTAAGATTGCTATATAAGCTAGAACCTGGAGGACTTTCCAGATAAACAAGTTTTGTGGCCCCAGAGCTCAGCAAACCCAAGTAGCTTGTTACCATAATAATTTATAATATTTATGATTCATGGCTATATTCCCCTGCATTCAAGAATTCAAACTGCAGCCAAATTTATCTGCCAGTTGGAAAATTCCAAAAACTATTGAGAATTAATCTCATTGAATCTAAAATATAAATTAAGCATGAGATCAATATCATAAAATTCAAATTCCTTAGATAGATTGACAAACTCGAGAATTTGAAATTCAATTTGAATAAACAAAATGATTAATTCCAATTTGTCCAGGTTTAAACTCCAATCCTTCTTAAAACACAAATAAAACAAATATAAATACGTCAAAATCTATGAGTCCATCACCTAATATAGTGTTCAAATCTCTCAGTTCAATTAATTAACGTTGATAATAAATACCAATAAAAATAGAGTTAGAAGTCCTAATGATAAAACATATAGAAATCTTTGTAGGATAGATTTAAAAAAAAAAAAAAAATCCTTTGTCGGCATTCATCTTGCCAGTGACATTCTAGGTTTCAAGCTATCGATTTTCGACGAGATTATAAAGAAATCGTCAAGAAACCAATTGCATGTCCGTATGAGTAAAAAATACTAGTCAAGTCAAAAAAGGAGCAATAAGAAAACAATTTTCAACCCATTTGATAATTCAACTTATATTTAAATTTTTCTTCTCATTTTTATTTTTTTTAAAAATTAATTAATTTTTAAAAAATCAACCAATTCTAATTTAAAAATTTCAATTCCAACCGTAACAAAAAAGGCTTAATCAATTCAATATTTAATATTTCATTACTGATCAAATTGAATTAACAAATAATGAATATTTACTAAATCCAAAAAAAAAAAAGAATATTTATATTCTTTTTTTTTTTTTCCTGTTAATTACAATTCAGAAAACCTCCAACCCATAAAGCACCCCGGCGTGCTTTTCGGGCCCATCGGTCACGAAATACACATCCCTTATCTTCTGAAACGCGTGCCACGTCAGAAGGCTATCCGAACCGGCCTGGTGACACTTCCCGACCGCCCGGTTCACCTCAAGCGTCTTGGCTACCCGGTCCAACCCGCCGTACAGGCTACTGCAGAACCGCATCATGTGCTTCACGTCGTACACGCGTTCTCCGAAGAACACCTTGAGAAACGCCAGAAACTCGGCCAGCGTGCCGGGAAGGCACCGGCGCGTGAGGATCTTCACGAGGTAGCCGAAGTCGTACGCGCTGTGGAACGTCACCCAGGAAACGGTTGGGTTGCAGACGAGCCCCGATGACATCAGCAGCTCGGCGAACCGGTACGAGTCGATCCCCTCCGACCGGTTCCGGTCAAAGTCGATCCCCTGCCGCTTCAGAAGCTCAATCGAGTCCGGCGCGTGGAGGTCACGCGTCACGTCGAAGTCGCGGAAGTTGAACTCCCAGATGAACTGACTCTCGCCGCCGCCGAGGTCCGGGAGGTTCCCGTCGGCGTCGGAGAGCGTGAGGCCAACCTGGATCAGGTTGAGCGTGTCAACGTTGGCTTTCAGGATCTGGTAGTGATCGGACGGCCGGAGTTGGCGGGAGTAGGGTTTCGAGCGATCGTACGGCGCCCGGTAGACGATGCCAGGAAACTCCGTGTCCATGGAGATGTAGGGATAGCGGTCGATGATATCTCTCATCAACTGGATTTCGGCGTCGAGATTCGAAGCCCAAACCTCTCTGATCACGATGGGTTTCCGATCTTCGCTAAACATGTTGAATTTCGCGATCTAAGAATTGACAAGAAAAATCCAGAGAAAATTTCGAGCGAAGGAGGAAAAATTCAGAGAGACTGAATTTTGAATTTTTTCTGTGTTTTTTTACCTCTCTGGAATGCTGTTGTTCTGTGCGTGAGAGGGAGTGAGGGTGGTAATATATACGGGAAGATGAGTGAAGGCGTTTGGATGTTGCTTGGAAAGAGCGAAAGTTGGAGAGAGAAAAAGAAAGAGAAAGTAGAAGAAGAGAGACAGAGAGAGAGGGTGACTTCGCGGGATTCAATGTAAGTGGAGAGGCGGTGTGGGGTCAGTAATGGGAAAGTTGAACGCGTTCGCTTTTGACTAAACAAAGTAACGGATCAGACTTGGCTCCTCTATTTAAACTTTAAAGAAATAAATATTGTGATTTATTTATTGCCAAGAAAAGAACATTCTATTTTGGATAATTTGCGAGGAAAATATTTTTTTGTTTGTTTGTTTGAGCAACGATCTAATCTTTATCTTTTCCTTAAATCATTAAAAAGGGTCAAAATATTATCTTATTCACTTGATATGTTGTATCTTTTTTTTTTCTTCTTCTTCTTCTTCTTTTTTTTTTTTTTTTAATTCTCACATATTATTTTAATTTTTTAGTTTTAATTGAAATTATTTTTTTTTCAGACGTATCCTTAATTAAAAATTTGTCCATTTAAGTAATTTAACTACTATCTCCTTATAAAATCTCACAAAAAACTTTTCATTTGATTTAATCTTTTTTTTTTTCAATTGTGCATGGCGCACATGTTCACTACTAATAAAATTAAAATTAAAACTATATTAAAATAATCAAAATACTATCTTATGGTGTGTTTGGTGGAGTAGTTTGAGTTGAGATTTTTTAGTTTCAATAGTAAATTTTTTTGAATTTTCAGAAAAGACAAAAAACCTTTTGGGAAAAAGACAAAAACTTTTTGGGAAAAAGATAAAAAAAATTTTAAGATGAGTGTTTTAAGATGGTGAACCAAATATGGTGAACCAAACATAGCTTTAGTTACCCGATGTGACATCTACTTCTTTTTTTTCTTTTCCTTTTCCCTTATCTTTTTTTAATAATTCTCTCATTTTTTTTCTTTTTCTTTTTAACTTTAATTGAAACAATTTTTCTCAAATTTATCTCTAACTAAAATTTTTTTTCATATGACCTATTCAATTATTATCTTTTTATAAAATCTCACAAAAAACTTTCCATTCCATTTACTATTTTTTTAATTGTGCACTTGTAATGTATAAAAGTTTGGACGGAGGCTATTTGTTGCATTTTGTTCACGTTTTCAGTGCAAGTTGGTGGGGTTACTATAAATATATATATATATATATATATATATATATTTGGAACTATTTTGAAATTTCAACGAATAGGCTTTAAGGATACAGAACGGAAAGCACACGTTTGTAAGACCCGGCCTCTGACAAGTTTCCTTCTTTTTTATTTTTATTTTTTTATTTTTTGGCTATCGAATCAATAATTGGACCCTAATTTATTTCCCTTTTTTTTAAGGAATTTATTTTCTTTTTTTTTGTTAAATGATTTATTTTCTAAATTTTGACTACCTTAATAAGGTTTTTCAAAGGGATTTGTTTTCTAAATTTTGACTAGATTAATAAGGTACTAATTGACCTGTAATTTTCCAATTGGCCAAATTTAAAAAGAAGAATTTAGGACTTACGTGGGACGTCATCTCCAAATGATCTTTTACAATCTGGATTTCAAAATCTCATCTCTAAATCAAACTTTTCCTTTTGTTCATTTTCATAAAACTTAAACTTTAAAGTCCATAATTTTCTCATTTCGAATCGAAATAAAATAATTTTTATATCAAAATGCTCATATCGACGAGATAAATAAGACAAGATTCATTTTGTATATTTTTTTCTGAACACATTTCAAATTTTTGCATAATTTTCTATATCACAAAATTTTTTAAAAGTTTTTCTTCCAAATACATATTTTCAATTTAACTTTCAAAATATCATATCCAGATATCCCCAAACAAACCCTTGATAATATGGTCCATGACTTATTCAGTTAAGTTTGTTGGGTGACATAAATCATTGTTGCATCGGGACATAATCACACGATTAATGAATAATTAGTAAGTTAATATTGGATTTCCTTTATTAAAAAAAATCCAGATTAGAGAAATAAATTTTTACTGTAAATTTTGTGTCAGGACAGGGTAGCAATCCTTTAGATTAATCAGTTTTATAGTTATATATATAAATACCTATTAACTAGCTGATAATCTTAGTATAATGAAAAAATCTAATTATCTATTAACTGTTGAAATTCGAATCCTCAGTCATTAGGTTTTGAAAAAAAAAATCCTCATTAATCTAAAATAATTCTTCAATTGATTATCAATTGGGAGGAAATTATTTATTCTTTCTTTTACAATTTTCTTTTAATTTAAGGATTGCGATTGAAACTCTACGATCTTATATTGTGTGATAAGGTATAACGTTATTGTTAAAATGTATTTACACCTACATCACCCGTTATTTTTTCCTTTTTTTGCTTTTTCTTCCATTAAGTTTAGTATTTTATTTATTTATTTATTGTTATTTGACTTGATTATTTTCTGTTGAGTGCGAACTCTTTTTCGGTTGGAGTTGATCTGGTCACACACACTCTCTGACATGCAGGAAGCTACGTGGAGTAAACAAGTCCTTTTCGTCAACTTTAGGAAAAATCTCTTTAAAAGAAATGAAATTGGGAAATGTTCAAAAAAAAAAAACAAAAAAAGAAAAAGAAAAAAAGAACATGAGAATGGTCAACGGTGGACGAAGACTATTTCAGCCAATTTTTTTAAGGAAAGAAAAGAAAAGAAATAACGGTGTGACTTGAAATTGTACCATTTAAGCGGGAGAAGTGCTACATGGCTCGAGAGGGCAAATATCACCCCCCAAAACAAATGTCTATTTATCTTCTATGGCACGAGTCCCATATATGCCACATGGCAATATGTTTTAGTCAACTAATAAAAAGAAGACGCCTGCAATTTGGCCCGAGTAGTATGAATCCACATCTTTTGGGTAAATTTTTAATATCCTAAATAATATTTAATCAGTAATATTATACTATATTATGTTAAAAGTTTAAAATATTTTATAACTGATTTTTTTTAACCTTAAAAACTAACTTCTTTCAATAATAAAATAAAATATAATTAGTTTGACATTATTTGAAACACTAAAATTAGATAAAAAATGTTAATTCGGGTAGTATATACTCATGACCCCCACACCTCCAATTGTTAAATGCCACGTAGAAATTGATCTTCCAGTTGTCAATGACTTATGCACGCCTTGTTTAAAAACTTTTTTCATAAAGGTCTCCTATATGTTTAATGTATATGTCCAATGGTTCAACCTTGGCCGTCAGATTGGAGAAAGATTAGAGAATGGTAGTTGTTGAAAGTGAAAATCTACCAACTCAAATCGTTCTTACTAGGTTGCACTCAGGATTATCTCTCCCGTGAATTAATGCAAAAAAATGATGCATACAGAGAGATTTATAGAAGTTCATCTCAACGGAGACTTCCTCTCTCTGTCTAAACGTGTTTTCCACTATGTTCGGGAAAGTAAAAGTGTCTTCTCCTTTTTTAGAGTTCTTGTTGCCGAACGAGACTTTTCATACAATAAATATCTCTTCTTATTTGTCTAAGGCGGTTATTCTTTCTAATAATTATTAACTGTCTAATCTCTCCACACCACGTGTTGCTCACATTATCCATATTTGGATGTCCGAAAGGTCATTTGGGGGCTATTTACTCTGAATGCTTTGGAGTCGTGAAGGGGCGATTAAACTCCTAAAATTATCTTTGACTCTACATTGACAAATTTATTATCGTCAGTTAACACAGGAGTGACGTCATCATTCAGGTACCCTAACTATTCGGTGTAGGTAAGTAATGCCAAAAGCTGGTTTCCTACATGTACCTCAATAAAAATCTTCTCGGTTCTTTTATTGGTCAATCTTGAGATTATGCTATATCTGGACGGTGGTGCAACAGCAATGAAGGCCAGGCTAGCAAGTCTCCGAAGGCATAGAGGAATAAACAAATAAAGATACAACTTTTGCGGCTCTGCCTACCCCCTAGCACTCCGCCGCTCACTCTACCGGCCCGTCGTGGCTGGGCGTATTGGGACGATGGCCTTCGCTGCTGAAGACGAGAGGGTGAGAGGGCGTTTTAATCTGTCCATTTTCTCATGCTCTGTTTTTTTTTTTTTGAAGAGGATCTCGAGCTCTGTTTTCGAAGTGAGAATTGTAGAAGAGAAGAGGGGAAGAGGAAGGTACTTAATGGGGAAACACATATGGAGAGAGAAGAGAGAGCAAGAGGGTCGAGTTACAAGGCTGCAAAATTTTTCACAGATAGGTCCTAGATGATATAACTCAGAGGCTGTTTGACAGCCATGGTAAGTGGTGAGGAATGGTGCCCCTCAGCTTCGTGCTCTTGATATCTCTCTCTCTCTCTAGATTTTCTCTCTAAAACAAACACCCGCATTACAGACAAAAACAAGCTCTTGAACACGTGAGTTTCAAAAAAACTTCAAGAGACTTTCCGTCACTGACATTAAGGGTGACATTATGACTCTGTTTGATAAATAAATTTGAGTAAAAAAATACAGCTTGAGTTAAATTTTTATTGACTTTTTAAAAGAAATAAAAATTTTTTCACAAAAAAATAAAAACTGAAATAAAAAAATACAATTTGAATTAAAATCCAAATGGGGCTTAAGACTGACATCAAGAGGGTCCCTAAGAAGAAGGAACTTCTTGCAGCCATGGAAGCTGCTGGTGTAAGGAAGAAGTGGGAGAACACCTCTTGGGGGAAAAAAAATTATTGTTCATAATAGAAAGGCATCCCGCAATGACTTAGTCAGGGTCAAACTCATGTTCGCCAAACTGGACTTGTTGATTAAAAACTCGACTTGTTTGGCAAGAGCTTGCGAAATTGAAGGAACAAAGCGCGTCCTAAGCAAACGTGTGATAGTAAGTTCACAACTATGCTATGAACTTCAAAAGTTGTCTTTTTCGATCTTAATCCTCCTGTTTTTAATCAATCTAGAGTTTCAGAGAAGTTTTAAGTTTCTAATATCGTGACAGATTGAATTTGAGACTTTTTTTTTAAAATTTTATTATACAACTTCAGTTTTTATCCTTATGTATAATTTTTTGTATTGGTTATTTAAAATAATATATATACACACACAAGACACAACTTTGTCCACCAATAGTAACCACTTATTTGCACTTTTTTTAACAAATTTAGGGGATATTTGACGAATAAGTTCAAATTTAAAATTTTTATATTAATTTTTATCTTTTTTAAAAAAAAAATTTATCTTTTTTAAAAATATTTTTTATTTTTTTAACAAGATCAACAAAATTTACTATTAAAACTTGAAATTTTCTATCTAAATTCATTCCTCATATGAACGTTTGCACCCTTTCTTTCACAGCTCCATTGGATATATTAAACTATTTCACATCAAAGCCTTTTTAATCACACTATAATTACACCATCGCCCTTCTGTCAGATTTTTTATATTTCTTTACACTGTCAAGTCTTTACTTCCTCAGCCTTTTTGTCAAGTCGAAGTACCCGAATGCTTGTTAACTAGTCTACACATGTCTCCTTGAGCCCGTTGCCTCTGACAGCCATAGCCTCCAGGTCAATACGGCATTATATAAGATACCGGATACAAGCCTATGCCTAAAAATTTAAAGATAAAAATCCGACTCTTCAGCTACTGGCTTCACCCTTGCCAGAATATGAAAAAAAGCTTCCTCTCAAAAAAAATATTGAAATCTAACGGTGATGAAAAATCTGAGAGCAAATATGTGATGGCGACAGAACAGAACTCAAACACCATCTTCGACAGCCATAGTTGATTTGAGGATACCACCTATTGGACCTAGTTGAAAATGCTAAGTTCTCTTGAATGCAAGGCGTTTTGAATTTTTGCCTCATCGTGCAAGCTGATGAAACCCATTTGGTGAGATTGCATGTTTCAATTTTTGTAATTTCTTGCAATGATATATATATATATCTAAAAGGTTCCCTCCCAATAACAATTTCCATACCCGTATGATATCAAGATTGCTCGATGAAAATGTCTTGCGAAGATGGGTAATAATTAATGACCTTTCAGGGGATTTTTGAACCACAGCTTTTGTAGCCTGCCACCGATGTTCTCTTACGCATCGCCATCACCACAAGGGGCTTCGATTGCTTGTGCCTGTGGAGGAGTCGTGACGACCATAGCGATGACGGCGACGGTGACGGAGAAGCTCCTCCAGTTTTAGAGAGAGAAAGAGGACAATGAATGATTGTTCAGAGAGGGGAAACAATTTAAGATGTGGGACCCACAGTAGATGTACAATTTGAGTTGGATTCACGAAAGAGTCGTGAGATTACTATTCGTCTAATTCGGGCTAAAATGACTTTCCCTAAAAAGAAACAGGGACGAACAACCAGCAATGAAAGGAGAAAATTAATGGCAAAAAGACATTAAAACAAAGGGAGAAACTATGAATTGCAGTGATCTTTGCAGGTTCAGTATGAATTGATTATCAATATTAACAAACCCGGGAAAACTAGAAAGCAAATTTAAAAGGGGCTTGGTGTTTTACTTTTTTTTTTTTTTTTTTCAAACACTTTTCCAAGCTCCAGATCTACGATCTCTAAGGCGAGGAAGATCTCAAGTCTGGCCAATCCCGCTGCCGCCCGCGGTCCCCTCCTCTTCCTTGCCCACCGACGACATCTACGCGGAGACCATCGGATTGGAGGGCGCGAGCTCCGGAAGGAGCGCCAAAAGGAGCAAGGCTATAAGAGAGACCGCGGAGGGTCTTCAGAACGTCCAACGGAGGGGAAGATTTCACCGGAAATAATGGTAGCGTAGGCGAAGTAGTAAGAGGGAGGACAAGAGATCGTCTTCTCCAGCACCGTCTTCTCCGGCGACGGAGTAAGAGCAACCTATCTTCCATTCTAAATGGCTCTCGGCGTTCTTTGTGGTATTGGCCGCATATGAGATGAGATGTTGAGAGGCTCTGTGATAGATGTGTACCTTATAAGTAGGCTAAATCAAGAGTGCAGCCCCACGGTTTGTACACTCCTTTGTCAATACCTAGTGAACCTTGGATTGATATCTCAATGGACTTTGTGTTAGGTTTGCCTAGGCCTAAACGAGGAAGGGATTCGATATTTGTGGTCGTTGATAGGTCTTCTAAGATGGCACATTTTATTCCATGTCATAAGACAGATGATACTTCCAATGTTACTGATTTGTTCTTTAGGGAAATTGTGAGACTTCATGGTGTGCCTAGGACAATTGTTTCTGACATGGACACTAAGTTCTTAAGCTACTTTTGAAAGACTCTGTAGGCTAAGTTAAGGACTAAGTTGTTGTTTTCGACTACTTATTACCCTCAAACCGATGGTCAAATAGAAGTTGTGAATAGGACCTTATCTACCATTGTTGCGGGTTATCATCAAAACTTGAGAGGAATGTTTACCACATGTTGAGTTTGCTTATAATCGATCTGTACATTCTGCTACTCAATTTTCACTATTTGAAATTGTTTAGGGTTTTAATCCTTTAACCCCTTTGGATTTAATGCCATTACCTTTTATCTGTGCGTGTGAATTTAGATGGAAAAAGAAAAGCTGAACTTGTTAAGCAGATACATGAGAAAGCAAGACTCAACATCGAGCGAAGGACCAAACAATATGCCAAATAAGCCAACAAAGGGCATCACAAGCTCGTTTTCAAGCCCAGCAATTAGGTGTGGTTGCACTCATGCAAAAAACGGTTTTCGAAAGAAAGAAAGTCTAAACTATTGCTTGGAGGGGATGATCCTTTTCAAATTCTTGAAAGGATCAATGATAATACGTAAAAGTTAGACCTACCAGGTGAGTATGGTGTAAGTGCTATCTTTAATGTTTCTGATCTAAGTCATTTTAATGTAGGCGAGGATTTGAGGACAAATTCTTCCCAAGAGGAGGGGAATGATGAGGACGTTGGTAGCATGGGCAAGAGCATGTGGAATGAGTCATATTCGATCCAATTCAAGTTTCTATTGGTCTGGTTACGAGGGCTCGCACGAAGAAATTCAAAGATGCACTTATTGGGCTGATTCGAGCAACTTGGTCTCAAGCTATTGCGTGGAGGCCCATCGAAGGAATTACAAGCGACAACCAGCCCAATAAATGTGTGATTTAAGTATTAAAAGAGACCGAGTAATCACGTTTGCAAGATCACTAGCTGTTACTTTTCCGTTTTGAGAACTTTCCCATTTTGAGGCAACAATTGGCAACAAGAATCAGTTATTGACCGACTTTTATCTAGTTTCCTTTTATTTTAGAATGTTTTAAGGCTTTTCAGTCATTTAGGAAACTTACCTTATTTACTTTACCTTTATTTGCTTTAGATTGGTTGTTTCCCGTTTTGGCTTAGTGACTTCCCGAAATTCCTTGGGTAATTAGGGAATGAAAATCCACAAAGGGAAATACCTATATATAATGTACGAATTTCATTGTGAAGGCAGATCAGTTTACACGAAAATTTGAGGATTAATTTTCTTTGATTCTTAAACGAACTTCTTGAACTTATAGTAGAATTCCATGACGTTCATAAGACTTATCAATCAGTCCGTCCATAACTGATTGTGGCGTTCTTACATACTAAGGTTCGTGCTTCTTGTTAGGCATCGGTTCGCGGTTCCATTCAAAGCCGTTTAGAATTCGATCTTAGAAACCAATTTGGTTAGGGTCGCGTCAGTTCTGGGCGTTGTTTGTATAAGTTACTATCACATAGCTAATTGATGTAATATTGGTAGCTAAAATAGGCTTCAACTGTTATTTTGGATGGTCAGAATTGCTTATTACTGGGCAAAGTGCTCATAGGAATTGGTGACCAATGGGTTGCTTCTTGGTTCCATTTTAGGTGGCCTGAATGTCCAAGAAGGTTTCCTTGACTGAGAAAGTCTACTTTCATGACGGTCAACTCAACCTTACAAAGCTTGTCGGAAAGTGACTTGAGACTGTCTCTCTGGAGAACTTGTAAAATTAACTCTATAATATGGAATATTTTAGTACGATATTCTAAATGACCTTTGGCTTATTAGGCTTACTAAACTAAAGGATGTTGTTGGGTTAGTAATTGGAGTACCATCGGTTTTTGTCCATTTGTCCAATTTATTCTTAACCCAATTAGTTCAACACCTCCCAAGTGCGGTCGAGAATTACTTAAACCGACAATAAATGGACCCATTTATGCTCTCGTGATCTACCAAACCACAACTCATTAAAATTCTCCAAGTGTGGCTTGGGCACATATATACCTTTTTCACATTGCGGAATGTTGATTGGATTTGGACTTCGTCTTTGGACCTTGTACATTTTTGGGCATCAACAGCAAGAATGCCCCTCAAATGTTAATCCGTCAGCAAAAATGTCTATTGTTTCATACTTTGACACTACAGTAATTAAAAAACAATTTAAATTCAAATATTAATAATTACAAAAATAACTTTAAAAATTTATAAAAGTTCAAGGGATTTAGTTATACAAGTTTCTTTTCCCTTGTTTTTTTCTTTTGGTTTTTGTAATTATTTCAATTTTAAAAAATAAGTTGAACTTTTATTTTTAAGATTATTTTTATTTTTAAACCTAATAATGTATAAAAAATTTTAAGGTTATTTTTTGAAATTGGGAGTTGGAACTATGACAATTCTCCGTTTTTTTTTTTTTTGTCCGACGTCCTTGCTAGACACATTTTCAGTTGTGCAATAGTTCAAATTACAACATAACAATCTTTTATCTTTTTATCTTTATATTTTTTATTTTTTATCCTGAACTAAACTTATAGTATAATTTAGAGTGTTTAATTCAAAAATCAAAGTTCAGAGTTTTGAGATTTTAAGTTTGAATGTGTACTTAAAAATTCAAAACGTGGGGTATAATAGTTTTTTCTTTTCTTTTTTTTTTTTTTGGGAGAAAAATTCTTATCCTACCTTGAACTCTCTTAACTATGATAGATATTACTAATATGACTGCAACTATCACGGAAAAAAACAACCCCCTACGTTAAAATTGGCTCCAATTGATACACGTTAGAATGGGGCATCAATTGACTTATTTGTAATGATATGTCGTCGCAAATATTAAGCAACAATATTGCAACTTGTCATTGCAAATATTCTAGTGTATGTCATCACAAATAATTGCAACAGCTCTTTTTAGTAAAATTGACGAGATGTACTTGCGACGACATGTCATCATAGTAAGGGTATAATTAACGACAACATTTGTTGTCACAAATAGTGTCATCACAAAACAAAAGTGGTAAGTTGTAGTTTTGTCCATAGGAAAGTATTGGGTCAATGCCTGTTATTATGTTGTTTTAGTGGGTTTGGAGCTTGCATTCTCACTCTCACCATGTTAGAACCCAACTACGTATAAAGGATAAATATGAAGATGATAATGTATGATAATAATGACAAGTTTTCTAACCTTTTGAGATGTTACACGATGTTTAGTATCATGTGTTATATGATTACATCTAATTAAATTAAAAGATTAATGTTTTGTAAGTTTTAAGGATGTACTTATTGAGCGTTTTGTTACTTAAATTTTTTTTTTTTTGGTTATGCATGTTGTAGATAGATGTAAGAATAAAGCTTAACGAAGCGGAGCGGGTTATCGTACTAATTTATTTTTAAGTTAGAATTTAAGTTTGTTGATGACTTTACAAGTTTTAAGTTTGAGTAATTTTCCAAAATAATGCTAGTTGATTTTGAAATTGTATTAGATGGGGTTTGGAAGATTAATTTTTAGTAAGTTTTTTGCTGTTATATATGGTTTTAGATGAGATTTTTGATTTATGTTAAAAAAAAAAATTCAACCTTTTCATTTTATCAATGTTTTAATATCGTGTTTTCCGCTCTTTTAAGACTAATAAATCGTGTTAAATTATAGTTACGTGCCACTAAGGGGGGCGTTACATTTTAAAGATTCACTTTTCCTCTCAATCCAACAGAGACCGGATTTGGTCAGCGGGTACGTGGAAAATAAAGCTTGAATTGACAAGTCTTCTATGCCGGGTCTCGAACTTTAATTCCAATAAGATCAGCGTCCTGCTACTCCTCAGCCTCAGGTTCGGTTTAAATTTTCAAACTTGGTTGGGATATTTATTGTCACCAAAGTTTCTCTCCAATATTACCAGAGGATGAGGCCTATTGTTAAAATTGATGAAGCTATTTTGGAAGGAGACTATGTTCAGTTTGCATGGAAGAGTGCCTTGTAGCTAGATATTGATCTCTCAAAGTATTTACTCAAAGAATTTACTGGATTCTTTACTGCTAATTAATATAGTAGAAATCGTAACAGACCTGCAAAAACAAGATTGAGCGGGGAGTAGAAACACAAGTGACATCCATGTTGCGGACTTATCCTTGCAATCTCAAATTCATCGAATGATTTGGATTTGTTGAAGATACTTCTACAGTGGAAAAAAAATAGTTCTAAGCATCTGCTAACTGCGACAAAGACAAAAAAAAATATAGTCAATGAAGTTAATATTTTTAGTAGTGGATCTAACTGATATTGGTAATTAAGGCTATCAGGGTAATCAAGGTGTTCGATATATAATAAATGCTTTTGATATTGTTCTGAGAGAAGTGGAGATAATGATTTCACAGTCTTCCATGAGTACAACGTCTCAAGCTAATAATGCAATTACAAGACTTTCTTGATAGAATCAGTTTAAAAAAGTTGAAAGAGCATTCCCATTCATCAAATTGAGAAAACAATTAAACAACAAGCATCGATAATTATTATTATTTTTTACTATAATTGCACAATCATTAGATAAGTCAGTGGAACTCAGTAATATTCAAAGAGGCGTGATCATTATTTTTGAAAACAAAAATGTCCATGAACTTTGTATTCAAAAAGGCATGGTTTCAAGGTATATAGATGAATCCAGTTTTCTCTTTGAGGGTTTGTTTTTGTTTTTTGAATGGCTGTTTTTTTTGTTTTTATATTTCTAAATTTTGAATTTCTGTTCTTTTTCTTTTTCTTTTTAAATTTTTTTGTCTTAATAAATTTGAGTACGGGCTTGGTTCCTCTCTTTCTTTAATTTTTTTTTTTTAAATACTATTTGAAGGTCGCCTCTCAATGCCTCTGGATGCTTCGTTGCTTTTGAAACGGAGCTCATAGGTTTCATTTTGACTTTGAAATTGCTTGAGAGTTGAAGTGGGATAATTTATGGGTTGAGTACTGCGATTCCATGTATGTGGTTAACTGGTTTAAATTGAATCACAATTCAGTCCCCTGGAGATTCAAAAATAAATGGTTGCGACCCTGACATATTCAAATATTCTTCTAAATAAGTCCGCGTGTAACTATATAACAACAGGAAAGCTAATTGTGTTGCTGACAGAGTAACTTTTTTCCGATCTGCAGCTTTCAAAGATCAATTTCATTAATGGACAGATGATGATGTGACTACCAATCATTACCATTTTCTTTCAGATCATGATATGCATGGTTCTTTACGTCTGCCTTATCTTGTAGTAATGACATTACATAGGCAGTCTTTTTTCCTTGGTTTTTTCACAGGGTTTTACATGCAAAAATTATTTAATGAGGTCTACTTAATAATAACCTACTTTCATATATGCGTAGTTTCAGCACTCCTTTTTAGCGTTACTACTGCCTGATCTCTCTCTCTCTCTCTCTCTCTAACTTGGCAGTTTAATTTTCATTTTTTGGGTTTTTGGTTTTCAACCCATTTGAGTAGTCATTTTTGTGTTTTTCTTGTTTATTTCTTTTGCCTTTCTAATAATTTGAGTTGGGAGCTTGACTTGTGATGGGGGATTTATTGGGTGCTAACTCAACTGGAATGTGTATTAGCTTTCCCTGACACTTTTTGGTCTCTTTCTGTATTAAAATAATAATAAAAAAAATTAGTAGGGCAGATGAAAGTAGGATAGGTGAAATTTGCAACTTATCTTCTATCCCTTTTGTAGTGGTGATATCTATGCAATTAATCAATTTGGTTTTGTTGTAATTTTTAATTAAGTATTTCAAATATTTGAGACTTTTTATATTTATTTAATCGCAATTGATATTATACATACTAACTTCTATGGAATGAACTTTGCCGAATGTTTGTTGAAACCTTCTTTTGATGAAAGTATTCCTAAAGTTTGCTCATCATATAGCTTCCTCTCTATATTTAATTTGGTATTATTTAATCAACAAAGGACACCTGTCCTTTTAATTTTACCGGAGGAAGTGTTGCTTTGGTTACAGCTTTCACAAAATCTTATTTATTTATTTGTTTAATTGTTATGCTTCAACAAAACTTTAAAACACGGCATGAATATGATATTTTTTAATAGCTTTTTTTTTTTTTTTTTTTTCATTTTTCATTTTTGACTTTATAAGTGATTTTCATGCAAGACAATCAAGTGTGCAGCAAGTGGTGGAGGCCTTACTTGAAACTTCCTATTAGCATGTCGAGGAAGCCAAAAATGTGTACACAAGTCTATAAATAAGACTCTGTCAAGAGCCATAACACAACCAAGTTATTATATGTGCTTATACACACACACACACACACACACACACACACACACACACACACCCATATGCCGCAAGTCTTGAAGTAGAGAAAAGTAGAAAAACTGCGATTATTTGCATGTTTGTCTTCCACTTGTTTAGTGCTAGCATTTTAAAGGATTCAAATGTTCATGAGTTGAACGTATAAGCTTAGTGTGTGTTGTTCCAAATCTTTTGTTGTGTCTTCTTTTTTGTCCTATTCTTGCTAGAGGTTCAAAGTCTATATAGCTGTTCTAGAACTGAGTATTTGGAAGTGCACCCTTATGTAGCTCAGGTTGTTGAATCCGAAAACTTAGACCGTTGTGAAGCTTGTATTGCACCCGGACATCATCTGAGAGGGGCGAAATCTATTGTTAAGGACAATGTCTAGCACGCCTCGACCTTTTTTCCGCCTTTAGCAGTATCCTATTTTTATTTTGCTTTTATCATATGCTTCAATAAATCCCCAACAATCTTAAGGATAGATTAAATATGGATGCTACTCTCCTAGCTGTCAAATCACTACCAGATACCTCCAAAATTGAGCTGTTCAATGGAATCCGTTTCAAGCACTGGCAAGAAAAGGGGTTTGACACTCTAGACGTGATGAACTTTGCCGAGTATCTGACGAAACCAACGCTAGATGAAAACATGGAAGACTATTATAAGGTATTTGAAGAGTGGAAAAAGGCGAATAAGGTATGTCGCGATACTATACTCAGTATTCTGTCTAATGAGTTATATGATGTCTACTATTTTTATAAATATGCCCATGAAATCTGGGCAAACTTGAATCATAAATATGTGATTGAGGATGCTGGTTCACAAAAATATGTAATTGGCAATTTTCTGCATTTTAAAATGGTTGATGAAAAAGACATTTCTGCACATATTAATGAATACCACATGCTTTTGAATGATTTAAAAAAGGAAGTAATTATTTTACCTGAGCTTTTGTGGTAGGCTGTTTGATATAAAAATTGCCAAATACATGGAAAGATTATAAGAACAGTGTGAAACATGAAAGAAGGCATCTGAGCGTTGAGGATGTAATTGTGCACATCCGAATTGAGGAAAAGAATAGACTTAGAGACAGAGCTAAGAAAGCCAAGGAATTGTGTTCCAAGGCTAACGTTATAAAGAGCAATACAGGTAAAAATAAATATAAAAATAAGAGATATTTTAAACCAAACAATAAGGACAAATTTAAAAAAAAAAAACCCATCCTTTAAAAAGAAAGGAAACTGCTTTACATGTGGGAAGCCTGGGCAGTATGCTGCTCAGCGTCGGTACAGACACAAGAAGGCAGATGAAAATCCTCTTATAGCTAATATGGTCGAAGGAGATGAAATTGTTTCTGCTATTGTAGTCTCCCAAGTGAATATGTTAGAAAGGAACAATGATTGTGTGGTAGACTATCTGGAGCTACCAAGCACATCTGCGGTGTCAGAAGTGCATTTTATGATTACATACCAGGGAAAGAAGGGGAAGAACAAGTGTATATGGGTGATTCCAGACCTGCTCCAGTTTTGGGGAAGGAAAAGTTCTTCTCAAATTGACTTCTGGGAAAACCCTTTCACTGAGTAATGTGCTTCATGTTCCTAATATCCGTCATAATCTTGTGTCTGTTTATATATTGGGACAAGTAGGGGTTTGAGTGTCTTTCGAGGGAGATAAATTTGTTCTTACTAAAAATGGCATGTTTATTGGGAAAGGGTATTGCTCAAATGAACTGTTCAAGCTTAATGTATTCAATGTTCTTATGAAAGAAAAGAATGCATCCTCTTCTGCTTATATTGTTGAATCTATTAACTTGTGGCATGATAGACTAGGTCATGTGAATTTTTCTTACATTAAGAAAATGAAAGATTGTGGTTTACTATCTAATTTCTCTATCTCTAACATTGGGAAATGTGATGTGTGTGTTGAATCTAAATCAACAAAAAGACATGTAAACCAGTTGAGAGAGAAACTAAACTTCTTAGTTTAATTCACAATGACCTAGGTGATCTAAAGCAAACCATGACTAGAGGTGGAAAAAGATTCTACATAATCTTTATTGATGACTATTCAAGATATACCAAGTTATATCTCTTAAGACACAAGGATGAAGCAGGTGAAATGTTCTTAAAATATAAGGCCAAAGTTGAAAATCAACTAGGCAAGAAAATTAAGAGATTAAGAACAAATAGGGGTGGTGAATATGAGTCCAATCCATCCAATTCATTTTGTGAGGAACATGGAATTATCCATGAGATAACACCTCCTTATTCACCTGAGTTAAATGGGGTAGCTGAGAGGAAAAATAGAACACTCAAAGATATGACTTGTGAGTTTTGGGGCTGCAATGAACTTGTTGGGAGAAGCCATTCTTTCGGCTTGCCACATTCAAAATAGAATACCCTACAATAAAACTGGTAAGCCACCATATGAATTGTGGAAAGGTTATGTACCTAATCTGCAATACCTTAAAGTGTGGGGGTTCCTTGCTAAGGTCTTAATTCCTGAACCTAAAAAGAGAATATTAGGACATAAAACTGTTGATTGATGTTCAGTAGATATGCACAGAATAATGCAGCCTATAGATTCTTGGTTCTCAAAAATGATAGTAATTTATTTGATGCCAATACTATTATTGAGTCCAAGAATGCTGTTTTCTTTGAGAATGTTTTCCTATTAAAATTGAGGTGCAAAAATCTTTACCCCCTATTGATACTTGTGTTGATCCTCCAGAAAATTCAAATTTTGTATTAAGGAGAAGTAAAAGAATGAAAAAGGCTACTAGCTTTGGTGATGACTTTTGTGTCTTTCTTGTTGAGAATTACCCTCAGACATATGAGGAAGCTATGGCTTCAAATGATGCACCCTTATGGAAATAGGCAATTAATGATGAGATTAATTCCATCTTGTCAAATCATACTTGGCTATTGGTTGATTTGCCTCCAGGTGCTGAGTCCATTGGCTGGAAATGGATCTTCAAAAAGAAATTGAAGCCCAATGGGTCTGTTGATAAATACAAAGCAAGGTTGGTTGCCAAAGGCTACAACCAAAAGAAAGACATTAATTATTTTGATACCTTTACTCTTGTTACTAGAATTTCCTCTATCCGAGTATTAATTGCGTTGGCTTCCATTTATAATTTGTTTGTTCATCAATTGGATGTCAAAACTGCATTATGGAGACTTAGATGAGGAATTTTATATGGAACAACCAAAAGGTTGTATTGCAGAAGGCAATGAGCACAAGGTATGTAAGTTAGTTAAGTCTTTGTATGGCTTGAAGCAAGCACCTAAACAATGACATGATAAATTTGACGAAGTGTTGATTTCTAATGATTGTCTCATCAATAATGAGACAGATAAGTGCATTTACTTCAAATCTTTTGAAAAAAACACTTCTGTGATTATCTGTCTTTACGTGGATGACATGCTAATTTTTGGAACTAGCATGGATGTGATAAATGAGACCAAAAGATTTCTTGCATCTCATTTTGACATGAAAGCTATGGGTGAAGCAAATGTGATTCTTGGCATTAAAATTGTCAATGGTGGTGATGGTCTTTTGTTATCACAAGAGCACTATGATGAGAAATTTTTGAGAAAGTTTGGGTTCTTTGACTGCAAACCAGTGTCTACTCCTTATGACACGAGCACCCAACTTAAGAAAAATGCATATCATAGTGTCTCACAATCTGAATATGCCCAAATCGTAGCCTAATGTACTTAATGAATAATAAAAGGCCTGGCATTGCATATGCAGTAAATAGCTTGAGTAGATATACTCGTATTCCTAACAAGGAACATTGGACTGCGTTGGAAAGACTTGCTAAATATTTGAAAGGTACCATTGATTATGGACTAAACTTTGGTAGATCTCCACCAGTTCTTGAAGGCTATAGCGATGCTAACTGGATCTCAGATTCAGATGAGATTAAATCCAATAATGGTTATGTGTTCACTCTTGGTGGAGGTGCCGTGTCTTATAAATCATCCAGGCAGACTTGTATAGCTCGTTCTACTATGGAGTCCAAGCTGATCGCCTTAGGAAAGGCATGTTCTGAGGCCGAATGATTGAGAAACCTATTGGCAGATCTTCCCATTTATTCATATTCTCCTCATAGTATTTCAATACATTGTGATTGTTAGGCTGCTATTGCAAGAGCAAAGAGCAAAATTTATAATGGGAAAAGTAGACATATGCGTTTGAGACATTATATTGTGAAAACAGCTGTTAGAATCTGGAGTGATGACTCTAGATTATGTGAGGTCAGAGTTAAATTTGGCTGATATTCTGACAAAGCCGCTAAATAGGAGGTTAGTGGTTAATATGTCGAGGGGAATAAGACCGATGCCTAGAACCTGAGGCAAGAGTGATGGTAACCTCACCTATGTGATTGGAGATCCCATGATGTAGGTTCATAGAGGTAAAAACAAGTCACTTGTTGTCTTGTAGCACTATCGCTATTTATTGATAAAGTCCTTCCCACGGCGAGATAGTGTTGACTGCAGTAAGATAGGTTGAGCTTCTTTTGCTCTTAATGAACTCCATAGTCCTACATTTATATTTATTTGGATGGTGTGTTAAGCTGTAGTGCACACTTGATGAAAGTTCACCTATATGAGTGTGGAAATGGGGCCGGTTCCTATGAGGGTTCAGGCCGACTCTGTAGAGCGCTCATGAAGTTCCAGGCAGGTGCAAGGCCCTTTGAATGCGCCAAACCGCAGAACAGCTCAGACTTAGAAAGTTCAACGTGGGTGATAATCCTCTGGGTCACACCAAGGGACATTTGGTTCATAGAAACTTAGTTTCACGAAGTTCCTGTGATTCACGGTTGGTTATTCAATGGCTAGTTCATAGCCCGAAAGGCTCTAGTTCAGATGCACTGAATTTTCGTGTTCCTCTAGCAGTTGCGTCTTCGTATTACAGTACTTATCGTCCAAATATTTGAAATGTGTGGGGGATTGCTCTAATTTTTAATTAAGTATTTCAAATATTTGAGACTTTTTTGTATTTATTTAAACTTACACAATTGGCAATTGATATTATACCAACTAACTTCTATAGATTGAACTTTACCGAATGTTTGTTGAAACCTTCTTGAAATGAAAGTATTCATAAAGTTTGCACATCATATAGCTTTCTCCCTATATTTAGTTGGTATTATTTAATCAACATAGGACACCTGTCCTTTTAAATTTGCCGGAGGAAGTGTTGCTTTGGTTAAAGCTTTCACAAAAGCTTATTTATATATTTGTTTAATTGTTATGCTTCAACAAAACTTTAAACACGTCATGAATATGATATTTTTTAATTGCTTTTTTTTTTGTTTTTTTGTTTTTTAAAAGTGATATTCATACAAGACAATCAAGTGCGTAGCAAGTGGCGGAGGCCTTATATGAAACTTCCTATTAGCTTGTCGAGGACGCGAAAATGCAGGGGTACACAAGTCTATAAATAAGACTTTGTCAAGAGCCATAACACAGCCAAGTTATTATATGTGCTTATATATATACACCCATATGTCGTATGTCTTGAATTAGATAAAAGTAGAAAAACTACAATTCTTTGCATGTTTGTCTTCCACTTTTTTTGTCCTAGCCTTTTAAAGGATTCAAATGTTCATGAGTTCAACGTATAAGCTTAGTCTGTGTTGTTCCAAATCTTTTGTTGTGTCTTCTTTATTGTCCTATTCTTGCTAAAGGTTCAAAGTCTAAATAGCTGTTCTAAAGCTGAGTATTTTGGTGTGCACCCTTACGAAGCTCAGGTTATTTCTTGGAGGTTAGACTGCTGTGAAGCCTGTATTGCACCTGGACATTATCCAAGAGGGGTGGAATCTATCCTTAAGGACAGTGCCCAGTGCGCCTTGACCTTTCTTCTGCATTTTGCAGCGTCCTATTTTTATTTGCTTTTATCTGATTTTTCAATAAATCACCAACAGGTATTAAGCTGTCAATGCTAACGTGATCTATATCGGCTAGAGTTGTCTAGTATGTTCACATGCACGAACAGTTTCATTTGTACAAAGAATGCTTGAGGGCATTTATACACAGAGCCATGGTTTATTCATGAGTGGGAGAGAGTTGATGAGAATGGTGCAGGGATCAAGGATCTCATGTTGGTTTCGAAAACCTGTTTTTTAAATTAGCGGAAGCATGTTTCGGATCAAATCACACATAAAAAAAATTTTTCTCAAAAATTTTATCCGGCGACAATATTTATATTAATTTAATAAATAAATTAAGAAAAAAGTTTAGAGATTGATCATTGCTCGATTAGGTCGAAATTCTTGAATTCCTTCAAGAACTTTCTTGAGAACTCCAAATCTTTCGTAAACACCAATCTTCTTGAGACCTCCAAATTCTTCGGAAACATCAATGATTTTTTCTCAGCGTTCTTCAGATTATGATGGACAGGAAACGAGTGGGCGTTTCTGAATTTGGATTTGATCACACACTTAAATTTTGATTTACTTTGCGTTCTTAACTCATGAGACAAATTGAATGAGAAGAGGAGAAGAAACTCTGAAAAACGTGTATATTTTTCTCTGTCAAAAAGGAATTAATATATGTTCCCTTTTTTTATATACATCACATATACCCTCTTTTAATATTACAGATAAATAACTGACACCCTTTTTTAAAATTTTTTAAATTAATTAATTAATTAACAACTTCCGTGGAAAAACACACACACGCCCGTGGGCGTGTTTGATAGATATGGGAGAGAGAGAAAATCTCTCTCCCATTATCTAATCAATTACTTCTTTTTTTTTTTTTTTTAATTTTATTTTGAACTATTTAAAATAAAACAACTGATCTTTTTTTCTTCCACATGTGTCAAAATTCAAAATTCAAAATTCCACATATACTTTGTGGATATTATGTGAACCACCTTATGGTGCACAATTACGGTGTGGTCCTTACTACACTGTATAATCTTTAATTTTAAACTATTTTAAATTTATTTTAAATAATCATAATATTTAAAATATAAATTAATCCAATTAATTTGTTGTGTGAATATTAATATAGAATTCTCAATTCTAAATTAATAAAATTAACCCAACCTAAAATAATATTCACATGATTCAATGGAGCCGTTGAGAAGAACTATGAACTTTATAATTTTAAACTCCAATAATTTTGACAATTAATTAACACCTTAATTAAAATATCAAAATTATTAATTCTAAATTATTCCACTAAAAATTTGGAATTGCACACTGAAAATTATAAAACTAATTATATTTAAAGGATTTGAATTGCCCATTGATATAGCCACTACATATCAATCAATCCTCCATAAACGGTTCATAATTAAAGCTAGGTATTTTCCGTTAACCTCTTTAATTATATATTTCTCCTTAAGTACCATTGATTCTCTAATGAATAATATATATAATCTAATCATAAATTGAGCGCTTTTATTATTTAAGTCCTGAATCAATACTTATGGGAACCGTCCATCTTAGTTCTTAACGAAAGAATGGATTTCATTTTGTATATTAATATTCCTAGCTATTTATTATATTATATTTCCAATATACCAATAATTTGATACTATTTATTTGTGTCATTACTCGATATGCCAAAAAATATGATATAATAAATAAGAGTCTATTAATTATTCAGAATTAAGATCGGTTTATATATGACCATCATTGATTAATTTTGAATACTCTATATGACAATATAAATTATTAAAGATTCATAATTAATCGTATTCCAGCCCTATATAATCAAATTATATAAAGCATTTTCATTCCAATAATCTTATTATTAACAATCTGGATAAAATCATTTCATTCAGAATGTAATGAACCACGTTAATAATTTTAAATTAAAGATCTCAACTTTAATTTTTAATTACGAACAAATTTAGATTATTTTACTTTAAATATTATCCTCCTATATATAACACTTATATCCAATATTCAAAGTCACATTTAAATAATCTAGGATTTTTGATATTTATAAAGCATCTAAACATGCAAGTAAAAATAATATTGAAAAAATTCCTCAAATTTAAATCAACAAAATAATACATTTTATTTGTTTATGGGCACACATCCCAACGTCTCATTCACCACCAGATCAATGTAAAAGTCATCTTGGATCAATACCAATTCTCCGTAAGAGCTGAGATCATACATTTCATTTCAATTAGAGATGGGATTTCGGGCCGCCCGACCCGGCCCGGCCCGAGCCCGACGGGCCATTTCAAAAATTTCGGGCCGGGCCGGGCCGGCCCATTTAAAATTCGGGTCGGGCCGGGCCGGTCCAAAATTTTGAAATGTAAGCCCGGCCCGGCCCGTGGGCTTAGAGCGGGCCGGGAGCGGGCCGGGCCGGGCCCGGCCCAATTTTTAAAATTTTTATTTAATTTTTTTATTATTTGTAATTTTTGAATAAATTTGTATATTTTTGACAATTTAATAATTTATCTTAATATTTTATCTTAGATAAAAAATAAAAACTTTTATAGTTTGTTAAAAAAATTTTATTATACTATTTCTATTAATTTTTATATTTATATTTATATTATAATTGCTTAGTTAGTACTTAACAATTATAATATTAGTTAGTTAGTTAACTTAATATTATAATTAAACTTTTAATTTTAGTTGTTTAAGATTATAATTAAACTTTTATTTTTTTAATTTTTATTTTATTTTTTATATATAAAAATTTTTTAATTATTTTTTTAAATAATGGGTGGGCCGGGCCGGCCCATTGGGTTTAAACATTCGGGCCGGGCCTAAAAGGAGAGCCTGGCCCGGCCCTTACTATAGGGCCGGGCCTTTACTAGGCCGACAAAATATGGGCCGGGCCGGGCCCAAATTACGGGCCGCGGGCTGGCCCGTTTGGCCCGGCCCAAATTCCAACCTCTACTTTCAATAGAGGATACTTTGATATTGCAGGCTGACTCTACTAGGATTAATCAGCCTTCAAACTCCTTAATTATCTGGAATTTGGGTAAGTGAGAAAGAATTCATTACTCTCCAACTATTCATGTAAATGTGTTGTACGTGAGAGAGTGATGAGCAAACCATGCGGCGTACCGTGTCGTTTTGTTGTGTCGGTAACCATAAAGGGATTGGACCGTCATCAATCAGACCGATGGGTGTGTAAGGAGAGAAAGAAGAGAGTGATGAGAGAGCGCGTCGGGAGAAAGACTAAGGTGAGAGAAAGTGATGAAAGAGGGTGATATTTATTTTTAAAAAAATTTTAAAGTTATACTATGGTCACCAAACAAATTTTCTTCTTTATTTTGAAAAAACAAAAAGAAACACGTTATCGAACATGTTTTTTGTTTTTTAAAAAATAGAAACAAAAACAATAGAAAAAAAAATTTTGTTTTTAAATTAAAAACAGAAACAATACAATTTCAAAAAAATAAAAATAAAAATAAAAAACCAAACTGGCCTAAGCGTCTAGTAAATTATACACTAATACAGAATGTGGATACCACGACGGCGATTCGACGACCGTTATTTAAAAACCATCGTGAAATCTGAGGCAAAAACATGGAACAAAAAGCGGTCTCCAAAAACTGTCGTGGAAGTCGAGACTTCCACTACGGTTGTTTAAAACCGTCGTGGAAGTATGAATTTCCATGACGGTTCTCTGAAACCGTCGTGTAAGTCTTGAATTTCACGACGGTTTTATAGAACTGTGGTGGAAGTTTCGAGGATTCCACGACGGTTAAATAAAACCATCGTGGAATTTAAGACTTACACGATGGTTTCATAGAAACCGTCGTGAAATCATCGTCCTTTTGTTCAGACATATCAGATCGAGTAGCCCTGTTTTTCCCACATCGATACACCAGTTGTCGTGAACAAAAATCAGATCAAATCACTCCGACAATAATTTCGTACGCCGCTATTAGACGCCACCCACCACCATCTACTGGTCGATCATCATTCTTGTAAGTCATGATGACAGAAATTAACACATCTTTTTGATGTTTTCCTCTATATTAATTTTTTTATTTACGAACCCTGAATATTAATTTTGTTTTGTATTTTTTTGGATTGCTTTTGATACGTTAAATACTGCAAAGTGTTTAATTTGGGTTATCACAATCAATGTATTTTTAGATTGGTTTTTTTTTTTTTTTTTTTTTTTTTTTTTTTTTTTTTTTGTAGTTTGGATTTTTTAGTAAAATCCTAAATCAATGTATTTTTAAAAATTACGATGTATTTTTATTTTGGATTTTTTAGTTGAATAACCCAGGCCGGTTTTTTTATTGTATTTTTAGTTTTGTTATGTTTTTTTGGATTTTTTTATTAAATATATTGTTGATTTAATTAATGCATGTGCCAGGAGTATTTATATATAACGTAACTAATTAAATTCAAATGATATTCATGCATGCAATTTAAACGTATGTACACCTTGACTTCGAGAACTAATTTGATTTATTGGTTTATGATTTGCCCACAAATCATGGATAGGAAATGGATGTGGTTTGATAGATTGACTAAAGCATATGAAGATGGTGTTGAAGAATTTTTATTATTTGTCAAATCTCATACACAAGACGATAAGATTCGGTGTCCGTGTCAAGTTTGTGGTAATCATAGATCCCATTCCATTGATGATGTTAGAGGGCATTTGCGCGCTTATGGGATTATTTGTTCTTACCAAACATGGTATTTACATGGCGAAGATTTTGTCCATATTAATTATACATCGACTAGTACTAAAGATAAAGAGCCTATTGTTGAGGAAAACGTTGGTGATAATATGTACAATATGGTTAATGATTTGAAAGAAAACTTTGTGCACCGTCCGGAGTTATTTGAGCAAATGATTAATGATGCCGAAACGCCTTTGTATGTGGGGTGTACAAAATATACAAAATTAGGGGCATTAATTAAATTATGGAATATGAAAGCGTTGGGAGGGTGGACGAATTCTAGTTTCACGACTCTTTTAGCTTTTCTAAAAGATGTTTTATCGGAGGATAACAAAGTGCCACCTAGTATGTACGAGGCGAAGAAGACGTTGAGCACGTTGGGAATGGAATACGAGAAGATACATGCTTGTCCAAATGATTGCGTGCTTTATCGGAGAGAATATGAAGAGTTAGATGAATGTCTGGTTTGTAATGAGTCAAGATGAAAGAAGGGCAAGGTGCCATCGAATGGTAGTAAAGGAGTGCCGGTGAAAGTGTTATAGTACATTCCACCAGCTCCACGTTCCGTAATGCACAGCATGCTAAGAGTTTGACATGGCATCATGATAAACGTGTTAACGATGGCAAGAACCAAGGAATTTACGTCTCGGTTTGTCGACGGATGGAATGAATCCGCATAGTAACATGAGTAGTCGGCATAGTACCTGGTCGGTCATACTTGTCAACTACAATCTCCCTCCAGACGTTTGCATGAAGCGAAAGTTCTTGATGTTGACATTATTGATCTCAGGTCTTCAACAACCGGGGAATGACATTGATGTTTACATGGCACCATTAATCGATGACCTAAAAAGGTTGTAGGATGATGGTTTACAAGTAAGAGATTTTTACTGAGGAGATACGTTCAATCTTCGCGCAATGTTGATTTGGTCAATTAACGACTTTCCTGCACTTGGCAACCTATCTGGTTATCCTGTGAAGGGTGCTATAGGATGCCCCGTTTGTATGAAGGAAACATCTTCCATCCGGTTGAAAAACGGTAGGAAAACCGTTTACCTTGGTCACAGGAGGCTCTTGCCGAAAAATTATCGAACTCGCAAACAGAAGAAGGCTTTTGATGGCAATACCGAAGAAAGATCCGCTCCTCGAATTTTGACTGGCGATGATGTATTTGAGAT
This sequence comes from Ficus microcarpa, assembly GCA_025413485.1. Classification (NCBI taxonomy): domain Eukaryota; kingdom Viridiplantae; phylum Streptophyta; class Magnoliopsida; order Rosales; family Moraceae; genus Ficus; species Ficus microcarpa. The sequence continues at coordinate 898,804 of CM046377.1, read as the reverse complement.
GGTTAAAGATGTGAAGGTAGTTTTGGGAAAGAAGAAATGTAAGGATCAAATTGTTGATGGACCCTGGAAGAAGAAGTCAATCTTTTATGAACTTCCATATTGGAAGTCACTTTACGTGCGTCATTGCTTAGATGTTATGCATGTTGAGAAAAACGTATGTGAATCGATAGTGGGCACATTGCTTGACATTCCGAATAAGATTAAAGATGGTGAAAAGGCACGGTTGGACCTTCAAGAGATGAAGATTAGAACGAATTTGTTTCCCGAGAAAAGGAAGAACGGCACTTACTTACCGCCAGCAAAACACACATTAAGTAGACACGAAAAGAGAAAGCTTTGTGAGTGGCTTGCTTCCGTGAAAGTGCCAAGTAGGTACTCTTCCAACTTCAAAAGGTTGGTGTCGATGAAAGATTTACGGCTCGTTGGAATGAAGACACATGATTGTCATATCTTGATGCAACAATTATTACTTCTTGCTTTGCTGGGAGTTTTAACAAAAGATGTGAGATACTCAATTACGAAGTTATGCTCATTTTTCAATTCAATATGCTCGAAGGTAATTGATCTAATGATGCTAGATTCGCTACAATCGGAATTGGTTATGACATTGTGCCTGCTTGAGAAGTATTTCTCACCAGCCTTTTGTAACGACCCGCCTAGCACAGGCCATTACCATATTTACGTACATACAATCATGAGATAACTTATACGAAACTTACTTATTACGTGAAACACAGCGGAAAATTTTTTTTTTATACAGTGTATAAAGAAAGCTACGAAATGTAAAGTATGAACGAATAATAGTATCTGTGCATACGAGCATTAACACTAATTAAATAGCAGTTATTAAACATCCCATAATACTCATATAATTTTGAAACGCGTAACGGCTTCCGTTTCCCACATTTCACAGTGCCCAGCCATGCGACTCCACCTTATACTATCAACTGTTGGCAGGTTGTTTACCTACAGTATAAACTTAAAACAATGAGCTTTCGCTCAGCAAGCACAACACCTATACCGCGACACATAATTATACCTCTTATCCTATCCATGACATAGCAATCCATTTCATTTCATAACACATCATTACATACAGCATGCATGAACCAATTATGTTCATATTATGCTTTCTTATTTCATCGTTTCTTATCTTACTTAGGGGCCCTTAACATAAGTGTTCGTACCTGGTGCGCAACTATAGATTGGTTGGGGCGGCCAGTTCAAGTCCAACTCAATCCATAGTCCAACCCGACCTTGGACGGGAGGTACGACACAGGCGACTTGTCGCCTTTCTCTTTTTCTTTCCATTTTGTCATTCTTAAACTTATTATTCTTATTGCAGTTAGTGAGCATACAGCTTGATGTCACCTTTTCATGCTTCATAGTCATACCATACTTTTAACTTAGCATGCATTGCTTACTTAGCATATTTCATAACATAGACTTATCATACTATATATATCATGGCATTCAATTATAACATATAGCACATAACACATCAATTATATTTAGGGAAGTATACAACTAATAGCCTATGCTGTAGGCGGCGTTGTACTTACCTTGTCTACGCCTGATATTACGCTATTCCACTTCGGGGCTCAGCTGCAGGGTACTTCCTGCTTAACGGAAGGACTTAGGTAAGGTCTCTAATCTATGACCATAATATGTTAATTCTCAACCAACATTCATGCAATACTTTGGTTATATGTCCCCTTAAATATAAATCATAAATTATCTTAAGTGTGGTTACAATAGTAGCCCTATTGAACTCATACTAAGGCCTCGTAGGTTACGTTGGATAGCCTTCCATACTAATCCCATACGCAAACGTGTAGGATTAGGCCATCACCTAACATCGGGCTTAAAGCTTATCTTATTCCATATTAGGTTAACCAATGTTAACCTCTAAGGTTACTAAAGTCAACTCTCTTCGAGTCAACCTCGGGCTTTGGGGCTAAGCCCGATAACTTGGGTATAATTCCCCGGTCACCATCCGTCTTTGCTTGATTTTATAAACTTAGCTCAAAAATTCCCTTTTTCTTTATCTTTGAAAGAGTTTAGTAATTACGCTCAAAAACTCCCTTAATTACTCATAAAAATTCTTGGTTCTTAAAACATAATTTATAAAATGGCTGAAGGTCGAAAACTGCCTTTGGAACAGTTTTCGTAGTTAAAACAATGCTTTTTAGAAAGAAAAACAGTTTTCCTAAGTAGGTTCTAAGAAATTCTGTGCAGGAATTTCTTACTCCCTGCACAGTTTTCAGAAATCAGCTTATATTTAAAAATCCAGATTAAGTTTGAAAAACTTGTCTTCATGAAAGTTTTAGCTCTCGAAGAATTCTAAAACTTTTGTGTTTTAAGAAAATTCCAGTTCTGCCTATATTTTTGTCAGTTTTCTTTTGAATCTCGCTGAACGTGTAGACTAGGTCTGGGCAGACCAGTCTCCGTTTTCTGTAAAAACGGAGGCCATTGGAGCCTTATTTCGGGAAACGGTCCACGACGCCCCCTAGGAAAAACCCTGTTCTACAACTTTCATAGTTTACATTTCACCCAGTTTGGCCTCTAAAGGTCTTAAATTTCCACTTTCCCGAAACTGACCAGTTTCGAATCCGAATTGGCAGTTTCGGTTTACGTCATAATTCGTGGATTCTATCTCGACCGACCACTTCGGGAGCTTACATAACAATCATGCAACGTTTCTATCGTCCCATACATTCAAACATGCTAACCCAACGTGCCCATGCAGCCCCAAAAGCCGACTGCCCTAATCCTTGGCTGCATGGTTTTCTAGTTTGCATACACTTGTTCATTCATACCATAAAATCACATCTCATACCCTAACATGCATCTACATTCTTACACACTTAATTGGGGACATATAACCTCATGTAAACAACCTAGCATGCAATCCTAAACATTCAACAAATAATAAGCATATTATATTGCATAAATAAACCAAATCACCCTTAGATAAATCTAATCAAGCACTAAAACTAACTAAGGGCAAGAAATTAAAATTGTGAGCTTATGCTCTTACAAACTTTGCTTGAAATACATTTAAACTTCAATTTAAAAACTTGAATGAAAATAAGGTTAGGGTTTTGAAAAATACCTTGAACTACTCAAGGGTTGGCTTAGGGTTTGCACCAAATTTTCACTCTTGGCCCCTAGCTCCACAACCGGTTTTCCTCACACCAAAGTGGCACCAAAAATTTTCTTTTTGACCTCAAATCTGTCCTCCACCTATGGCTCGGCCACACCAAGGATTTTTCACCCAAAATTTGAATTTTTCCTTTCCTTTTTCCCACTAAACCCGTGGGCTGCACCAAGAAAGAAAAATGGCCCTAAAATTTTTTCCAAGCTTCCTCTTGGTTCTAGATGGAATCCGAATTCCACCCTAGGATTTCCCTTGAAAATTTTTGGGTTTCCTCTTGTTTTTCTTTCCTCCCCCACTCGGCAGCCCACTCCAAGAAAGGGCTAGGAAATTTTTTCCAAACTTTCCCTCTTGATTTCTTGACAAAATAGAAACTAACCCTAAGATTGGCTTAAGAAAATTTTTGGTTTTTCCTTCTTCACTTTCTCTTCCTCTCTCTCGGATTTTCTAGATAAAATTTGCAAGTGTTTTGCTAAATTTTTCAATAAAAATGAATAGCACTCACCCCTATTTATCGATAAGGGGAAACTTTCAAAAATTCTAAAAAAGCCCCAAAATTTTAAAATTTTGCGCAAAGTGCATGCTAGGTGGCCGGCCAAGAAGCTTGGAGAACAAGCAAAATTTTTCTAGAACAAGACACTTGTCTTACATGGCTTGGTTCACAAAAAGTTTATGATGTCATAATTTCAAAAGGTGATGATGTCATAAATATAAGGCCTTGTTTGGTTGCTTTTTGAAAAAGCAGTCTAATTTTAAACTTAACACAGATAAATTCCAATACTGTGTTTAATAATACACAGTATCATTATTTTATACTACAGTCAAAATTTTATCTGTGTAAAATCGGACTGGAAAATTTTTTTCTTATTTTCTCGAACCCTTTTGCCCTGCGCCCTAACTTAGTGTGTTTGATTTTTCTACGGCGGTTTTAGTTCTCATTTATGCTATCTTACCCGAAAAATGGGTTTTCGTAGTATTTCTCCCATACTGCATGTCACAAAATTACACAGTTATCATTTTGACTATTTTGGTCAAACTTTGACTTTTCCGGGTCAAAGTTGACTTTTTCGGTCAACCCTTTGACTTTCCTAAAACCATGCAAATTTCATCTCTTTTCATCCGGATGAAAAGGCCATTTGCTTATCAAAACAAGCATATTTGAGTCTTATAATGCTATAAGAACTCATAACACATAATGAGGTCCTAAATCGAACTTTTTTCGTAAATGCTTGTACGACATACATTTAATTCCTTTAAAAAGGAAATAGTAACATAGGTATTACACTTTTTTTGATATAATGATCCATCTATGTATGCACTTAGTTCGGGAAGTTAAGTTATGTGGCTCGGTGTATTTGAGGTGGATGTATCCTTTTGAAAGGTACATGAAGTTTTTTAAGGGATAAGTGAAGAACCGAAATAGACCAGAGGGTTGTATAGTGGAAAACTACATATGTAACGCCCCGACCACCTACGTAGGGCTGATTACGCGAATGGAGGGTCGTTACTTTAACTTGCTTAACTTAAATCTTGATGAAAATTGTGGAAAATTGTTTTTTTCTTTTCTTTTCTTTTAAAACTTCTTTTGAAACTTCAAAAGACTTAACTTCATTTTAAAAATCATGACTTGAAAACTGCTCATGCATAAAACATAAAACCTTAAACTTAATCTTAAGCATATCTTAAAACTGATTCTTATTCATAAACTTAACTCCTTACTATGTACTCACTCGAGAACCGAGCTTTCACCCATTGGGAAAGCTACTATACATAAACATAACATAAACTGTGGACCAGACCCGACCTAATGTGGATCGGTACAACACGAGGCAACTCGCTTGCCATACATACTGAAACTGAAACTGTGTCATACATACTTAGAACATAATGAAAACACATTTTTTTCATTTTAACATATTTTGGAAATCCGTAGTGGTGACCATTCCTACGTTTCACAATCCGCGGCGCCATCTCTCCACAGCCTTGCATCAGGTATTGCCGGTAGGTAGCTTAGCTACATCATGAACGTAAATAATGCGCTAAAAAGCTCAGTAAGCACAACATCCTATCCGCATGCAACTAGATGCACGAAAACGTGAACCAATTATGATTTATTATAACATCAATTATGGTCTCTCTACTGATCTTATCTTACTACTATACCATGTGTGTATGTACTTAGGTACGTAACCATGGAGTGATTGAAGGCGGTCCGTCCAAACCAACTCAAACCATGAAACACACAGTTTAACATGGAGTAGTGGAGGCAGCCCTTCCATATCAAGTCAAACCATGTAACATGCCGTTTGAACTTACCACGAAGGCAAGCTAGTACAACACGACATGTCCTACTGTACTTATCTCATACCTTACCATGTGACTTATTAATAGTGGACATGCTTCGTGATGCCACAAATCTAACATAAAACATAACATGCTATACATACTAACTTATCACTTAACGTGGATGACATACTGAATCTTAACATATCAACATACTGCATAACATGAACTTACTGGATAACTTAACATACATACTGCATAGCTTAACATGAAACATACTGCATACTGAATATGAACTTACATGGCATACTTACTGCATAACATAACATATAACATACTGCATACTTTTCATGAAACATACTGCATGACTTAACACATAAACATACTGCATACTGAACATCATAAATCATGAAATCCCATTCATGATTTCTTAAACACATCATATGCAAATAAACATGTGTTCATGCTGTAGGCGGAATTGTACTTACCTTCCGTCCTATGCTCTCGATTAACTGTCCCAACTAGTGCTGTTCCTCTCCCGGGCACAGCTGCAGGTTCTGCCTGCTCGATAAAGGACATGATCTAACTTAAACTCGTGAAATGCTGGTGACCTAACCAACATGCTTACATGGTCTTGGTTGTATGTCCCTTCATGCAAAACATCTAACTTGGTTACACTCGGTAACCTTGCGTACTAAGCCTTGCTAAACCCCTAAGGGTTACTTATCTTAATCCATAACTATCGGGTCATATCTGATAACCCTTTAGTTGAGCTTAACGGTATCCTTTTGGGTTACATTGGATAACCCTTAAGGATAAACTAAATCAATGCTATTAGTCAACCAAAATTAACCACGGTCAACTTCGGTCAACTACGGTCAACCCCCCCTATGGGTCAACCTTTGGGCCTCGGGCTTGACCCGGTAACTCGGGTGTAACTCCCGGTTACCTATCGTAAACTAATCGCTTACTATACTCTAACTTGAAAAATTCATTTTCCTTACTTGGAAAACTTAGGGAAATAAATCCCAAAATCTTACTTTACTTGTAAAATTCTTTACTTAAATCACAAAAATCCAAACTCTTGGATTAATGCTTCGTAAAATCATTTGAGGTGGAAAACCGCCCTTGGAACAGTTTTCCGTAGTCAAAACAGTCGTTTGATGTAGAAAAACAATTTTCTAAAACATTTGTAAAACTAGTGGTGCAGGAATTTTCGGATTCCTTGCGCACCCTTCGTAAAATAATCTCAATTTAAAATTCGGTTCGTAATCTGAAAAAGTTTTATTCACAAAAGTTCTAGCTCTCAAAAAATGCTAAAACTTTCATGTTTTACAAAATTTCCAATTCCGCCTGGATTCGTACCAGTTTTTATTTGAAACCGGACGACCCCTGAAAACTGGGTCTGGAGACTTAAAGAAATTAGCCACGGGTTTCGGCATAAATGGAGGCCATTGGAGCCTTATTTTGGAAAACGGTCCACGCTGCCCCCTAGAAAAAGTCATTCTGAACAACTTTCATGTTTTACATTTTCCCAAATTCGGCCTCTAAAAGCCTGTTATTTTTCTTTTCCGAAAACTGGACAGATTTAATCCGAACCTACCACTTTTCATGTTTACTTGATTTTACGTGTCCTACTTTGCGGAACTAACTCAACTGATCACTCGGGAGCCTAAATAAACAACATGCAATGTTAACTAACGTCCCACCTGCATTAACATGTCATCCCATCGCAGCCATGCAAACCAAACCGGAACTACAAAAACCTAGGTTTGCATGCATCTAGGATTTGCATCACATAACATTGAACCATTCATGCAACACCGAAGCTAGATCTAACACCCTAGCAAGCAAGCCATACACGGCTGCACCTAAGGCAGGGAGCATACCAACCAAAAATCCATGCAAACCAAGCATTCATGCAAGCATAAAATCATAGCACACAAGCATAAACAAACATAGCTAAACCACATGCAACACACCCTAATCAAGCACCATACTAAATCTAGGGCATCAACATAAAAACTTGAGCTTAAGCTCTTACAATCCATGCTTGAAATACATATAAATTTCCCAAATTAAGCTTGAACCAAAAGCTTAGGGTTTAGGGAATTTACCTCATGAATTTTGGAAGTTGGTTCACACTTTTGGATCCAAACTTCCTTGCTTTCCTTGGCTGCCTTCACAACCGGATTTCCCCTCCAAATGGGTTCCAATTTTTCAGCCATGCACATACAAACATACCCATAAATATCCATCTAACTTGCATGGAAAAATCACTTAAGTTTGAAGGATTTTACCTTGACTTACCCTAGGTATGGGTTAAAGTAGATGGATCCGAAAATCCTCTCCCCTTTGGCTGCACACATGCTCGGCTTTGGCTCACCAAATGGCACCAAAATTTTTCTCCAACCTTGGTGACTTTTTGCAGCCAAAACCGACCCCTCTACAGCCCAAAAATCTCAAAATTTTCTTTCCAAATTTCTGCACATGCAAGCCGAACCCACTAGCTCACCTAGGCACCAAAAATCCTTTTGGTTTCTTGGTTGGTGCTTTCTCACCCACTCGGCCACTCACCATTTTTTCTTTCCACTGAATTTTCTCTTCCTTTTCTCTCCTTGCTCATGCTCGGCCACAGCCCAAAAATGGGTCTCCCATTTTTTTTTCTTCTCCTTGGTTGCTTGCTTGAACAACCAAACACCCTAAGTTAGCTTCCATGGCTTTTCAACTTTTTCTCTTGGTTCTTCCTCTTTCTCTTCCTCTCTGATTTTTCTGAAGAAAAATGGCCAGAGGTTAGCTAATTTTCTACATTTTTTCAGCCCAAAACCGACCTCTATTTATAGGCAAATGCAAACTTTCCAAAAATTACATTTTAGTCCCTAAACTTTGAAAAGTTCAACCCTTGTTCCACAAGGTATGAAGTGGCCGGTCAAAACTTGGAGAACAAGCAACGGATGACATCATTGCTGACCTCATGGCTGACCTCATCGCTTACATCACCAAATTTCTAAAATTTGCACTTTTGCCCTAAAAACTAGAATTTTTGCAAAAATGCCCCCTAGGTGGCCGGTTCTTTCTTGGTGATCAAGCCAAACTTAGCTCATCATGATGACATCATCTTGATGACATCATGTGCTTACATAATCAATTTTCCAAAATTTACACTTTGACCCCAAAAGTGAAAATTCTTGCATGTATGCCCCTAAAATGTCATAACCGGTCATTTTGCTTGCTTTTTAAGCAATTGACATTCTCTTCATGATATTATGTGATTTTCTCATGCTTGAATAATATATTTTCAAAAATTACATTTTTACCCTGAAAGACAAAATCTTTGCAATTTTACCCCCAAAAGTAGCCGGTCCTTATCTTTGCTTGCAAGACAAGTCATTGCCTTATTGTGACATCATCTAATGACATCACTAAGCTTACTTCACATATTTTCCAAAATTTACACTTTTGCCCCAAAAGTGAAAAATTTGACATTTTTGCCCCTGACTTTGACCGGTCCTTTTGGGTGACTTGGTGACCAAGTTTTCTATATTGTCATGTCCTTTTTGCCCTTGACCTTAACTAGGTGTGCTTGATTTTCTAGGGTGGTTTTAAAGCCTATTTGAGCTATCTTGCCCATACTGACCTATTTTACACTATTTTCTCATACTGCATCATTTAACACTGTCAAGTCAACCGTTGACCACTCTTGGTCAAACTTTGACTTTCTTGGTCAAATTTGACTTTTTCGGTCAAACTTTGACTTTTCCGAAAATATGTCATTTTTTGTCCTTTTTGACTTGAAAGGGCGTTTTCTAACCTTAAAAATCTATTCTGAGTCTTATTCAGCTATAAGACCTCGTAAAACGTATGAAAAACTCTTAACTGAGTTTTTCCGTAAACATCTCAACGTATACACATAATTCCTTTGAAAAGGAAATGGCAACACGTAAATTTCTAGGTATTACAACATAGCCGAGGAATCAGTTGAATTTTGCTCTAAGTATTTGTCCAACGCGGACCCAATAGGGTTACCAACAAGCGGGCTATTTACCTTGAAAGGACTATCTGTCGCCGTTCATTCATCAGTAAATCAAGATGAATGGGAAAAAGCTTGTTTATATGTTTTGCACAATGCTAAGGAAATGGCGCCATTCTTTCAGGTTCATATGGCGGAAATAAGAGCTGCGAATCCAAGAAAAGGAAGAAGTGAGAAGTGGATTCAAGATGAGCATAATCGGACATTTCGGGAGTGGATAAGAAAATATTTGAATAGGAAGCGTGGTGTTTCACAAGACGTAATGAAGCTATCCAGAGGTCCATCATCGATAGTCACAAGATATACATTGTACCTTATCAATGGCAACTCCTTCTACACTCGGGACAGAGATGAGAAGCATCCCGTACAGAATAGTGGTGTCACCCTTCGGGCCGAGTCTATGCATATTTCATCCGCAAAGGACAAGAATCCGGTACATAGTTCCATGAATTACTTTGGGTTTATTGAAGATATTTGGGAACTTGATTATTGCGGCTTGCAAATAGCACTATTTAAATGCAAGTGGGCTGACAATAATTATGTTAAGGTTGATAGTGAAGGCGTGACAGTGGTTGACTTTAGGCAATTGGAATACAAAAATGATCATTTCATCATGGCGTCACAAGCGGTATAAGTATTTTATACAACAGATCCCGTAAATTTAGAGTTATTTTTAGTTGTGCCAATGAAGATAAGAATAATCCGGGATGGCCAAGAAGATATTGACGATTGTACCAACATTCCATCATTTACAACGGTTTGCCACCGGTGGAGGAAATTGATGATTTTGACGATGATGTTTCACACTTACTTCGATTGGACGTCGAGTGGACACGTGTTGAGAAGCCCAAAAAAAAGCAGAAAAAAAAATTAACAAAATATTTTATTTTCTTAAGTACGTTGTAAATATTTAGATACGGTTTTTTAATTACGCACATTATATGGGAATTATTTATCCATGCAAATATGTTTGGAATCATATAACAATCCGGAATGAATGATTGCACAACATACAGGTTTGGCCACTTAAAGGGATTATATTAACAATTTTCAAAACCATTATTGTAAATTTCTTACCTACGACGACGGTTAATTAAAAAAGCCGTCGTGATATATAATCTACCATGACGGTTTTCTGGTAAGACCGTCGTGGTATATACATAACACGATGGTTTTCCACTCGGACCGTCGTGGTATATTTCTTGTACGCCCTCCGAGAAATAAATAGCTACCACAACGGTTTAATATGAAGATCGTCCTGGTAGAATTGATCTGAAATCAATGACAACGGTTTAATCATAAGACCGTCGTGGTAGAAATCTACCACGACCGTCATTGGTGTTGATCCTCGTGGTGGAGTTACGCAATGTACCATGACAGTCTTTGTAGTAGACCGTGATGGTAGAGTGGTGAAAAAACTTAAATCTACCACGATAGTGTTTTTAGTTGACCGTCGTGGTAAAGTAGTTAAAAAAGACTCAACTGTACCACGACGGTCTTTGTGGTTGACCGTGGTGGTAGAGTGGTGAAAAAACTTAAATCTACCACGACGGTGTTTTTAGTTGACCGTCGTGGTAGAGTAGTTAGAAAAGACTCAACTGTACCACGATGGTCTTTGTGGTTGGCCGTCATGGTATATTGTTTGTTGGTGAAAACAGTTAGTACTACCACGACGGTCTTTATATCTAACCGTCGTGGTATATTGTCTACCATGATGGTCTTTGTTGAGAACCGTCGTGGTATATTGTGTACCACGACGGTTTAAATATAACGTACCATGACGGTTTTTAATGAAGACCATCGTGGTAGATCTTTTAGCGGCAAGTTTTGAAATTTTCGTAAAATGTTCAATTTTTTGAATGCTTTTAATAAAACCTAAAAAGCTGCAAAACTCTTCCATACCCAGTAGATTGCCTCTCTAAAACCCTTAAACTCTCTGAAAAACTCTCTGAAACCCTCAAACTCCGACGCCATCGTCCAGCACTCACTCGGTTTCCTCCATTCTCCGACGCCATCCTCCGACGCCGACGCTTGTTTTCGGACTTTCCTAGTCTCTCTCGCCGACCACAACCCACCATCTACTATCCCGTAAGTTGTAATGCATATTGCTTATGGGCTTTTGACTATAGTGGTAATTTCGGTCCACTACATGGTATTTTGTTGATTGTGTTTGTGATTTACATTGATTTGAAATGGTTGGGTAAGGCTCTGATTTGTTAAGAATTTTTGCTTATGTTAGTTACGATTTGTGTGAGAATTAGTTGTAGATTGAATTAAATTGATTGGTAAGGCTCGGATTTTTTGCTCTTGTCTTAAGTTGTGATTTGGTTCCCAATATTTTTTTGTTTTGCTAAAAGGTCTCTAAATTCTTTATAATGCTGTAAAATGATCATTTTTATTAGTAAGCATTAAATGTACAGAAATGGTCACTTTAATCACACATAATTTCCTCTTTAAGGGTAGTTAACTTACGAACATTTGGTGTTTTGTTGTTTTAGATTGATTTACAATGTCAAAAAAATCACGAGGAGGAAGTGTCAACCCAAACTCAAATTGGAAAACCATGAAGAACCAACTCTTCAAGATTCAATGCCGACGAGGAGGGAAAACGAAGAGCAACGCTCCTTGAAAGAGTGCACATTGTTCGGACGAGGGGAGAACGAATTCAAGTTAGGTTTGACTCAAAAGGCCAACCAATAGGCAAGGAAGGTGATGAATTACAGAGTTGGATTGGAGTGCTAGCTCGGGAGCATATTCCAATTTGGATTGCTTATTTCAGAAGTGCTGATTTAGAACCGAGGAAAGAACGAGTGTGGTTAGAAGTTGTAACTTCATTCACAGTTGATGAGTCGCACAAAAAGCAAGTTTTGAAGTCCTGTGGGGAGTAAGCCAAATGTTTTAGATATGATCTTTACCAAGCATTTGTTAGGGATCATATTGATAAAGAAAGTGTTTGGCAACGACCGGCTAAAGTGGTTAATAATTACCCAACCATCAGCCAGGACGATTAGGAAAGGTTTGTTGCCTATCGACGGACGGCAGATTTCAAGAGGCTATCCCAATAAGGAAGCGAGATAAGGAAAAAGAGCAAATACGATTCAACCACAGGCCGAGACGGCTATAGGAAATGTGATCAAGAAATTGTAAGTTAATTAATGGGATACAAAAAAGATTAAAGTCTAATTAAAATTTTTTTATGGCTTGTGTTCTTGATGTTTACTAACTTTAATTACTAAATTGCAGTTCGAGAAGACGGGGCAGTACGCGGACCAATCTGTTGTTTGGCGGGACACGCGGCTTAAGCCCGATGGAGAGTACAAGAATCCATCGATTAAAATTATCAGCGATGCAATAGTAAGTCTACAGATCCTATTTCAAATAAAGAGTAAGATTGTCTCCATTATGTTTACGGGCTCAATAACATATTGTGTAATTGTTATAGGACGAATTAACACAGCAAGAGACCCAAGGAAGCTTCAAATCCGTGGGTACAGAAGACATCTTGACAGGGTCTTTGGGCAATCCCGAGCATTTCAGTCGGCTTCGTGGGCAATCTAAATTTGTCAAGCAGTCGCAGTACTTCAATTCCATGCACGTCGTGAGGGAAAATCCTGAAGTCACCTTTATGAAATGATAGCTGGCTGCATTGGAAAGAACGGTGCAGGAACTTTGTGCGAAGCACGGTATCGACCGTGAGACGATTACCGAGGAGGCAGCCCAACCTACTATTGATCAGCACAACAGTTTCAAGGCGAGTTGCACCCTCAATGAGAATGAAGCCGACGCGTCGGATCCGCAGCCCATGCCTAATGCAAGTAAGGAATGCCAGCTTTTCCTTACGGATTTTATTAATGGTGGAGAGGTTTTGGTTGCAATAGGCAGGGCATACATGGACTGTGTTCCAACCGACACAGTCCATGGGATTCCTTTGGGCGAGGGGAATGTGCGAGTGACAATCAGTGTCCTAAAAATAAAACATGCACTCCTTCTGATTCCGACGAATGAAGCCACGTAAATTGAAGAGGTTGTCGGGGGGTTTGTGGCTTGGCCCAGAAAATTAGTCGTGCTTCAGAGCAGTTTAAGCCAGGCCAGTCGAGGCCCCAGTCAAGTTCCCGACCCAGAACCACAGGGAAGGAAACGGCAGAAAAAGAGAGCCGGGAGGAAGAAAATGCAGTCACAACCGGAGGTACAACAGCAAACAGCTAAAGAAGTACCTACGTTGGACATCAATGAAATTCTCGCTGAACTGAGACCACTGGCTTATTACGCACAAAGTTCGTTGATTGACGGTAACCAGATTCCGTACCCACCACAACATTTCAATGATATGCCCATATATATTGGGTATGAAGATGTATGTCATTTCTTATCCTTTAAAGAAATCAGTGCAAGCAGTATAATGGTTTACATCAGGTAATTGTTTTTTCCTTAAACAATACTTAATTATTGTTCCAATTAGCTTGGAAGATAGATATATATGTTGATTTTGCACGCGTAACAAGTTTGACTTAATATTTTGCAGCTACTTATCGGATTGTTGTGCAAGAGCAGGATTGGATCGACGAATCGAGTTTATTTCTCTATTCCTTGTCTCGCCAGTTCAACAGAATGTAGATCGCGTAGCCTACATTCGAGAAAGAGCCGATAATATCATCCGGATCATAACAAACGTACCAAGGGGAAAGCTTGTTCTCATGCCATATTACAGCGGCCAACATTGGGTATTGGCTGTTATTAATCCATGGGATGACTCTGTCCTCTATTTTAATCCTCTTGGAAACGATCCGGGTGAAGATTTTCAACAGCTAATTACGTTGTAAGTATAACTTTGATGTTTATAGTTCCATTTGATGACAATCCAATGATTGTTGTATTTTGTGTATTAATATTTGTTAAATTGTTAGGGCACTAAACGATTGGAAATTGCTGGTGGGACAAGGAATAACAAGGCGACGCAACTGGAAGACGTTGATTCAGACTGCTCGATGCTCGATACAGCAAGAACATGTGCAGTGCGGCTATTTTGTCTTGGGGTTCATGTGAGAAATAACGTTGAACGTCGATGGACTTGCCTCGCTGCAAAACAAGACTTCTTATACAGAAGCTGAACTGAATTTGGTTAAGTAAGAGTGAACTACATATGGCATGAGCCACGTAAAGTATTGAGAAAAACAAATTTCGAAAAATTTTGTATAGCACGATTTTGTTAAGAAAAATTTTGTATAGCATTATTTTATTCTTTACTACGTAATTTTTTCATGTCATGAATGAATGAACTGGTATTCAATTGAACCAATAAAAATTTTTTTTTTTTGTATACGTTACAGCCTACCACGACGGTTTTTCTAAAAAACGGTCGTGGAAACACGTATAACACGACGGTTTATTACTCAAATCATCGTCGTATGTCAAATACCACGACGGTTTGTCGTTTGGCATGATCCACCGTCGTGTAAGTGAACTACCACGATGGTTAATTATCGAAACCGTCATGGTACGTCCAAAATACCATGAAGATTTGTGGTTTGGTTTTGTAAACCGTCGTGGTAAGCTGAACTACCACGACGGTGAATTATATAAACCGTCGTGGTAGGTCAAATATATCATGACAGTTTATCATTTGGTGCAAGCCACCGTCGTGATGAGGGAAACTACCACGACGGTGGGTTGTAGAAACCGTCGTGGTAGGTAAAATACCACGACGGTTTTTTGTATGCGGTTAGCCACCGTCGTGGTAATATGAACTACAACGAGGGTGGTCCACAAAACCCGTCGTGGTAAGTCTCGTACTACGACGATCTTGTATAGAGACCATCGTGGTAAATTCCCGTACCACGACGGTTTCCAATAAGAACCGTCGTGGTAGATTTTACTAAATATCAAATTTTTACACTATTTTTATCTATTAAACGACGGGTAAATAACCGTCGTGGAATCTGAAAAGATTTCACGACTCTGGATTCCACGACGGTTAGAGAACCGTCGTTGAAATATTACCACGACGGTTAAAAACCGTCGTGGTATCCACATTCTGTAGTAGTGATATTTTTTTAACGGTGTCATAGTACTTTCAACACCAACATCTTCAAGGTCTTTCAAATATTAGATTTATCAAGTAGAGCATGTCCATATAATAATTAAAAGATACAGAGAAGATAGTTATTTGAAAAATTAGGGAAAAAAAAAAAACTAAAGAGAATTTTATTTATTTTATTTTATTTAGGGGAGACTGAGAGAGAGTTAGACAACATGAAGTTGTAAAATTGTGTCCAATTTCCATGGACATTACTAACATTAATATACTATGGACATGCAATGTTAAAAAAAAAAGTTTATTTACATAAATATCTAAATTAAAGACTATGATTTAAAAGATGTCCATTTTTTCTTTTATTTACATGAATGTTTAAATTATTACTTATAAAGACCATATCACCCTTTCATCAAGAATTGAAACTAAACAATTAAAGAATTGATTAAAGAAGGAAAGAAAAAATCTCTAAAAAAATGTAAAACTAAACAAATCTTTTATAAAAAGGAAAAAAAGACCATTTTACTTGCTTTATTACAAAGAGAGAGAGAAAAAAAAAAGAACTATAACTGATATTAATTGTATGATACATGAAAAATAATCATTATAATAAATAATTGGTCATTAAAATAAAATTCACAGCGAACATATAAAAAAAAAATTCAATAGATATTGTAAAGAAATTTGAAACATTTTAAAACCTAAAAAAAAAAAAAAAACATCGTGATGGTATAGTAATTATCATAAAGAAATAAACAATTTCATCACACATTTAGACTTTAGAAACTAACTATTAAAACAATATCAATAATAATAAATATATAAATAAATTATTACAATAACATTACAATTATCATAAAGAACCTAAGTTATACTAAAAAAAATAGGTTTATAAGAAATCTAAATCATACTTAAAAAATACGTTTATAAAAAACCTTAATGATAAAGAACTTAATTATAATAAGCCATCATATAATAAAGAACTAGTCATTAAGATAAAGATACAATAATGATAAACAAATAAGGAAAAAAAAAACTTAATTATAATGAATGAAAATAATTTTAAATATAATAAAAAGGCAAAATAGGTAGTACAAGCGGTTATTTTTTTAAAAATGGATATTTACATAATATTTAAAAAAAAGAATATATTTTAAAATGAGACTCTAAAAATAGATTTTTTTTGCGTAATTAATAAAAACAAAATTTTGCTACGCCCTTGGATTTCAGTATATTGGAAACTGCGACTAGCAAGTAGTAATATCAACAGAGCTGTCCTCAATTGGCCACTCCAGACATGCAGTATTATTTACTATTGTTAATGATTGGAATCTCATGTAAAATTTGTTCTATGATACAAAATTGTATTCTCTATTTTTCACAACCTCAATAGACTATAAGATGCACCTTTAAGTTAAATTAAAATGATTTTGTAACATTTAAAATTGAGGAATCAATCTGCCAAATATAATAGGATTAAATCAATTTACATAAGTTCAAAATTTTAATTTCCTTCTGATTCATACGTGGCGTATACGTACATATATATATATAAACATATTTATATGAAACTCACCAACTTTGCAAATTTCGATTTTGAAAGATCTAAGATGATGATACTAGAAAGTTACAAGTCGTCAAGCCAAAAAAAAAAAAAAAAAAAAAAAAAAGGATAAAAAGGTCGCCCACTTAGACTCTCATTTCCCTGAAAACTTCAACGAGGAATAAATATAACAAAAGTTGTTGTTGTAGAGAGGCCACAAACTATTGTTTGATTGTACAATCAATTTGTTTAAGATTAAGGGTCAACAAACAATATGTATGCAGCTGGTGGGTTTCAAGTAGGTTACCAAATTAAGCCTTGTTATAATTGTGTCATTATTAAGTATAGAGTGAGTAAGAATCGTTCCCGCAGAGGATTAGTTCTAATTAATTATTTATCAAAACTAAAACCTTATACACATTGAAATTAGACACTAAATTAATAGGGGATTTTTTATATTTAAAGTACATAAAAGAAATCGTAAAAGAAATTAAAGAAAGACTCAAGAATAATAAAAGATTGGTTAAGAAAATATTCTCCACCACTAGACATCAAATCATAATTGAAATAAGAATTTATTTCCAACTTTCTATTAAAACTACCAACCGTAGATAACAACAAGCTCTGCTACTCCAATCTTTCCTCAGTTTGTCATTAGGTAAAACAAGCTCTTCACTTAATTACCTTCCCATTACACAATCTAGAACAAGCTTTCTAGATTTAATCCAATGGAAGCATTATTAAGATGGGAAAAATAGGTTGATCGAAGAAACAACTACACAAGCTCGGTTCATTTATCCTAGGTTATTGTGACGCCCCCTTCCTACGTAGGACCGTCACCTTACTTAAACTTAACTTACTTTACTTGAAAATTTAGGAATATATATATTTTTTGTACATCTATATATATAAAAAGATTTGCTCATAGAAACTTATCTTACATACATACTGATATAGAAAGTTCACTTAAAGTCTTTAATACCAAAATACCATATAACATAATTTTGGCTTTGTGATATATTTGTATACACAAAAACTTCTTAACTCATCAGAAAATGCAGAATCTATGCGTAGTGGTATCCATACCGCCCTTCATCTGCCGCCGCATCATCCACACAACGCCCACCATTCAAGCTGCAGGTTTCTTACCTACAGTATGAAATATAACTTATGAGCTTTCGCCCAGTAAGCACAAACGTAATCTCACAAAATATTTTTATTTTTGACATCTTGAAAACATACAATCATTATGTAACATATGCATGAACCATTTATGTTCAATTATGCATCCATTTTAACTTGACTTATTATCTTCTTTTAACATGTGGGCCCCTTGTGTACGTACCATAAGATATAGCACGCCTCCAGATAAAGTTAGGGGTTGTAAGGTCCCTAACAGTTCTGGGAAACATGATTGATTACACCCTCTTGCATCAATGAAAGGTTGATAATCGTAAACTTGAACATGAAGACCATCCACCTGATGGGAGGTTGGTACGACACCTTACTTGTGATTTCTGTAATACCTAGAACTTTCCTGTTCGTGATTTCCTCTTAAGGAATTAGTTTCACGATATGCCGACATTCATGAAAAGCTCGGTTTAGGGCTTTTTTAAAGATTTTGGGAGTTTTAATGGGTCGAGAAGACTCAAAATTGATTTTTAAGCTCGAAAACGGACCTTTCAAGTCGAAAAGGCCGCAATAGTGTAAGATTTCACGAAAGTCAACTTTGACTGAAAAAGTCAAAGTTTGACCGACAAAAAGTCAAAGGGTTGACTTTATGAGATTTTGAAAGTATAGTCCGGAAAGAGTTCCGAAAATAATGTTTTGTGAAATAAATAGCAAGAATAGGCCGTAAAACGTCCCTAGAAAATCAAGCACACCAAGTTAAGATTTAAGGGCAAAAAGGGTTCGGAAAGATTGAGAAAAATATTTTCGGTTTGCAATTCACAAAGATAAATTTTGTACTTCGGTACGATATAAAAATATTGTGTTTTGGTGAACCACAATATTAGAATTATCTGTGTAGTACAAAGAAAAGAAAAATGGATTCGGAGACCAAAGAAAGCCAAACAAGCCTTAGAAGAGTTAGTGGAAGATGACCTCATTGCATTGACATCACCATCCACTAACCAAGCTTGGAGAGATGTGGAGTCTTCTCCACCACACAAGTGGCCGGCCACCATGGGGAAAGAAAGAGAGAAAACAAAATTTTTGGGGTCAAAAATCCAATTAACCCAAACTTTCCAAAGGCCTATAAATACCCCCTTTGTTCTCCTATTCATTTTATTTGAGAAACTAGAGGAAACTCTTACAAAATCCCTCTAGATTTTCGGCAGCAAGAAATTGAGAGAAGGAGGAGTGAAAATCAAGTTTTTCTTAAGGACTTTTACTTGTTGAAGGTTGGATTGGAGTTAGGAGTAAGCTAGAGCAAGATTGAGAAAGTTTGTGGATTTCTAGAGTTAAGTGGCCGAAGAGGAAGGAGAGGAAAAAGGGAGAGAAAGTTGAAATTTCGTTAGGGCTTTTGCTTGTGGGGTTCGGCTTTGGGAGGAGCAAGCAAGAGCCAACCAATTTTTGGTGCCCATCTCCCTAGTGGCTGTGGGTCTTGGTGAGCAAGGAGGAGGAGGAGAATTTGTAACCAAACTTAGCTTTGGTTCAAGGTAAATTCTAGAACCCTAATCCTCTTTATTTTGAGCTTAATTTCAAGTTTAATTTGAAGATTCAATTGGGTTGTAAGGACTTAAGTCCATTTATGGTTTTATGCCCTAGTTTGGTGTGTGCTTGATTTGCTAGATCTAGGGTTTGATTGACTTGATTTTTGCTTGATTTATGTTTGATTGATGATTGATTTTTCATGCTAGAAGACTTAGGTTGTATGTCCCCCTATGTGTGGCCGAAATCTGCCCTAGGCAGCCAAGTGATGTATGTTAGCTTAGGGTTGAAATTTTGATGCTTGATAGTGAGATATGCTAGGATAGAACCAAGTGGAAGCCTTGGTTCATGGCTTTAGAAACTGTTTTGTATGGATTGTATGGAGCAGATTATGGGTTCAAATGGGACGCTAGAAACACTGTGTGTTTGAATCGTAAGCTCCCGAAGTGGTCGGTCGAGATAGATTCGCGAAATAGGGCGTAAATTGGACGTAAACCCAAAACTGCCAAATTCGGATTCGAATCTGGCCAGTTTCGGGAAAGTGAAATTTTAAGGCCTTTAGGGGCCGAACTGGGTAAAACTCAAAACATGAAAGTTGTTCGGAAGGGTTTTTCCTAAAAGAAATCGTGAGCAAAATCTCAAAATGAGGCTCCAAAGGCCTCCGTTTTTATGAAATCCCGTGGCTGATTCCCAGACCCAGTTTTCACCTAGTTTTCCAGGGTCAACCAGTTTCAAACGAAAACTGGTACTAATGCAGGTAGAATTGGATTTTTCACAAAACATGAAAGTTTTAGGTTTTTTCAAGAGCTACAACTTTCGTGAAGACAAGTTTTTCAGATTCTCAACGGATTTTTAAACTGGGCTCGTTTTATAAAAGGTGTGCAGGGAATCCGAAAATTCTTGCACCTTAATTTTTACAAATATTTTCTAAAAACTGTAAAGTGTTTTTAAATCATTGTTTTAACTACGAAAACTGTTCCAAAGGTAGTTTTTGACCCTAAGCGACATTTACAAAGAGTTATTTTCATGGAGCGAAATTTTATAAAGAGTTTTATGAATTTTTAAATAAAATCTTTTAAAAGTGCCAAAGGAAAGAAAATTGTATATTAAGATAAGAAATGGAGTTTTGAGATAAGAGATGAGTTTTCAAGATAAAATTTGTAATCAAGCCGATTATGGGCCGTAACCGGGAATAGTACCCGAGTTACCAGGCTTAACCCCAAAAGCCCAAGAATTGACAAGGGTTGACTAGTAGTTGACCAAATGTCAACTTTGGTTGACCCAACAATTAGTAAAGGTAAGCTTAAGGGTTATCCAACGTAACCCTAAGGTAGACCAATAACAACATAATGGGCCAAGAAAAATGGGTTAAGGAGATTAACCCAATAAGCTCTGAAGAGAGAGTAAAGCCCAAAGCTTTCATGAAAAAAATCCAACAGTAGATCAAGGATCTACCATAGAGGTTATCCAACGTAGCCTCCTAAGAGGGATAATCCAGGTTTGAATTATTCCCAACAATATAAGGGCTAACTGGACCAAGATAGATTTCTAGCCAGGGACATACAACTAAGTTTAATAGGCATGTTGGTTAGGGTACCAACATTCCACAACGAAAAACGAAATCTCACCTATGTCCTTGCTCCAGTAGGAGAAGGCTTGCTGCTGTGATTCGAGGAAGAACAGCGCACAGTCGGACATAGCAAAAGAGGTATGTACAACTCCGCCTGCAGCATAGGCTTTAGTTGATACTTGCCCAAGTATGTTAGATGCATGCTAGGAATATATGTGGATTGCTGCTTTGATATGCCTTGTTGTGTGCTTTGCATTATGTTACACTGAATGCCATGTTAGGTTATTATGTGTATTATGACATGATAATATGCCATGTATGTAAAGGGGATGTGCAAGCCGAGCATGAAAGGTAAGATGAAATGTATGTTATATTTTACGCAAAAGTGACATCACGATGCATGTTCACTAAAGATAAGATAAGATTAAAGAATAAGGAAGTAAGATGGCAAGCAAGCTTGCCGGTGTCGTACCACCTGTCCGAGGTCGAGTTGGACTATGGTTTGAGTTGGATTGGTCTGGCCGTCTCAACCACTCCATAGTTGCGCGCCGGGTACGAACACGTATGTAAGGGCCCATAAGAAAGATAAGCATGATAGTAAGTTAAGATTAAAATAAGCATAACTGGACCATGCATCTGTTATACTATGCAATGTATGTATTGATGTGATATGCTATGTTATGCTATGAAGTAATATGTTATGCAAATAGATGATATATTATGATGTATGACGTTAGGAGATGTTATGTGACGCTAGGTTAAGTTGTTAGGTCGCGGCTTAGATAGTTGTGCTTACTGAGCGTTAGCTCATAGTTTATCGTCTATGTTATAGGTGAGTCATCTGACAGCAATGGGTGATGCAAGATGGACGTGCGAGGCGGGCACACTGTGAAATTGTGGGAACAAGATGCCGCTACGCGTTTCGTTTAATATGTATTTTTGTATGTTAAATATTTCATTCACGATATGCTTATTACGTTTAGACGTATATAAGCTGGTAAAAAAAAAATTTCCGCTGCTTTTCATCAAGTAAATAAGTAAGTACGATAAGTTAAGTAAGTATGTATGTTAAGGTAACGGTCTGTGCTAGGCGGGGCGTTACAATTTCTTACCATGTTGTTTATCTTTAGTGAGCATGCCTTATGATGTCACTATATGATAACATAACTTTTATCTCATTCATGACATGGCATGGCATCTTTACATTCATGGCATTTTTGCAATTATGGCACTTTTATAAACATGACATTTTGTAAATATAGCACTTTTGTAAATATAACACTTTACAAATATAGCACTTTTGTAAACATAGCATTTTGTAAATATAGCACTTTTGTAAGCATGACATTTTGCAAATATAGTACTTTAGTAAACATAGTATTTTTGCAAACATGGCATCACCTTGAACATAGCATAAATCGTGTAATAGTAGATTTGAACATAACATACTATCTTTCATACTGCAGGTGAGGTTTGTACTTACCTCTTGTGCTGTATCCTGAAAGTCGCGTTCTTAAATCGGTTTGCAGCTGTAGGTCACTTCCTACTATATGAAAAGTATAGGATTAGGATCCTTTCATAAGGTGTTGGTGACCTAACCAACATTCACACTTACTTTTGGTTGTATGTCCCCTATACTTGTTACCTCACTTGGTCTCCATAATCATCCTTCTTCATTAAGGATAATCAAACTTTGATTAATCCTTAAGAGGTCACGTTGGATAACCTCTTCTTCTTGGTGCTAAGCCCTTAATCATACCATTAGGGTTCAGTTTCTATTCTACCTTTGGGCTCTGCTCATACATCCTCGTTATTGGGTTATCTTCATTAACCCCTTAAATTTTAGCTCAATTATGTAGTTGGGTATCCCTTAAGGTTATGTTGGGCAACCCTTAAGGTTATCCTTAATTAAACATCGGGTCAACTCTTAGTCAACCCTTGGTCATCCTTGGTTTGTAACTCGGATATAATACCCGGCTACCACTCGTAGTCGGCTTGCTTACCAATTTTTTTCCTTAAAAATACGTTTCCTTACTTTTGGAAAATCTTGTGTAATTATCTTCCAAAAATCCCTTAGTTTGCTTGTAAAAATTCTTACTTCCTTAATCTTGAAAATACTTGGCTAAAAATCCCATTTTCTTTACTTTTGGCGACTTGAATACTTTGGTTTCAAAATTCCTTTTCTCCTCTTAACTTGAAAACACTTGGTCTTAAAATCATACTTTTCCCCTACCTTGAAAACATTTGGCTTAAACCCTTTTTTCTTCATTTCTTGGAAAAATTTGGAATTTCAAATCCGAACCCTTAATATTCATAGTTTTTGAAACATATCTTTTATAAAATCATTTAAGGCTGGAAACTGCCTTTGGAACAGTTTCCATAGTTAAAACAGTGGGTTTTAGAAGGAAAAACTGTTTTTCTGAACCAGTTTTAGAAAATCCTGTGCAGGAATTTTCGGTTCCTTGCACACCCTTCGTAAAACAGTGTTAGTTTAAAAATTGACTCCGAATTTGAAAAACTTGTCTTCATAAAAGTTGTAGCTCTCGAAAAATGCTAAAACTTTCATGTTTTGCGAAAAATCCAGTTCTGCTTAGATTCATGCCAGTTTTTGTTTGAAACTGGCTGACCCTGAAAAACTGGGTCTGGGGAATCAGACACGGGTTTTGGTAAAAACGGTGTCCTTTGGAGTCTCATTTTGAGATTCTGCCTTTACTGTCCCTTAGGAAAAACCCTTCCAAACAACTTTCATGTTTTGAGTTTTACCCAGTTCGACCTCTAAAGACCTTAAAATTCCACTTTCCCGAAACTGGCCAGTTCCGAATCCGAATTGGCAGTTTCGGTTGCTTAGTTCGGTTTACGTCCTATTTTGTGGATTCTACCTCGATCGATCACATCGGGAGCTTATACATTAATCAAGCAGCATTTCTAACGTCCCATAAATTCAAGCATGTCAATTCCATGTGCCCATGCAACCCTAACCGAAAGCTCTAACCTTGGGTTGCATGGTTTCTAGCCTAGCATCAAGATCAAGCATACTCCATCACATTCATCATTGAACTAACAGCCACACTCCCATTGCTTAGGGCAGATTTTGTGACCAAACATCAAGGGACATACCATTCACATCTAGTATGTATCCTAACCATTTTTCAAGCACAAAATTAAGCAAGCAAACATCATAATCAAGCCAACCAACCCTAATCACCTAATCAAACACACACCAACAAAATCTAAGGCTGAAAATAAAATGGACTTATGTCCTTACAAATCCAACTTGAACCATAATAAAAATGCTTAACTTGAACTTAATTTCAAGATTGGTTCAAGAGTTTACCTTAAACCCAAGTTAGGGTTTGAAAAATTCCAAGATCCCCTTTGCTCCTCCTTGGTCCTTGCTCAAGGTTTTGCTCCAACTAGAGCACCCAAAAATTTTCTTTTGATTCCTTACTAGATCTACTCAAAGCCGAACTCTCCCACAAGATTTCCCCTCAAAAATTTCAACTTTTCATCACCCCAAACTCACGGCTGCTGCTGCCCCAAAATGGGTCTCCAAGCCTCCAAAATTTTTTCTTGTTTCTTCCTAGAGTAAGATCTAACTCCCCCAAGCAAAAGCCCTCTAAAAATTTTCTAATTTCTCTTCTCTTTCTCACTCTCAAACCCACGGTTTTTGACTAAAAAATTGGCAAGAGTTTGGTTGCATTTTGTGAATAAAAATGGGTTTTTGGGGTGGCTATTTATAGAGGAAGGAGGGAGGGGTATGGCTGGCCAAGGGGGCTGTTGTGGCCGAATTTTTGGAGGACAAGTGCCAGCCGTTGGGTGGTGTAGGGTGTGTGATTGGCTAAGGGAGATGTGGAAGGTTCATGAGCCTTTCCTTTTTTCCCATGAGGTGGCCGAATGGTGTGGTGGAAGAGCCTCCACATCTTCCAAGCTTAGCGAAGTTTAGTGACCTTACCAATTAAAGCCACATGATGTCATTCCCTTAAGAAACAAGGGCCTTGTTTGACTTGTCTCCAATGTTGTCCATCTTCTCCAATTTAATCCATTTTTCTTGTGCCACACAGATATTTCTAACACTGTGCTCCATGTTTCCATACTGTACTTCTACTTCAGTCTAAAATTTTTCCGTGTAAAATCGGACTGTAAAATTTCTCTCTTATTTTTTGGAGACCTTTTGCCCTTAATTCTAACTCGGTGTGCTTGATTTTCTAAGGTGGTTTTACAGCTTATTCCTATTATCTTGATCATAAAAACATTTTCGAAATCCCTTTTCTTTCCTGCCTTTCATCATACTTGTAAAGTCAGCGTTTTGACCCGTCTTGGTCAAACTTTGACTTTCGTAAAATCGCATCCTTTTTTCGTTCTTTTCGACTCAAAAAGCCGGTTACTAAACTCGGCATTCTATTTTGAGTCCTTTAGCAAACTCGTTGAGAAATCAAACATTAACAAATAAAATTATGAATTTCTCATTGATATTCATAATTTTTCATGAAACATCTTGTAAATACATAATATAGACTTTAATTCCTTATAAATAAAGAAATCATAAGTCTATGAAAATTTGGGTCTTACAGTTTTATTCTACGTGCAATCATAGGAAAATATCCTATAATCAACTATCACAATTCACTACTTATGATAATAAAATCAAGACAATTACGGATCAATATTCCTAATCTAGCAATAGAAAATTTCTAAGTCTTATTTAGTTGCACACCCAATTAATATCACACACTACTACAGAATATGGATTCCTTGATGGAGCTTCCATGATCCTTT
This sequence comes from Ficus microcarpa, assembly GCA_025413485.1. NCBI lineage: Eukaryota > Viridiplantae > Streptophyta > Magnoliopsida > Rosales > Moraceae > Ficus > Ficus microcarpa. The sequence continues at coordinate 872,762 of CM046377.1, read as the reverse complement.
TTTAAAAACGGTCATAGAAGGTATGTCCAAAACACGGTGCGAATGTGGATTTGAGAAAATGGCTGTGGAAGCTGGAGATTCCACGACGGTTCCACAAACTGTCATGGTCGTCGTGGAATCTCCAGCTTCCACAACTATTTTTCAAAAATGGTCATAGTATTTTTTTTTAATTTTATTTAGAGGTCCATTTCTGTTTTCTTGCCTCATTCCCACCCATCAACTCCAAAAACCCTCATTCTCTCTCTCTCTCTCCCCTCCATTGCAACTCCTCTGTCGCTAGCACGTCATCCAGCTCCAACGAAGACTTTTATACTGTCGCTCGATGAAGATGCTCGCTTGCTCCCGCGAGTCCTCCACCGCCAATCCTTTCTCTGCCGTGCCTACCCTGATGTTGCACCACCCAAACCAACTCGTTCTTGATCTCAGGGATGCACGGGTAAAACCATGCTAATCTTACACACACACACACACGCACATGCATGCACACATATATATACTTGTTTATCTATTTTTATGTCTGCGAGCGTGCGTGTTTGTGTGTATATATAAACATGCATAGGCATAAAAACAATTTCAAATATGTTCTTCTAACTTCGTTGAGTAAAGGGGCTGGGAAAAGATTCTGGTTTCTTTTTTTATTTTATTTATTTTTTTTTTTCGTGCACCATCTGTTTAAGGAAATGTTTTGGTTTTGCATATCATGTTTGACAAAATGTTCAAATATGAGAGTATTTGAACAATTTGAATTGCTAATTGTGAAAGTGATTTTGGGTGATTGTTTTCGGGAAAAAAATTTTGCTTTGTTAGCTAGTGATTGCAAATGTTCCATAAGAATTGTTTTAGGGACAATTTCTTTAAAAAGTGATTGTTTGAAATTGGTTTCTTTAAAAACTAAGAAGATATATATCAACATTACTTTGTTTTTCCTTGTTTGTTCTTGATTTGTGGTTATCATGATCATGTAAAATAAGTATGAACCTTGAATTGTGTACATTGAAAGGAAAGTTGTTTGCTCTTAACTAATGCACTAAAAGGAAAGTTGTTTTTCATGTCATAAAATAGCGGGGGACATTGAATCTTGACAGTTATTGATTTGCGAGATGACTTGGTTCAAAATGTCCTATTAATATATTCCTAAAGAAAACACCAAGAAAAATTTATAGTCCTATTTCCTTTCCAAAAATCAAAAAACAAAAGAATACAACACAAAACAAAGTCTGTCCTACTCAATGTCATGCATTTTAAATCTCCAAAGCATTAATTTTTCCCATAGATTGTCTTATAAATCTTGGTGATTTGTCAAAGTTTATTTTTATTTTTATTTTTTTTTTCTGGTTCCTAGTCCTAGGTTTTCACTAGTACAAAAAGAGGATACCACGACAGTTTTTAACCGTCATAGTATCTTTCCCCTACAGTTTTTTAACCGTCGTAGTATCCAAGGTCATGGAATCTATTTGAATTCTACGACGGTTTTTTAATTGTCATGAAATAGACAAAACTGGTGTCAAATATTGGGTAAAGAGGGCTATTCCATAACGGTTTTCAGTAAAAACTATCGTGGAATGGCCATATACCACAACCGTTTTTAGCAAAAACAGTCGTGGAAAGTAAGATTCCATAACTGTTTTTGCTAAAAACAGTCGTGGAAAGATTACGATGAAAAAAATAATAGCTAATCTTCAATTAATTTTATATCACAATGTACAATAATTATTACAAAAACATACATTACATCACAAAATTTATAGATTGTCTTCTAATTATATTTGATGAACTGTATTACAAAATTAGCCCACTATTGCCTTACAAAACTCATCTCATCGTTGATACAAAAATCCTTATTTTAAAGTAACGATAATCCATTAAGAGTCAAGGTTATTTTTTGCATAAAGGCTAAAACAAAATATTTGCACTCAATATAACCTTTTTGTAGAGGACATTGAACATTATCAATCAATTAATGTTTCATAGTTGCATTGCTTTCTTACTCATTTGCCCACCAAAATCTTCTGGTTATTAAGTGCCCTAATAATTTAACAAAGTTCAAAACAATTAAAATAAGAATAATGTAACGTCAAATCACACTTTGGAACGTAAAAACATACTTACAACTTACTTAGGTCGAACATGTAATATGCAAAAGCATAAATCACAAAATCAACACTTTTTTTTTTTTTTCAGAAAACAATCTAAACCTAATCCTCACCCAAATATTTTAAATCAATTTAAAAATAATCCTTACCCAAACACATAAATATCATACAATCGAGTATTTTGTCGAACATGTAATATGCAAAAATATAATCAACTTCTCAAAACTTTTTTTTCCCCGAAAAAAATCACCTAAAATCATAAACACAATCAACCAAATGGACTTCAAAATCATAATATGTGCGGTGCAAGAGAGAGCAAGAAAGATAGAGATTTACTAATTCCACGGGTGTAGATGTGGCTGGCGCAATAGCGGGGTAGGTGGCAGAGGATGGGTTTCGAGGAAGAGATTGCAAGGAGGAGTCATGGCAGGGAGAGATTGGAGGCAAGAGATAGAGGGTAGGGGCCGAGAGAGAATGGAGGGAGGGCGGCAGAGATTGGAGACGAGATAGAGAGGGAGAGACGAGAGAGATAATGGAGGCAGGAGTCACGGAGGAAGAGATGGGTTTTGAGGGAGAGATTAGAGGTGAGAGTGAAAGAGGTGTAAGAAAGAATGGGTTTCAGGAGGGAATAAGGGGGTTTTTTTTTTTTTTTTTTTTTTGAAATTTATGTTCTAAAACTCGTGGCCGAAAATCTGAAATTTTTTTTTAATTTATTACTGTTGGTGTCACTATCCATATTGATCCAGACCTTACTATCCATCTTCTTTGTAAGACAAAAATTGAGAATTATCCAATCAAAATCTTTTCTATCCGAATTGGTCTTTTTAAAATTTGAAAATTCCTGTTTCGAAAACCGTTTTTAAGAACTACCGTGAAATAAGCTTTCTACAATGGTTTTTAAAAATGATCGTGGAAGTTTTGGCTTCCACGGCCGTTTTCAGAAACTCAATTTTACATCATGTTTTTGCCGTACTTTCCATGACCGTACTCGTTCTATGTAGTGATTCAGTCTCTAGCCATTGACTTTGAATACTCTCCCATCGCTTGGGTCCTCGACCTTGACAACACCATTGGCAAAGACCTATCTCACCACGTATGGACCAGTCCACCTTGACCTCAACTTATCGGGATAGAGATACATACGGGAGTCATAAAATGTACCCGTTGATTCGGCTCGAAGTTCTTCCTCAGGATCTGCTTATAATGAGCCACTTTCGTCTTTGCCTTGTAGATCTTGGAGTTGTCGTAGGCATCGTTCCTCAACTCCTCAATTTACGACAGTTGGAGCTTGCGATGGATTCCTGCAGCATGGAGATCAAAATTGAGGGCCTTGATGGCCCAATATGCATTATGTTCCAACTCAACCGGTAGATGACGGGCTTTTTCGAAAACAAGCTTGTAGGGAGACATTCCAAGCGGAGCCTTGTAAGTAGTGCAGTATGCCTACAGAGCATCAAGAAGTCGTGATGATCAATCTTTGAGATTAGGATTAACTGTCTTTTCAAAATTCTGCTTGATCTCCCTATTTGCCAACTCAACTTGACCATTCGTCTATTGATGGTAGGCAAGTGCAACCTTATGAATCACAGCGCACTTGCGCATCAAGGCCTTGAATGAGTAGGTGCAAAAATGTGTGCCTTGATCACTGATTATAGCACGTGGCAAGCAATACTTAGATAACACATTTTCTTTTAAGAACTTCACAACAATGGCATTATCATTGGTTCGACATGGCATAGATTCAACCCACTTTGAAACGTAATCCACAACGAGGAAGATGTAAAGGTAACCATAAGAATATGGAAAATGTCCTATAAAATCTATCCCCCAACAATCAAATATTTCTATTACGAGAATTAGGTTCAAGGGCATCATATGATGATGGGACAAAGCACCTAATTTCTGGCACCTCTCATAGGAACGACATAAGTCATTAGCGTCTTTGAATAGAGTGGGCCAATAAAGGCCACACTACAAGATCTTTGTAGCAGTCTTTTTGATAGAAAAGTGACCACCACATGCATTACTATGACAGAAGTTCAAAACACTCAGGATTTCATCCTTGGGGATGCAATGTCTCATGATTTGGTCAGGGTCGTATTTGAAAAGATAAGGATCATTCCAATAGAAATTACGCACCTCGACTAGAAATTTGTGTTTGTCTTGACCACTCCAAGCAGAAGGAATTTCGCCAGTCACCAAGTAATTGACGAGCTGAGTGTACCAAGGCAGCTTGGTGATAGCGAAGAGATGTTCATCTGGAAGTCATATCAGATGGCTAGGCCATAAGTGGAATCATTAAATTCAAGATGAGACAAGTGATCAGCCACCACATTCTCAACTCCTTTCTTGTCCTTAATGATCAAGTCAAATTCCTGCAACAGAATGATCTACCTAAATAAACACATCCTGTTTGGAAGGAGGTACTTAAGAGCGGAATGATTTATAAAGATCGTAATAGGTGAACTTATCATATAGGAACGGAACTTGTCAAGTGCGAATACTATAATAAGCAATTTCTTTTCACAATTTAAGTAGTTCATTTGGGCATTGTTAAGAGTTCTACTCACGTAATATATAATGAAGGGCTTCCCCTCTCTTTTTTGACCTAAGACTGCCTTAACAACGTAGTTGCTTGTGTCACATATGATCTCAAATGGTAAGCTCCAATTGGATGACTGAATGATAGGGACGTAAGTCAGCTTTGCCACAAGTGTTTGGAAAGATTCCTCACACCAATTGAACGCAGGGTCTTTGACTAAGAGGTTACATGGTGGACAAGAAATTGCAAAAAAATTTTGTATGAACCTCCTATAGAATCCTGCATGTCCTAGGAAAGACCTAACATCTTTCACCATCTTGGGGGTCGGAAGCTTATAGATGAGTTTAATCTTAGATTGATCAACCTTGATTCCTCGTTCAAAAACAGTATGCCCCAAGAGTATTCCAAATGGTACCATGAAATGAATTTTCTCCCAATTGAACATAAGACCTTTTTCTTTGCATTGTTTCTGTAGGGCTTCCAAGTTGAGAAGACACAAGTCAAAGGAATCGCAGAAGATGGTCAAATCATCCATGAAAACTTCCATACATTTCCTGACCATGTTATTGAATATGCTCATCATGCACCTCTGGACAGTGGCTGGTGCATTATAAAGTCCAAATGGCATACGCTAGAAGGCATAAGTACCAAAAGGATGAGTATGTGTGGTCTTATCATAATCTTCTAATGCAATCTCAATCTAATAGTACCATGAGTAATCATCAAGAACAATAGAATGGATGACCGGCCACACGTTCCAGGAATTGGTTAATGAATGGAAGTGGGAAATGGTCCTTAAAAGTAGCGGCGTTCAACTTCCGGTAATCGATGCACATCCGTCATCCCATTGTGACCTTTATAGGCACAAGTGTCTCAACCATCACACCCGATTTCTTTGGCACTACCTGAATTGGACTAACCCACTAGTTATCTATGATTGGATAGATGATACCAGCGTCAAACAACTTCAAGACCTCACTTTTCACAACTTCTTTCATTGTTAGGCTTGGTCTTCTTTGAGGGCCCCTTTGTGGTATAGTTCCGTCTTCCAAATGACTGTGGTGAGAGCAAATTAAAGGGCGAATTCCCTTAATGTCAGCAATTGTCCAATCCAATATAGCTTTATGCTCATGCAGCATGTTGACCAACCGCTGCTCTTGTAATGCATCAAGTTCAAAGGATATGATAATAGGAAAGGTTTCACTGGCTCCCAAGAAGACATGTTTCAACCCCTCAGGTAGTTGGGCCAGCTTAAGTTGCG